>JAGDYQ010000017.1:2658803-2748803 GCA_021962125.1 Bulinus truncatus | reverse complement strand
ACATGTGCGTGTGTGTGTGTGTGTGTTGGTCTACTGCACACATCTTTCATGATGTGTGTGTGTGTGTTGGTCTACTGCACACATCTTTCAACATGTGCGTGTGTGTGTGTGTGTGTTGGTCTACTGCACACATCTTTCAACATGTGCGTGTGTGTGTGTGTGTGTGTGTGAAAGAGAATGATTGTGTCTGAGAGTGTAGATAGACATATAAAGCTCAACATTTATATGTGAAAAAGAACATAAATTCAACTGTAAATAACATTGTTTTGTTTTCTTTCTTTAAAAAAATTTCAAACATAACGTAATAATTCTAGAGATAACAAAAGATCTATATTTTTTTCACGTAAAAATATGAAATAGCATTAATTCTTAACTGCGTTGAAATAGCTTGTTAATATACAATTAGGCCATACTTTATTACCCAATACCTGATTATCTTTAAGAACAGACTATCTGAGAATCTAAAATCAACTCAAATGATACTTATGCAATTAAAATAACTTGTGCACAATTGTATTACAAATACATGTGTCGTCAAAATATAAGAATTATCCGGTTGAACAGATTCAAGAAATCATATTTCCACTTCAGATAAAAGATTTCGAGAAAACAGCACCAATATCAATAGATTACAAACCGATCACATTTTTGTTTCGCGTTTGTTATTATCCAAAGTGAATGATTTTTGTGAATGTATAACAAAAAAGAGGAAGTAAAACACTAGTAGTGGGTATATAACAACCGCACAATGAAACATACAGTCAAAACAGATGTTTATCTACTGTAAATATATCAGTATAAATGATTGTATGAAACATCAGCTGAGTTGAGTGTGAACTCGCATTGAGACCTTCTCACGCCCAGTTCAAGAGAAACACGCGCGTCAGGAGAACCGGGAGTCAAACAGAGGTGAGTAAGATGGGCCTGGTATGTGTTTGGAGGGGCGGGGGGTAAAGGGGTAGATGAAGGAAAACTTATCCAAAAAGCCCGATGAATATGTTAAAAAATGAAAAGAAGAAGAAAAAAAAAAGGGGGTGGGGAAATTGGGTAAAGGGAAGGTAATTCTGGTAGTTTACAATAGAGAAGAGAAAGGTGGAGTTATCGGCAGTTACAGAGAGATGCCAACTCTCTTAAAAATACAAGTTTTATTTTGTTTGAAGAGAGAGTAAACTTGTCGGTACGCCGACAATAAGTATGAATGATTTCTCGTTATGAATTGGTGTTTTCTTTTTTTTGAGAGAACTGACTAGATGAAAGAGATGTGTCTCATAATATCAAAACTTCATTATCGTATAAAAAATGTCTTATAAATCATTGCAACATGTTTAATTATAGGAACAATATGTTATCTTTTCAAACTATTAGTTTAGTGCAGTTCATTGAGTGATGCCTTGCTCGAAAAGAAAGAAAAAAGGTTATGCCTTAGATATGCCTCAGTTAACCCTTATTTATGTATTAGTTTAGTCTTAGTTATGCCTTAGTTAAGTCTTAGTTAAGCTTTATTTATGCCTTAGTTATGCCTTCGCCACAAGGTGTGTTATTCACCTTAGTAAACTGACCAAAGTTTCATTTGGAAGGAGTTTATTCCTGTAACAAACTGGCATTTGTTTTATTTAAAGTTTAATTTTCTTTCATTTCCTTGTGCAATGAAACTCAATGTACGCATCCCTGTCTGTTTATTCAAGAAAAACTCTCAACCGAACAAAAAACCAACAATATATATTATATAAAGGATTGTATTTCTTGGAGTACCAATAGTCACAGAAAGCTTGGAAGCATAGACAAGAGTAACGGAAACAGTGGGGCGGGGAGAGGGGAACGCTGAGTGGTGGGCAAGAACATCCAGCCACATACATGTATGTGTTCAGGTAAAACATTATCGAGCAGTGGACTTAAATAGGTAAAACCCGAACCTTGGAATAAACAAGACATACCGGGGTTTCCCCCATTCACCGTAAAAACAAATAGTACGTAGAATTGAGAACGATGAATATTTGTTTTGTAAATATTACCATCTAACGAAGGCGGTGAATTGATAAACCGAGAAATTTAATTACATCTGAGTAGTGCCTCATTATGGTCTAGGAATATATGAGTATAATATGTTGATATAATTGTAAAACCAGTGCTGACATATGATAGGCTCACATATAATAGGCTCACATGTAATAGGCTCACGTGTAATAGGCTCACGTATAATAGGCTCACATGTAATAGGCTCACGTGTAATAGGCTCACGTATTATAGGCTCACGTATAATAGGCTCACGTATAATAGGCTCACGTGTAATAGGCTCACATATTATAGGCTCACGTGTAATAGGCTCACGTGTAATAGGCTCACGTATAATAGGCTCACATATTATAGGCTCACGTGTAATAGGCTCACATATAATAGGCTCACCTATAATAGGCTCACGTATAATAGGCTCACATGTAATAGGCTCACGTGTAATAGGCACACATATAATAGGCTCATGTATAATAGGTTCACTATAATAGGCTCACGTGTAACAGGCTCACGTGTAATAGGCTCACGTATAATAGGCTCACATGTAATAGGCTCACGTGTAATAGGCACACATATAATAGGCTCATGTATAATAGGTTCACTATAATAGGCTCACGTGTAACAGGCTCACGTATAATAGGCTCAATATAATAGGCTCACATGTAATAGGCTCACGTATAACAGGCTCACGTGTAATAGGCTCACGTGTAATATGATCACGTGTTATGGGCTTATCTGCATGTAGGCCGCTCCACCGACGTCATCAAACGGTCTTCACGTTAGCCTGAAAGGAAGTAGCGCGGAAGTCAACTGAAGCATAGACCAATTAACTCCCCCGATTTTACCTGTCTGAGATTCATGTGTTCCCTCAACCGAAGGTCGTAGAGTATCGAGGACGACATCTGGAAGTGGGGCTCCCCATTACATAGATGAATGATTTAAAAAAAAAATGTTCAGTAACTGTCTACGCTCTTTGAGATCAGCTGCATTGAATCCAGTTATAAAAACAAATTCCGTTCGCATTAAAAGAACCAAGTGTATTATATATAAAAGCGATTCGGGCTCTGCGTTAAATCAAAAGTAAAGAATTAATACAACAGTATTCCAGTTTAAAATACAACCATGAAACAATCGGATCTGCCCGAAACCAAAAATTAACCTAACCTACCTAAGGGGATATAACTCTATGCAAAGGTTTTGCAGGGTACATCTAGTACAAATAAATTTCATGAAAAGAGTCATGCAGAATCGGCATTCCTTTGGCCAATTCCTTAAAGAAGGATGAGCGTTTTTTTTCGGCCTATACATCGTGAAGATGAGAGATTTTTTCGGACTCGTTTGTTACAAGAATGTGCGTTTTTTCGGACTCGTCCGTTACAAGAATATGCGTTTTTTCGGATTCGTTCTTTAAAGCAAGAATGTCAGATTTCATGTCTTGTTTTGTAAAGCGAGAATGTCACAGGTTCTTTACCTTTTATATGTCTTCTATAGACTGCTGAAATCAAATTAATTGATTTTTTAAATCTGAACAACCTCACACGTTATTATCTGATGAACAGATCTGGATTGATCTGGTCAATACCAACAAGAATACTACTCCAGCATTCCGCAACAATGGTCTGAGATAACGAATGATATTTATAAATGACTAAATTGAAAGACTCTAATTGGTGCTGGTATTTTGCTTAATTTAAATAAGAATACAATATTTTGCTTTGTTACCTAAAGAAACAAAAGTTAAGTTTTTTTTTCTTTTTTTCCCCCAGTTAGAATTACTAATTGTAACTATGAATATATTTTCTTAATATTCTAGGATGAAAACATTCCTAATTGCTTTGTCTTAGAAACTAGTAGCCTCCCTTATTAATTGTAATTCCAAGAATAGACAATGTAATCCCAAGCATAGACTCAATGTAATCCCAAGCATAGACTCAATGTAATCCCAAGCATAGACAATGTAATTTCAAGCATTGACGTAATGTTGACGTAAGTTTGCACGTTCTCCTTCTCAATGTTAAAATAACAAACCTGTTTAATACCAAACTGTATTATAACTGTAGGTCACATAGGCCCAGGTGAGAGTCCAGGCGAAGATGCTCAGCAGTACACCACGGTCAAGGTGACCTATCTGAGCGATCCGTGACCTTGTTGACTTGTATGACAGCCACGTTCGAGACCTCCCCCTTCGCGCTTCAGTCTTTTTTTTTTAATTACCCTTCTGCGGTCATGGTGACATTAGCTTAATTGGTGTATATATTCCTACCATTAAATCAGAGACGTACCTAGAGTGGGGGTGGGGGGGGGTGGGTCCAAATTCAAAAGTCCCCCCCGGGCCCCAGCTTGAGGGGGGCCCCCAAATTTTGTTTACTTTAAATCTTAAATACATTATCTCATCTCATGGCGTCGTATGTCATAATGCAGGGGCCCTCAAAGAGGCCAAGCCCCCCGGGCCCCCAAATCGCTAGGTTCGGCTCTGCATTAAGTTACCTGTCTTGCAATTTGTACCTAGTAATGAACTCCTACGTTCATTCATCTCACTTAGAGTAAGTCACATATCAGCCTCATTACATACAATTTACTTTCTCTCCCCCACCCCCCCACCCCTTTCCCCCAGACCACAATTCTGTTCATGCCCCCTTCCCCCCCCCACATTTCCTGCCCGCCCCCCCCCCATTGTTGAGCACATGACCATAATTACCAAGGCTTGAGTTCCATGTAACCGGCCAGGCAAAATTGTTTTCATTCTACAGATGGCGCCACGGGTTAGCAAAACATAAGGGCGAAGTTTTCAAAAGTTTATGTCAAGCCTTAAGGCAAAAAGAAATGAGAAAATGTGAGAGAAAGAAGAGGAGGAGGAGGAGGTAGGTCTGTGTGTGAGTTTTTGGTAAAAAAAAAATGTGCGAAATAAACTGGAAGGCCGGGCGAGGGGAATTAAAACAACAGATTCAGTTTAGGGTGGGGGAATGGGGGGGGGGGGTAAAACAAATGATAAACAATTTCCCGAAACTGGGTCACTGTAACCCATGTATTGTAGCACCGCGGTTCTCAACTGGAGGTACGCCTACCCCAAGGTGTACGGAGTGGAGGGAGGTTATGCAGGGGGTAGGAAACGACATGCAATTTTTGTTTAAAACAACTAAGTAGTTTATCGAAGGTCGCCAGCTTGCTGAAATATGAGGGATACCCGCGACAGCCGCGTAGCGTGAAAATTCTACAGCAGTGGGCCAGGCATTCTACAGCAGGGGGCCAGGCATTCTACAGCAGGGGGCCAGGCATTCTACAGCAGGGGGGCAGGCATTCTACAGCAGGGGCCGGACATTCTACAGCAGGGGGCCAGCCTTTCTACAGCAGGGGCCGGACATTCTACAGCAGGGGGCCAGGCATTCTACAGCAGTGGGCGGACATTCTACAGCAGGGGGCCAGGCATTCTACAGCAGGGGCCGGACATTCTACAGCAGGAACCAGGCATTCTACAGCAGGGGCCGGACATTCTACAGCAGGGGGCCAGGCATTCTACAGCAGGAGCCGGACATTCTACAGCAGGGGCCGGACATTCTACAGCAGGGGGCCAGGCATTCTACAGCAGGGGGCGGACATTCTACAGCAGGGGGCCAGGCATTCTACAGCAGGGGCCGGACATTCTACAGCAGGGGCCGGACATTCTACAGCAGGGGGCCAGGCATTCTACAGCAGGGGGCGGACATTATACAGCAGGGGGCCAGGCATTCTACAGCAGGGGCCGGACATTCTACAGCAGGGGGCCAGGCATTCTACAGCAGGGGCCGGACATTCTACAGCAGGGGGCCAGGCATTCTACAGCAGGGGGCCAGGCATTCCACAACAGTGACCAGGCATTCTACAGCAGGGACCAGGCCAATAGCAGCAAGGGGGTGGGGGAGGAAATAAATGTTACTAAGTAGAGCAAACAAGCAAGACAAAAAAAGCAGGGGGCCCGGCCCAACGCACGTTACGGACCTGACCCGCGAACATTTTGCCGCACATCCTTTAGACCGTGAACCACTGGTGTAGCAGGCCTCCTGTGTCAGACTGAGGCTGATCCTCTCGTAACGCCTCCATAATCAAAACGGCATCAGCTGTGGTGAAGGTGTCATTTGGCGTAACTATAACGGACTAACCAGAGGAAGGGATACATTACAAGGGTGGGAGAAGTAAGATGGTCCCTGTGAGAGTCTCATATAAATATTATAGTTTGAGATGCTCAGGTGATATACTACGTTTTTTTTGTGTACATGATAATCTCAATGCGATATTTCCCCATTATTAGAATTAGCAAAAAAAATAAATGTCATTATTTTAAACAATTTTAACTCGTGGATTCGAAACTATTAACATCATGAATTGTAGTGTGCCAACTTTCAGTATGCTCAGTAAATGGGAACAGGTCCGAAAGTGAGTTACAAGATTTAAGGATAAACACAAAGACAGTGAAAACGAATAAAAAGCTTTTTAAAAATATTGTAAACTAAAATAAAATGAGTTTTTTTTTTTAAAACACACACATAGAAGCACACTGACAGAAGACATACAGTCATACATACACTCAGAGACATACGTGCATACAGACATACGTACAAACAGATATACACCAAACGAGACAGACATACACTCAGACATAAATACAGACAGACACACACACACACACAGACATACAAACACACAGATAAATGTTACATTATATGTACAAACAAACATAAGCACATACATAAGCACACAGATATATGTTACATTATATGTACAAACAAACATAAGCACATACATAAGCACACAGACATTTACACAGACTGACCGACGTACCCCTAGACGCACACATGAAACGACATAGATACAAGGCATATGGCCTACGGCATACACAAATAGCAAACATAAGACAGAGATGAATACAGCAAGGCAGGAGCGCCGAGAGCCAACAAGGGCCCCAGGGCAGGACATCATTGCGGGCCCCTTAATAAACAATGAGTCGTGAAAATATTGACATGGTCGGGGCGGCCGGGCCCTCTGGCAATGACCCCCCCTGCCCCCCCCCCTCTCGGCGTGCCTGCAGCAAGGCATAAACACACACACACACAGAGAGACACACACAGAGTTTAAAAATACCCAAGAGCTGACATGCACATTTCGACAGTTACAACAGACAAGCACACAATGACACACAAGCGGACATTCATTAATCATAATCTCATGTACCCAGAATTCCACCTTAACAGTTATATCAAAACTAGAAAAAACTGGAAATAATTGTGTCAGTCTGTCAGATGAGGTTACACGGTTATACTGTTTTCAAATGAACGTAACACAAAATACTTCGGTAAGTCAATACATAGAAAAATATTGATCTATTTTTCGTCTTTTAAAATACAATGTTATCTTCATTATTTGTGCGAATATTATAATTATTATTCTCCCAAAGATTTGATCCAATTTCACATAATTGTCTTTTTTTTTTAATTTAGGTAATTAAATCGTCAGATTTTTTTAACATTAAAAAACAATAAATGTAAAAAGTAACTGAAGCATGGGAGGTAACACTAGTAAACAGGTGCGTGTGAAATAGAAGACATTTATACATCAGTTAGTTGCCCTTGATAAAACTTGCCATAAGTGTTTCACTAACGAAGTTAGAGTGAGCCGGTGAGCTAGATAGAGATAGATAGATAGATAGAGAGAGAGAGTAAAAGAGATAGTAAGAGAGAGAGAAAGAGAGAGAAGGATTAAAATAGAAAAGAGAGAGAGAGAGAGAAAGAGAGAGAGAGAGAGAGTAAAAGAGATAGTAAGAGAGAGAGAAAGAGAGAGAAGGATTAAAAGAGAGAGAGAGAGAGAGAGAGAGACAGAGAGAGAGAGAGGGGGGAGAGAGCTAGAGAGAGGAAGAGAGAGAGAGAGAAACCTGGAATAGAGAGATGGTAAGATAAATTGGCAGCAGTATAGCTAAACACCTAAAAAAAAAGGATTAATTAAATGAAACATACAGCCATTGTGTGCTAATTTGAACGTATGCCGAGCTAACAATTATCCGTTCTCTGTCTAGTCTTTAGTTTCACCGTCAAACCAAGTCTTTAGTTTCCCCGATAAACCAAGTCTTTAGTTTCCCCGTCAAACCAAGTCAATAGTTTCCCCGTCAAACCAAGTCTTTAGTTTCCCCGTCAAACCACGTCTTTAGTTTCCCTTCAAACCAAGTCAATAGTTTCCCCGTCAAACCAAGTCATTAGTTTCCCCGTCAAACCAAGTCCTAAGTTTCCCCGTCAAACCAAGTCTTTAGTTTCCCCGTCAAACCAAGTCTTTAGTTTCCTCGTCAAACCAAGTCTTTAGTTTCCCCGATAAACCAAGTCTTTAGTTTCCCCGTCTAACCACGTCTTTAGTTCTCCTTCAAACCAAATCTTTAGTTTCCCGTCAAACCAAGTCCTTAGTTTCCCCGTCAAACCAATTCTTTAGTTTCCCCGTCAAACCAAGTTTTTAGTTTCCCCGTCAAACCAAGTCCTTAGTTTCCCCGTCAAACCAAGTCCTTAGTTTCCCCGTCAAGCCAAGTCCTTAGTTTCCCCGATAAACCAAGTCTTTAGTTTCCCCGTCAAACCAAGTCTTTAGTTTACCCGTCAAACCAAGTCTTTAGTTTCCCCGTCAAACCAAGTCCTTAGTTTCCACGTCAAACCAAGTCCTTAGTTTCCCCGTCAAGCCAAGTCCTTAGTTTACCCGATAAACCAAGTCTTTAGTTTCCCCGTCAAACCAAGTCTTTAGTTTCCCCGTCAAACCAAGTCTTTAGTTTCCCCGTCAAACCAAGCCCTTAGTTTCCCCGTCAAGCCAAGTCCTTAGTTTCCCCGACAAACCAAGTCCTTAGTTTACCCGATAAACCAAGTCTTTAGTTTCCCCGTCAAACCAAGTCCTTAGTTTCCCCGATAAACCAAGTCTTTAGTTTCCTCGTTAAACCAAGTCTTTAGTTTCCTCGTCAAACCAAGTCTTTAGTTTCCTCGTCAAACCAAGTCTTTAGTTTCCTCGTCAAACCAAGTCTTTAGTTTCCTCGTCAAACCAAGTCTTTAGTTTACCCGATAAACCAAGTCCTTAGTTTCCCCGTCAAACCAAGTCCTTAGTTTGCCCGATAAACCAAGTCTTTAGTTTCCCCGTCAAACCAAGTCCTTAGTTTCCCCGTCAAACTTTCAGTATTTTGAAATATATTAAAATTCTTAAGTTCAATGTTAGCAGTGCTGTTTTTTTTTATCATTTGAGTTTTGTTAGGCAAACAGACTTTGTGAAATATTAGGAAAGACTTGAGTAAGCATACCGACATACCAGGCACCGTAATGCTGTAGTGGATAGTCAGTGACGCTGTTTGAGTGTTGCTGTTAACTAAATGTATTCACTATTTTAGCTGAATGATTTAATGATAAATTCATATATATATATATCCCTTTAGGCTTGATCGGTAGACGAGGTTATTTTTTGGTTTCGAGCAGATCCGATTTTTTCATGATTGTATTTTAAACTGGAATACTGTTGAATTTATTTTTTACTTTCAATTTAACGCAGAACCCAAATCGCTTTTATATATTTAATTGAAAATGATATTTATATTCAATGAACTCAACACCATAAGAAAGTATTATCTCAAACGACAGTTATTGCTGGCTTACCTACTAAACGCAACATCCTGATTGTTTCACCTTCAATAATTAACCTTCAAACAGTGTTAATTAACATGTAATTACTTCTAGTATGCACTATACCAGTAGCTAAAGAACTTGTTACGACCCACAGAGAACTGATGTTCTACTGAATGGTGTGACCTGTAAATTGGTCAGCCGGATTTATTCTTACAAAACAAATGGAGAGAGACTGAAAAAAATGGTTAAAACTAAAATTAGACGATGAAAAAGGTATTAATGGTTATATTGTCTTTATAGGAACCACCAAGCTGTGCAGTATCAGACCACTACAGTCAAGTATCAGACCACTACAGTCAAGTATCAGACCACTACAGTCAAGTATCAGACCACCAAAGTCAAGTATCAGACCACTAGATTGTAGTTTCAGACCACTATAGACAAGTATCAGACCACTACAGTCAAGTATCAGACCACGACAGTCAAGTGTCAGACTATTACAGTCAAGTATCTGACCACTATAGACAAGTATCTGACCACTATAGACAAGTATCAGACCACTAGATTGTAGTTTCAGACTACTATAGTCAAGTATCAGACCACTACTGACAAGTATCAGACCACTACAGACAAGTATCAGACACAACAGTCAAGTGTCAGACCACTACAGTTCAAGTATCAGACCACTATAGACAAGTATCAGGCCACTAGATTGTAGTTTCAGACCACTATAGTCAAGTATCAGACCACTACTGACAAGTATCAGACACTACAGTCAAGTATCAGACCACTACAGACAAGTATCAGACACAACAGTCAAGTGTCAGACCACTACAGTTCAAGTATCAGACCACTATAGACAAGTATCAGACCACTATAGACAAGTATCAGACACTACAGTCAAGTATCAGACCACTACAGACAAGTATCAGACACTACAGTCAAGTATCAGACCACTACAGACAAGTGTCAGACCACTACAGTTCAAGTATCAGACCACAATACACAAGTATCAGACACTACAGTCAAGTATCAGACCACTACAGACAAGTATCAGACACTACAGACAAGTATCAGACCACTACAGTTCAAGTATCAGACCACTAGATTGTTGTTTCAGACCACTGTAGCAAGTATCAGACACTACAGACAAGTATCAGACCACTAGATTGTAGTATCAGACCACTACAGACAAGTATCAGACTATTACAGACAGTGATTAGATTTCACAACCGAACATTTAGTTTTTTTTTTATCGCTCCTCTATGTAAAGATTAAAATATTATGTTTTGTTACAACACAGTCATAATCTTACGACTTGGGCTTCTGATCGTCAAAAATCGAAGCCGAACGGAAGTAGCATAAATGTTATTGTTGCACATTTTTTCACTTGGCCACGTTATGAAAACTGTCATCAGCACATACCACTGTTATCATTTCCCGTCGACCTCTCTCACCTCTGGCCTCGCCATCTGGTCCTGGGGGGTTGTGCCATGACATCATCCTGTCCTGTTTAGTTTCACCGGCCGCCCACTCTCATCCCCTTACACGCACTTTCCTTACATTTTCATTACACTCATAAATCATGTAATTACAAAAAAAAACATAGGTGCACGCTTTATTCCATCTTTATTTCCGGTAACAACAATGCAGTGCGCGATGTTTATTAAAATCTGGGCGTCTGTATAACCAGAGTAACCAGAGTAACCAGAGTCACAGCAAAAGAAGGGCGCTGCGGGTAATACGCCCCACAGGGCGCAGAACTAGGGTCGGGGCTCCAATTAATTGCTATTAAATGTTGTTTTTTGCACTTTTTGGGAGAAAGGCGCCGAAGAAAACTGTAATTAGCACAGGGCACCACAACAGCTAACTACGGCTCCGTGCACCGGTTAACTCACAAGTTAGCTTTATTCAGTTCGAAAGTTACATTTCTCAGTTGAACGATTTGACTCAGATTTGATTAATTCGTCACCAACTCAAAACTAAACAAACGTTTCGAATGTTATTATAAGTTTCAGTTATCAACTATTTAAGATGAATTTTGATGAGATAGTTCATGACATGATCACCTTGTTCAAAGACGTTTAAACACCAATCTGTGTCATGATCATCATGGAACTGTTACGTCCGTTCACTCGAAACACGTTTATGATGGAACTAGATCAATGGCCCGGTACCTGGACCAGCGAGTGACTCCTTATAATTGAGTTGTATCCCTTTGAGCTTCTTTACAACTTTACATAATTTACGCACTACGTGGAATTCCAAAGACTAATTTTAGCCAAGCAAGAGTTAACTCCCCTTGAGTGAGACTATTTTTAGAAAGCGGAAGGGATGCACACGTACGCCAGGCTAGCCGATCATGTATTAGATAACATTGACCACGCCGTCAAGATACCCCACAGTCAAGTTCCCAGTTAGCACCATGCTTTGAGGCATGTCTAGGTAGTGAATTATAGAGGGCTACCATTGAGAACATTGGTTCAATTTTAAGTCTCTTTACAGGCGATTGGAATTTGGAGACTAACATGGGTGAAACGTGGGTGAAAATGAGATGTCGTTAGTAGCGAAGATTTGATAACAAATTTAAACGAAATGTATGCACCCATAAGCAAGTGCTTACTCGTATAAAAAAACAAACAAGCAGACAGACAGACATTTACAATTGAAAATATAGATGTAAATGTCTGATCTTTTAGAGAAAGTAGAGCATACTTAGAGTGACTCTAGACTGACTACAAGTGTTCTTCACACCAACGTCTATCAGCCACTATCAACCAACTTCAAACAATATGTTACATTGTGACCAGACAGCTACTCTAAACTTGGAGTTGGTCAATGCATTGCAAGCAACATAGAGGGAGGAAGGTCCAAATGTATAAGCATGACATATTTCTTTAGCATAACTATTAAATGTCACACTGAACACAATATAGAACTATTAACTGTAACACTGAACACAATATAGAACTATTAACTGTAACACTGAACACAATATAGAACTATTAACTGTAACATTGAACACAATATAGAACTATTAACTGTAACAATGAACACAATATAGAACTATTAACTGTAACATTGAACACAATATAGAACTATTAACTGTAACACTGAACACAATATAGAACTATTACTGTAATATTGAACACAATATAGAACTATTAACTGTAACGCTGAACACAATATAGAACTATTAACTGTAACATTGAACACAATATAGAACTATTAATTGTAACATTGAACACAATATAGAACTATTAACTGTAACACTGAACACAATATAGAACTATTAACTGTAACACTGAACACAATATAGAACTATTAACTGTAACATTGAACACAATATAGAACTATTAACTGTAACACTGAACACAATATAGAACTATTAACTGTAACATTGAACACAATATAGAACTATTAACTGTAACATTGAACACAATATAGAACTATTAACTGTAACAGTGAGCACAATGTAGAATTATTACCTGTAACACTGAACACAATATAGAACTATTAACTGTAACACTGAACACAATATAGAACTATTAACTGTAACACTGAACACAATATAGAACTATTAACTGTAACACTGAACACAATATAGAACTATTAACTGTAACATTGAACACAATATAGAACTATTAACTGTAACACTGAACACAATATAGAACTATTAACTGTAACACTGAACACAATATAGAACTATTAACTGTAACATTGAACACAATATAGAACTATTAACTGTAACAGTGAGCATAATATAGAATTATTACCTGTAACATTGAACACAATATAGAACTATTAACTGTAACACTGAACACAATATAGAACTATTAACTGTAACATTGAACACAATATAGAACTATTTCCCAACCCTTTTTTTGTTCCATCTCCCAAAAGAATACTTCATTACACTATAGTTCTCACATATGTTGTCTATACATAATGTTCAATATTAAACAGTAACTTATATTGTTCTTTTTTAATGGATCCTAAAATAATCGAATATTACCCCTACCCCTACCCCTCTTCCCCCCGGGGGGGGGGGCTGCGTTGGGTCAACTTTAGATAACACTGAAGTGATTTGTTTATCGAAACACAATTGCTGGGGTGGCCACGAATAACCTGGACGGGAACCCCCTTCTGGTATTTTTTTTGAAGGTAGAACTACTTCGAAGTACTGCAGTTTAGTCCATTTGTCAACATTTAACGAATAAAAGCATTACAATGAAAATGATAAAAAAAAAAATTGGTTTATTGTAAGCAGTACAAAGTCAATGAAGAGTAGAATGCGTCTCTAAGAGCCACTTTTGGCTACTTCTGCATTAAAAAAGTAAAGCTCAATTTCAACGGTTGTAACGGAAGTTTTAGTACAGTATGCGACAGATGGCCAAGTGGTGTAGATACTCGATTGTCTACCTTACAGTCCTGGGTTCAATCCTCTGTGTGAACCAATGGGAGTTTTGATGAAAAGTTGGTCAAAGTCACACAAGTCAGACAAGTCAGACAAGTCAGACAAGTCAGACAAGTCAGACAAGTCAGACAATCACACAAGTCAGACAATCACACAAGTCACACAAGTCAGACAATCACACATGTCAGACAAGTCAGACAATCACACAAGTCAGACAATCACACAAGTCAGACAATCACACAAGTCACACAAGTCAGACAATCACACAAGTCAGACAAGTCAGACAATCACACAAGTCACACAAGTCAGGCAATCACACAAGTCACACAAGTCAGACAATCACACAAGTCACACAAGTCAGACAATCACACAAGTCAGACAATCACACAAGTCAGACAAGTCAGACAAGTCAGACAAGTCAGACAAGTCAGACAAGTCAGACAATCACACAAGTCACACAAGTCACACAATCACACAAGTCAGACAATCACACAAGTTAGACAATCACACAAGTCAGACAATTACACAAGTCACACAAGTCAGACAAGTCAAACAATCACACAAGTCAGACAATCACACAAGTCAGACAATCACACAAGTCACACAAGTCAGACAATCACACAAGTCACACAAGTCAGACAATCACACAAGTCAGACAATCACACAAGTCAGACAAGTCAGACAAGTCAGACAAGTCAGACAATCACACACGTCAGACAATCACACAAGTCACACAAATCAGACAATCACACAAGTCAGACAATCACACACGTCAGACAATCACACAAGGCAGACAATAACACAAGTCAGACAATCACACAAGTCACACAAGTCACACAAGTCACACAAGTCACACAAGTCACACAAGTCAGACAATCACACAAGTCACACAAGTCAGACAAGTCACACAAGTCAGACAAGTCACACAAGTCACACAAGTCACACAAGTCAGACAAGTCACACAAGTCACACAAGTCAGACAATCACACAAGTCAGACAATCACACAAGTCAGACAAGTCAGACAAGTCAGACAATCACACAAGTCAGACAATCACACAAGTCACACAAGTCAGACAATCACACAAGTCAGACAATCACACACGTCAGACAATCACACAAGTCAGACAATCACACAAGTCAGACAACCACACAAGTCACACAAGTCAGACAAGTCACACAAGTCAGACAAGTCACACAAGTCACACAAGTCAGACAAGTCACACAAGTCACACAAGTCACACAAGTCAGACAAGTCAGACAAGTCACCACACAAGTCCACTCAGCTTTAAGTGGATACCCGACCTAAGTTGGGGGGAAGTAAAGACAGCTGGGCGTTGTGTAACAACACAATCCCTTTATAGTTTATATGCCGTGGTTACAGAAATAGATGGATTCTACCCTTCATTGACCCCGATGGCCCTTAAAGGATAATAGAACTGTACTTTTTAAAAGAAAAATCTAATCAGATTACAACTGACCATTACAAATGACCATTACAACTGACCATAGAACATCTAATTAAAACAGAAAGAATAAACCTTATAGTTGTTGTTTTTTTTTCAAAATTAAGTTAAAATCTAGTAATAGTGTTAGACTTGCCATCAGCTGTGGTCTATATATATAGATGTGTACAAAGATGGTTGCCGAGTGTGAAGCGATGACAGCACGTCATTAATTGACGAGCGCGGCCTCCGAGTTTTTGGTAATCTAAACATATGAGACACTCAGGGATAAACATTTGGGGAAGAGATTACAATTTTATGTAAACATATATGAGAACCCTTAACCCTCTCTTCCTCCTCCCTATCCTTCAATCTAATCTCCTGCAGAAGACTCCGCCCCCACCCTCCCACCAAAACCTTAGGCATGTCAAAGGTCATGTTTTATTAATGGCTGGGCTGGAGTGATACAAGAGATAATGAATCCAACCAAGTCTGTCTATTATTTTATTATTTTTTCCTGACAAATATTGGAAGTTATAAACACACGCGTAGATCTGATGACGTAATCGAATCAGTAGGTAATGGACTAACTAAGCAGGGGCGTTGAAACGGTCCATGCCAGACGTGAGGGGCGGAGGAGGGTCTAAGTCGCCAGTCAGGGGCGGTATTTATTTTTAATATGTTGCATCTATTGGACACGGCAATGTGGTGCCCCCACGCGCCACATACTCCAGTTACGCCACTGTCAGTCGGACATATTAAAATATCAGCGGAGATCAATATTTGTATAATCAAATTTTTTTTCTATTTAAGGTCATCTTCTACACTGTACAACACGACATGCCAATAACGCCTCACTCAGGGTTCAATCACATAAAGTGGTCCAAAACAACTCCCAGTGTATTATGTTATACAGACATTCTTTCATCCATTGATTTAAAAAAATGTTCTTTTATATAAATACTTTTCAGGTTATTATTTCATTTTGGTTCTTACAGAGGATTGAAACCGGGACTGTCGAGTATCTACACCACTCGGCAATCCGTCGCACATTGCATTAACGCTTTCGAACAATTGTTGAAAACTGATTATTTTGAGTTATAGCTGAAGCAGCATATGAGAAAAACAATTAAACGGTAATAAATGTTATATATCTTTCAAATGATAACAACAAAAGACTTTTGTCTGTGGACATATCACGTACAACTTTCTAACATAGTTGTATTCTAGCACAATCCATTAAATTAAAAATACAATATCAGAGAATCGATGTGGTGAGTCGTCATTGTTGAAACATATCGACCAAAAATAAATTATCAACATCGCGACAATAAGCTCCTGATACTTTTTACTTGTATTGGTAAGTTACATCACGTGACTGAATTCCTGCATGCCATAAACCTAACTAACACACCGTTTCCCTCTCAAGCAACCCAAAATTCACATCTTCGTGCTAATGGTCCCAATTTGGTTTCAGAAAGTCCCTCAACATGCCATATTGACCCTGGCTATGCACAACAATCATACGTAATAAACTATTGAATGTTTTATTAGTAATTAGTTTGTTACAACTGTTTAGTTGAGTCAGTAAGCTGGCTTAAGTCAAGCTAAATTTAGGTTTACTTTTTGTTTCTATACTTTTTGTTTCTATACTTTTTGTTTCTATACTTTTTGTTTCTATACTTTTCGTTTCTATACTTTTTGTTTCTATACTTTTCGTTTCTATACTTTTTGTTTCTATACTTTTTGTTTCCTTACTTTTAAAACACTTTTATAAAAGAAACTTTTTATGAATAACAAGTCTTGTGAATTTTAATTGTGTAATTACATATATTTTTTTTAAATAAGGTAAAACAAAAAACCGTTTAAATATACAAAATAAGTGTGTGTATTTATAAGTAGTTTGAGGTTTATTTGTGATTTTTTGTCATTGTTGAAACCATAACATCAGAATAGATATTCCATAACATCAGAATAGATCTATTCTCTGATGGTTGTCTGTCTCCACTCTGTTTTCAGTGGTAATATTTAATTACACTTTGTTGTATACTCTAGAGACTTGAGTATTGATATGTTAGACTTCCTAATAAAATGTTGTACCTGACTCATGCGTCTGTCTTTTTTTTTGTTTAACTTACAATTTGTTGCAACATTTTTTTGTCCATTTGTTTAATCTTAAAATGTATTTACTAGTAAACATTCCCCACTCTTACGTTCGGTCATATTTTTTTTTCAAGAATGTAGTGTAGCTAATAAACTATAATATTTTGTTGAAGGCAACTTTTTAACTTCCATGTTTTTGTGTATGAGATGAAAAATATGAAATACATCCATTGATTTTTAAAGTAATATCTTATGTGAAATATAATTAATAATTTTTTTACAACCCCTGATAGTCATAAAAATTAGGGAGCGACCGATATGCCTTTTTACCGATAGTCCGATACTGATAATTTCCCCCAGCATTTTTACCGATACCGATACCGAAATTTATTTTTAGGGGCTGTCCATTATTTATGTCAACAAATTTTTGGCGATTTTTACCTCCCCCCCCCCCTTGTCAACAACTTGTCAAACTTTCCGAGACCCCCCTATAAAATTACGTCAACATTTGATTACCCCCCCCCCCCTAAAAAGGTGGCTTCCAAAATGTTTATGTGGCAAAATTAGTAGGAATATAGTTAGTCTAATTAAAATACTGAATGTTAAGCGAGTGTGTAACACAGAACTACAAACGCTGCTTAATTTTCCTATTTATTAAGTAATTATATTCAATTTAAAAAAGTAACATTGTTGACGTCAACTTTTCTTGACCTCCCCCCCTCCCCCTTGTCAACAATTGTCAAAAATTTTCTGACCCCCCCCTCCCCCCTATTTTGTTGACGTAATTAATGGACAGCCCCTTAAGCAACAACAATGCCAATTGCCAAACACGTGTTTCTCTCGTGCTAATACAGCTAATGACGTATGTCAACCCATGCTTACCCCTTCCCTGTCATATTTCGTTCACTTAGCCCACACGTAAGTCTTGTTTCCTTCCCCTTCCCCCCCCCCCAACTTCCCATCCCAACAAAAAATACGCACAGATGTTCACTAATTGTATCATTCAAGGTCATACATTAGAATTAAGAAATGCCAATCCTATTGTTTCAAGGTCGTATCTCTGATGTATACGTGACAATTTTTGTGTACGGGTTTTTTTATTTCCTTTTTTTTTAAAATCTTGTCTGATCTGGTTATAAAATTGGGTTATTTACTGATTTTCTTTTCTGCAACTCTGTTGTGAAAAAAAAAAACAATGTATCGGCAGCCAAAAAACGGCCGGTCCGACAGTTAACCCAAAGTGCCAATATCGGTTCGACTATCGGTCGCTCCCTACAACAATCGGCCAATCCGATATTAACCGATAGTGCCAATATCGGTCCGATACCGATAGCGATCCGATTATCGGTCGCTCCCTAATAAAAATACTAGAAATGATTTATGTTCATTTTGATTGAACTTACCTTGCGAGAGTTTGATTGGTCCAGATATTAACATGTTGTCAACCACACACCGCTGACCAATCGGATGAAAGATGATTAGCCCATGGTCGTTTTCAATGATGCAGTGTTCGTCTTGGATGCCAGAGCCTTCTATGAGAATATCCTGTGGAACTCTGGCGTACTTGGTTCCAATCCTGGTCAGGCCTGGTCAGAACAAAATAATAAAGTCATCAACCAGAGACCGCGTGAGAAGGTAGGGGTGGGGTGGACCAGAACAGTTGCCAGTGGCCCCAAACCGATGGTATCGTATTTCTTTTGTTTAATTTTCATTTATTTTGCCTCAAAATATGGGCAAAGTGTCTTTATGGGCGTATGATGTCGTAAATTGTCATGGGCCCCGGAATGCCAGGAGTGCGGCCCTGCAGTTGGGGAACGTGAGTTTGTATCAACATGATGCAGGTTTCGGGCTCAGTTTCCGGTCTCTCCTCCAAAGACAGAAGGCCTCGGTGCAGCCTCCAGAGATTATAAAGATTACAATCGTCTCAACTCACTCCGTCAACCCTGTTGGCAGGGATTGATCGTGCTTTGCATGTTTGCACAATATTAAGCTGTAGTACATGGGGTCAAATCCAGGCATGTCCGGTCATCCAACGATGACTTCCGTGGCGACTACACAACCAAATGCATTCTCAGCGGTAGTGGCGGGGGGGGGGGGGGTGAAGGCACTACAAACGATAAAAAATCCCATTATCTCGTTTTAGGATATAATAAATCAACATCTCATCGCAGAAAGAAACTTAGTAAAAAAAAAAATATCACATCTCTATAAGAAATATAAAATGATAAAGTGGATATGATATAGATAATGACGTGAGTCTGACCAGCATGATGATGATTTTTGGCTCAAACCTGAAACACCAATCATACAAGTCCTCTGTGGAGACTGCATGGCCAGTGGAGACAGAGAGAGGGTGAGAGAGACAGAGAGAGGGTGAGAGAGACAGAGAGAGGGTGAGAGACAGAGAGAGAGAGAATGAGGGGAGGGGTACTTTTTGAAACCAGGTCACAATGAGCTCTTGCATTTGACTCAACCGGATTGCACCACCGGTCTGGTCAAAGAACGTCTTATTGCGACTTACCTTGTGACAGCGGTAGGATGGTCACGGCGGTGGACAGCCGTCCACTCCCCAGGCTGACCAAATGGGGCTCCCCTGCCCTCACCTTCACGGCATTGTTACTTTCAGTGACTGCAACGTGGTCCTGGAGCAATAAAACGTTTAGTTTAAAGAATACAAGTCAAGACTACTCAGTCCTGGTCAGTGATTGCTTCCAAAGTGAAGCAGTGTAAAAATAATTTTACAAAATACTACAAGTAAAATAACTAAATGTATATTTTCCCGTTTTATCCCGTTAACATTTTTCTTTAATTCAATTAATAAACTGTGGTCTAGTGCTAACATGTGTACTAATTTCTTGACGAATAGAACTGGTAGTTTGGTACATCTATGGTAACTATTTAGATCTTTAACAGTGGAATTGTTATCTGTCGAGTTATTAATTCAGCAAAATACCTCTATGATATTTTGATTGTTATTTTTTCGAAGTATGTGCATAATAACAGAATGTTTCTGTTTAATATAATGAAAACGTAGACAATTCGAATCAATTTCTATCATTCATTCAATGTTTATTACTTTTCTTTATGGCATATTTGATGATTTTGGTTCAGCTGATATATCAGAATATCAGTAACACCTTGACCATACGATTATCTATTTATAGATTCTCTATTTTTCTCACACTATTTCTCTCACACTATCTATCTCTCTCCTTTACTTAGTGACTCACTCCCTCTCCCTCCAACACCTCCCTCTCCCTCACTCCCTCAATGAGTGACAGTCCTTCTCCCTCCCCTCCCTCTCACTCCCTGCCCTCCCTCCCTCCCTCACTCCATCGATGATTGACAGTCCTGCTCCCTCACTCCTCTCCCTCACTCCCTCGATGAGTGACAGTCCTGCCCCCTCACTCCCCTCCCTCCCCCTCTCCTTCCCCCATCCCTCCCTCTCCTCCCTCACTCCTCTCCCTACCCCCTCTCCCTCACTTCCTCAGTCCTTCTCCCTCACTCCCCTCCTTCCCCATCTCTCCCTCCCTCTCCCTCACTCCCCTCCTCTTGGCTTGGGCCTCCAGGATGAATGAAACGAAAAAAAATGTTACCTAGTTACGTCATCTACTTACGATGAATGATTCGAATAGATTTATTCAATTGAATCAAAATAATCCTGCATTAAATAATTTCGCTAAAAAAAATATGACGTTGAAGGTACTTTTCAGGTTTTGTTACTTAACAAATGAAATAAGTTTTAATTATAACACTAGCTGTACCCTGCTAAACCTTTACTTAGAGCTATATTCCCTTAGGTTTGAGAATTAGGCTTGGTTATTTTTGGTTTCGGACAGATCCGATTTTTTCGTGATTTATATTACTATTATTGTTAACGTTTGACTATTTTAAACTGGAATACTGTTTTATTAATTCCTTACTTTCGATTTAACGCAGAACCCAAATCGCTATTATTTATATAGATATTTACTACTCAGAAGTGATTATGTTAGCACATAAGTTGAGTATGTTATACATTAAATTTGGTGACGTTATTCACGCACTAACTGTGTATGCTATATTTTATTGTTTGCCGTTATTCACACAATAGCTGTGTATGGTATTGTAAAACAAAAAAAAACTCTATTCAAACAATAGTCATTCGAACTGCATCACTTACTTGTACAGTGGTCTTCATCTCGTTCATCCAGCAATGACCTACTTATCAACTCCATTCATCGACAAGTCAACATGACAGATAAATATGACCTTAATTGTGGGCATCTGTATCACTATATTACTATGAGCGTACATTTCTTTTACTATATCATTATGTCCACTACTTTACTGGGAACAATTAAATCACACCCCAGGATTATTCACTATCAATTAACAATCCAAAGAAGAAGACCACTTTTTTTTTTGTACCCCGCTGTAAATTGGGTCATACAAATTCTAAGAAACCCCGTGCTAGTCCAGTAGTTGTTAATCCAGTAGTTACTAGTCCAGTAGTTGTTAATCCAGTAGTTACTAGTCCAGTAGTTGTTAATCCAGTAGTTACTAGTCCAGTAGTTGTTAATCCAGTAGTTGTTAATCCAGTAGTTGTTAATCCAGTAGTTGTTAATCCAGTAGTTACTAGTCCAGTAGTTGTTAATCCAGTAGTTACTAGTCCAGTAGTTGTTAATCCAGTAGTTACTAGTTCAGTAGTTGTTAATCCAGTAGTTGCTAATCCAGAAGTTGATAATCCAGTAGTTGCTAATCCAGAAGTTGATAATCCAGTAGTTGCTAATCCAGAAGTTGATAATCCAGTAGTTGTTAATCCAGTAGTTACTAATCCAGTAGTTACTAGTCCAGTAGTTGTTAATCCAGTAGTTGCTGATCCAGAAGTTGATAATCCAGTAGTTGCTAATCCAGTAGTTACTAGTCCAGTAGTTGTTAATCCAGTAGTTGCTAATCCAGTAGCTGCTAATCCAGTAGTTGCTAATCCAGAAGTTGATAATCCAGTAGTTGTTAATCCAGTAGTTACTAATCCAGTAGTTACTAGTCCAGTAGTTGTTAATCCAGTAGTTGCTGATCCAGAAGTTGATAATCCAGTAGTTGCTAATCCAGTAGTTACTAGTCCAGTAGTTGTTAATCCAGTAGTTGCTAATCCAGTAGCTGCTAATCCAGTAGTTGCTAATCCAGAAGTTGATAATCCAGTAGTTGCTAATCCAGTAGTTACTAGTCCAGTAGTTGTTAATCCAGTAGTTGCTAATCCAGTAGTTGCTAATCCAGTAGTTGTTGCACTATATCCAACAAGAATAAACACACTTACTTCTCCATGAACACACTACAATGGCAGTAAGCAATAAATGCAGAATATAAGTGAAAGAAAACAGGAACAATGAAAGTCTCTGTTTTTCTCTCCGCCTCTACATATCCGCCTCACTACCGAGAAAATAACAAAATCAATTTAACATAATTGTCTCAATCCATTATTTTATAAATTGATGATCCATCTGTTAATGGAATGCACAAATTATTAAAATCACTTTTAATCTTAAAAAAAATAAAACTAACAAATTACACAAACACAAAAATCACTAATAATTATAATCAATGGATGTTTTAACCATTTGACCTATTTATTTAATTTCACGAAAAACATTGGCTAACACAATTTAACACCACATGTCTATCAAATCTGAACATTTAAACACTTGAGATGACAAAAAGAAAACTCTCAATTTCATAAGCTCGTTTGTAATAAATCCGATAAGAAAAAGAATTATAATTGCGTTTCATTGAATCGAAATAACTGATCATAAATATTATTTCTCGGTCTTCACTTGTGTCATGCGCAGAAATATTGTAGGAGAACATAACTCAGAGAATCTGAAGCATATTCCTGAAGCCTCAGCCATGATATAGAACGTGCCAGTCACAACGTGTCACTTTGACCCAATACAAATGAAACAATTATAATTGGTTTGATGTTTTTGTTCATTTTTCTTTTTAAATCAAAAGATAGGAGTCTGTTTAGAAATCTGGTGAATAAGTTGGTTGATGAAAAAGAGGCGGGGGTCGGATACTGCTGCTGAAGGACTGTTGGTGAGTACTTTGGTCCGCTAGTCTGACGTGAGACCATGTCAAGTAAACTGTTGACTTGAAGTGGACGCTTCCTTTCTTTGGAGAATAACAATATTTCAGAGTATATCTTCAACTGTTTGTACTGTAGCCGCTACTCGTAACAGTTGTATAAGTGGTGAGAGTTTAGACTGACACTGTCCACCCCTTTCTTTAAGTATGGACTGGTCTGAAATAAAATAAATTACTTTTAATTGTGCGCCTCTTCATTTGAAAATAGACATTTTGGAAAAAAAAAAACAAAAAAAAAAAAACAAGGACTGATTTTAATCTTTGAATTGCGTCATTGATAATAGGTGTTTTTTTTAACTCACTGAACGCCGCTTAACATTTTATTTCAAAATTTATATTTACATTTAAGCAAACACAAAAATACAAATAGCAGCTTTAGCTAACCACGATACCATTAAGTTGTGACCTAGGTTACCAAGGGACCATTAAGTTGTGACCTAGGTTTCCAAGGGACCATTAAGTTTTGACCTAGGTTGCCAAGGGACCATTAAGTTGTGACCTAGGTTACCAAGGGACCATTAAGTTGTGACCTAGGTTACCAAGGGACCATTAAGTTGTGACCTAGGTTACCAAGGGACCATTAAGTTGTGACCTAGGTTTCCAAGGGACCATTAAGTTGTGACCTAGGTTACCAAGGGACCATTAAGTTGTGACCTTACAATAGTAAGCCGACCAAAAAGTCATAATATGATATTAACCTTGCTCCACTCCCCACGTTTTGAAATCAAACTCACCAAAACAAGTAAAACAACACAAAACGCACAATTTTTTAGGTGTATAATAGTGGGCGGGTGCGGAAATGGTGGGTGGTTATGCATGTGTTGGACGAGAGCTGCCGTCTGACGTCTTTGGCCATTAACTAGACTGGACCTTTGGAATCTACATAAGTGATGGAGGGGAACGTTTTTCATTTTTTTTTAATAATTCGATTTAGCTTCCTCCCCACCAAGCTCTGTTAGGATGCGCCTATATTTTATGCGCCTATAACATTTAAAATTAAAAGATCTACATCTACATAGAGACGGAGGAAGGTCAGAGCTCATGTTTGACCATTGTCGCAGTGGAAGGTCAATACCTGGCCTACTACACAAGTGACGTCTGATGTACGACCACAGATGAGTTAGTTTGTATGTGTGCGTCTGTGCTGGGGGCAGTGTTTGGTGTTGTACCATTCTGTATTCTGCTGATTCGGCTGATTAGATTAGGCTTCAGACTTTTCAATTTGACGTCACACCTTTGTTTGTCAGATGAAAGCTACAAAAAAAAAAACCAAACTACTTCCTGTCTTTATAACATTTCAAATCCTCTCCCTCCCCCCCGCCCTCTTCCCCTCCCTTCACACACTTTGCCGCCATTTAAAATACATTCGATACAGAGGCGTCACCGGAGATGTGTATAATAAGTGGGATACATTTCATTGTGTCTACGCGCCATTCCTCTTCCCCCCCCCCGCCCCCGGACACACACACACGGAGATGTTCTCATCATTCAATATGATTCATACAGAGCTGTTCTAAGGTTTAAAGCAGTGATATATTGGTCAAATAAGAAGTAAGGAGAGAGCATAGTGGGAGCAAGAAAAAAAAAAACCTGGGAGCTGTCGAGACATGAAAAAGTACTGGAGGAACGTCGTTCCAACGCGTTTCCCCTCCCAATACACCACTGGTTTAAAGGGGGTGGGGGTGCGGGGGGGTCAAGGAAGAGGGGGGATATAAAGAGACGTTGTTATATATATATATATATATATATACAAAAGGTCATATTTGAGGTACTTTATACACAAAGAAACCTGTCAAGACTGATAGCTTCAAATCTAACGTGCATATCACAGAAAAGGATGGGAAGGGGGGGGGGCTCTATAGCAGTGTTCGATAGATAGATCCCCCACGGCTCTCAACTGGGGGTACGCGTACCCAAACGGGGTACGGCAAATGTAGTGCAATAGTACACGCAGAGACATATACTTTTCGTTTAAAAAAAAAACAACCAATGGTTCGAAAAAACTTATTTGTGAGGATGCCGGGGGACAAACTTTCGCATATTTTTGAGACCCACGGCAATAGTTTTCTTTATTGTCCACCCATGAGAAGGGACCTGCATGTCTTAATAATTGAGAGACATCAATGAGCTTTTAACTGTACGGGAAGTTGGGGGGTGGCAGGAGATACGACACCGACATACACAATGACTACGCCCAGTGCTGTGGTTGTAAACCCCCCTCCCCCCACCTAGACTACAGAATTATGAAGTGGCAGAGCGTGGGTTGAATCATCACAGAAGAAACAATTAAAGGTCAAGGGTCAGAGGTCGCAGATAAATGTAAACTATATACGTAGATAACACACATTTACGATGCAGCCATTGTAACTTTTCATTAACGTATTATAAATATATATATATATATATATATATATATATATATATATATATATATATATATATATAGAGAGAGAGAGAGAGAGAGAGAGAGAGAGAGAAGAGATAGATAGAAAGATAGATAGATAGATAGATAGATAGATAAATAGATAGATAGATAGATAGATAGATAGATAGATAGATAGATAGATAGATAGATAGATAGATAGATAGATAGATAGATAGATAGATAGATAGATAGATAGATAGATAGACATAGATCTATTTATGGGCTATCCGAACAGTAAACGTTCACACAGTAACACTTGCTGTTATAATAATATACATATAGAAATGACTAACCGTGCTGTAATGGTGGTAGCCGGGGAAATATCGTGCTAGTTGCCAGCTAAATAACTTCTGCCTCACTATATTATTACTTTGTTAACTTTTACTTTAATACTTACATCACCACAGTGCCTTTAGTAAAAAATTGTAGAAAGACGAGGGGGAGGTGAACAATGGACATTTACGTGTCATACACAGTGGTGTATTTTAGAGCGGCTGAGATTGAGTGTGTGGGTGTGTGTGGGGGGTGAATGTAGTTCATCTCCCCCAGCCCATGTTCCGACGGCGCCATTTACCTCTACCATACGAATATAGGACAAAACTCCTAGCGGACAAAACCCCGAAGGACAAAACTCCCAGCGGACAAAACCCCGACGGACAAACCCCTCACGGATAAAACACCCAGCGGACGAAACCCCGACGGACAAAACTCCCAGCGGACAAAACCCCGACGGATAAAACACCCAGCGGACAAAACTCCCAGTGGACAAAACCCCGACGGACAAACCCCCCACGGATAAAACACCCAGCGGACGAAACCCCGACGGACAAAACTCCCAGCGGACAAAACCCCGACGGACAAAGCACCCAGCGGACAAAACCCCGACGGACAAAACCCCCACGGATAAAACACCCAGCGGACGAAACCCCGACGGACAAAACACCCAGCGGACAAAACCCCGACGGACAAAACCCCAACGGACAAAACACCCAGCGGACGAGACCCCGACGGACAAAACTCCCAGCGGACAAAACCCCGACGGACAAAACACCCAGCGGACAAAACCCCGACGGACAAAACCCCCACGGATAAAACACCCAGCGGACGAAACCCCGACGGACAAAACCCCGTCGGACAAAACCCCGACGGACAAAACTCCCAGCGGACAAAACCCCGACGGACAAAACACCCAGCGGACAAAACCCCGACGGACAAAACCCCCACGGACAAAACACCCAGCGGACGAAACCCCGACGGACACTTGGAATACTTGGAGAAAAAAATCTCTATAAAATACGTCATTTTATATATATGTATATCCCGGTATTATATATTGCGGTTTTTAATACAAATGGTTGCCATATAATAGATTTTCTAATAAAAGTAGGGCTTAGGACCGGGGCGGGGGGTTCCGCTAGGGTTTTTTGTCCGCAGGGGGTTATGTCCGTTGGGGTTTTATCCACTGGGGTTGGGTGTTGTCCGGATACCCTACCATACAAGGGACGGGTGGTCGTGTTGTCGAAGCGCTCGACTGTCGATCTAAGGATCCCTGGTTCGATCTAAATGTAAAAATTCCCGCTATATCTCCAGTGGTGCCTCCATGGCGTTTGCCCTATTGCTTTATTAGTGGTTTATAAGATCTAAGAAACATAACTCAATTACTGTGGTGGCGGTGACGAATTTTGCAAAACGACCAGGCTTTCTTAATTATTTGAGGTCCCTGTGCAAAGATTTCTAATGATGTTTGTTGGCTCAACATACCTGTAGGAACTTTCTTAGCCCCAGGTTTAGTAGGAATAGGAACTTGAAGGATCCCAAAGGCTAAATGGAGCTTGAAGGAACCCAAGGGCTAAATGAAACCTGAAGGAACCCAAGGGCTAAATGGAACTTGAAGGAACACAAGGGCTAAATGGAACCTGAAGGAACCGAAGGGCTAAATGGAGCCTGAATGAACCCAAGGGCTAAGTAAAACCTGAAGGAACCCAAGGACTAAATGAAACCTGAAGGAACCCAATGGCTAAATGAAACCTGAAGGAACTCAAGGGCTAAATGGGACTTGAAGGAACCCAAGGGCTAAATGGAACTTGAAGGAACCCAAGGACTAAATGAAACTTAAAGGAACCCAAGGGCTAAATGGAACTTGAAGGAACCCAATGGCTAAATGGATCTTGAAGGAACTTAAGGGCTAAATGAAACTTAAAGGAACCTAATGAATAAATGGAACATGAAGGAACCCAAGGTCTAAATGATCTCATATTGTGGGAGTCACTTATCGTGTTTTAGTTATGTGTGTGTGTGTTTGTGTGTTTGTCTATTGTGTGTTCGTCTGTTTGTGTTGAGTAATTGTATGAATAAACAAGAATTTTCTATTGTCACTGTTTCTCGTCCATAAGATGTTTAAAAATAAAATGCAGTTTTCATCACAGAATATAAATTATACAGAATTCACATCGTCATTTTAAAATGGATTCTGTTGAAAGCCACCATACTCAGTGTATTATTCCATTATGTATCAATAAAAAGGTTGTACACTATTAAAAAGAAAAATAACACATGCATTTTGTTATTCTTTGGTGGAGGGCATTTTAATATCAATTCACTTTTCTGTATGATTTACTCTGTGGATGAAAGTAAGTTAAAAGAAAATAGATTTATGCCGCTACATCTGACATAAGACACATTGATTTCGTAAAAAAAAAAAACAGTCAAAAAGAAAATATACGTCACGCTAAAAATGAGTCAGAAAGGAGTCACGTGAGTAAATCATTCCTACTCACTCCCCAGGGTGACAGAACGTTAGGTCACAAGAGTAGTTATACTATGAGTAGATAATATGATACTGTTCGCATCATAACGCAAGTTGTCGACTTCCTGTAGGTACATTTTTACGTTTGTCTGTGCATGGTCGTGCGTACGAGTGTGCGTGTGTGAGTGTGCATGTGTGTGTGAGTTTGTGTGTGTGCGTTTAAAAACCGGATCTGGAATAATGGAATAGTAAACCATTGGAATTGAAGCCTTCTGTTTTAGGAGTGTAACATGAGATACGTAAAGGCCTTCTTTTCTGATACTTTAAGGTTTGAATAAAGTTGTACAAAGTTCTGCTAATGTTCAGGTAATTGATTCGAGACTAAGAAACTCTAGTAGTTCATGTCTAGTCAGTTTATGAGCAGTGACAGACTCAGCCTATTCAAATCGACAACAAAAATATCAAATTTCAAATACATACAATGGTTGTAAATCTAAATACATCCTCACACATACACATGTTTAGACATTGGACTCACACATGCTCAGACTCACACATATATAGACTTATATATTCACAAACTAAGACATACACAGACTCACACATACACAGACTCACACATACACAGATTCACACATACACAGACTCACACGTACACAGACTTACGTATGCACAGACTCACACATATATAGACTTATATATTCACAAACTAAGACATACACAGACTCACACATACACAGACTCACACATACACAGACTCATACGTACACAGACTTACGTATGCACAGACTCACACAGACACAGACTTACGTATGCAAATACTCACATAGACACAGACTCACACATATACACTCTCACACATGCACAGACTTACACATACACAGACTCACACTTACACACACACAGACTCACACATAACAGACACACACTTACACATACACAGACTCACACATAACAGACACACACTTACACATATATAGACTCACACATAACAGACACACACACATACACAGACTCACACATAACAGACACACACTTACACATACACAGACTCACACATAACAGACACACACTTACACATATACAGACTCGCACAGAAACAAACTCACACATAACAGACACACACTTACACATACACAGACTCACACATAACAGACACACACTTACACATACACAGACTCACACATAACAGACACACACTTACACATACACAGACTCACACATAACAGACACACACTTACACATACACAGACTCACACATAGCAGACACACACTTACACATACACAGACTCACACATAACAGACACACACTTACACATACACAGACTCACACATAACAGACACACACTTACACATACACAGACTCACACATAACAGACACACACTTACACATACACAGACTCACACATAACAGACACACACTTACACATACACAGACTCACACATAACAGACACACACTTACACATACACAGACTCACACATAACAGACACACACTTACACATACACAGACTCACACATAACAGACACACACTTACACATACACAGACTCACACATAACAGACACAGACTCACACATACACAGACTCACACACACATGACACCACACTGACAATTCAACGCTAGCCCCTGTCGTCTTGTTAACAAAGTCCTCTCGTTTCCCAACACATCGTCCATCTTGTTCTGTCTTCCAGAATAGTTTATGACGTAATGTGAGAGTTCCGGAACTGAATCTTTCCTTAGGGATACACCCCCTCCCTCCCTCCCTCTTTCCAACACTGTATTTATTTCCTCTCTCCATCTTTACATTCTGCCCCACCCTCCAGCTCTCTCCCTCTTTTCATTTCTAATCGCTTATTCTGTTTTCAAAGTAATATATCTTTTTTTCATATTCTGGTATTAGTTGCAGTAATATCACCATGACCTTCAACCCCGCAACCCTCTCCCCACATACACACACAAAAAACATACACACATACACACACATACAAAAGTGTAATAGAAAGTCTCATTGTAAATCAGATTCAATTCAATAAATCAATGTATTTGATTGTCTGCACGACGACATAACCGATAAGACTTTAGATACAGTTACTTTTATTCTCTAGACTACAAATTCTGTTCCTGATTACGTCATACATGAAGGGAATAAAATAATAATCTCAAAAAAAAGACTTTATGCGAGTCCTATGTATAAATAAATATATGTAGAGCAAATAGAGGGGGATTATTCTCCTTTTTTCCGATCATTAAAAAACCGATATGATTGATTTTTTTTCCCAACAGCTAGTAATTAGTTAGGGGATCTTTGTTCCACAATCCCCCCGGGTAACTAGAATTTAGAACTGTATCATTGCAGTTAGACTGCACTAGTTCTGTCACGTTTACAGAAAAATATCACAAGCTTCTATCCTGAAGAAAGTGGCTACGGTTCCAACTAACTGGACTCCGTATTATTTTTTTCCGGGGTCCATCTATAGATGTGCGCATGCGCTCTAGACGGACTCCGTATTATTTTTTTTCGGCGTCCGTCTATAGATGTGCGCATGTGCGGCAGATGGACTGCAGACGGACTGCATATTATTGCATTTTTTTCGGGGCTAGGGTTAGGGTTAGGATTAGGGTAAGGATTAGGGTTAGGCGCAATATCTATAGCCGAACGCCGGAAAAAAAATACGGAGTACGGTTAGCCGAACGCATGCGCAAATCTATCGCTAAATCCCGGAAAAAAATAGTACAGAGTCCATTTAGTTGGAACCGTAGCCACTGCGAATCCTGAATTATAAATTTGTCTGCTCTGTATGAATACTTTTTTCAATAATTCTCAATAAGGCTGACACCACAGCAGATATGGGGACATCATTTATAATAATAATAATAACAGATTGATATGAAACAACTTTATAATCAATACCCAATGCGCATATCAAATGTCACAGAGAGCCACAGTAAAGTGATGGAGATTTTGACTAATTTCTCTTACGAGTAATGGCATAAAAACTGGCATTCTTTATTTAAAGGTTTGACTAATTGTTAACTAAAGCGGTCAAAATACAAAGTGTACATGAGAATACAAAGTGTACAGCAGGATACAAAGTGTACAGCAGGATACAAAGTTTGTACAGCAGGATACAAAGTGTGTACAGCAGGATACAAAGTGTACAACAGAATATAAAGTGTATATCGGAATACAAATTGTACATCACATTATGCTGTGTACATATATAAATGTATTGAGTCAATCCTGTACACACTGAAGGTCTTCTACTTCTTTCTTTCTTTCAATCATTATTTCGATATTGAATATCAAACCATTTCAATTATTTCATTTTAAAAATTAGCAAACAACGCTTTGTTTTATAATTTATGCCTGCCACCCAGTCAGTGCTCTTGTTTGTTTCTAGTTAAGAAATTGCACACCATGTAAAGTTTGGTGACACAATAGTCAATCTGCGCGCCACTATTCTTAAAACAACAAAAACAAACCCACGCACTGACGCACCCATTTTCCTACGCTTTTTCTCAGTGCCAAAAATAGTTTACTTGCTCCAGCTCTCATCATTTGTTTTAACTTACAGCACGACCTAGACTGAACACTGATCAATGTCTACCAGATGTCTCTGTCTCTCCCTGTCTCTCTGTCTCTCTCTCTCTCTGTCTCTCTCTCTCTGTCTCTCTCCTTCTGTATCTTTCTCTCTCTCTCTTTCTCTCTGTCTCTCTGTCTCTGTCTCTCTCTGTCTCTGTCTCTCTCTGTCTCTCTCTGTCTCTCTCTCTCTGTCTCTCTCTCTCTGTCTCTCTCTCTCTCTGTCTCTCTCCTTCTGTATCTTTCTCTCTCTCTCTTTCTCTCTGTCTCTCTGTCTCTGTCTCTCTCTGTCTCTGTCTCTGTCTCTGTCTCTCTCTGTCTCTCTCTGTCTCTCTCTCTGTCTCTCTCTCTGTCTCTCTCTCTGTCTCTCTCTCTCTCTCTCTCTCTCTCTCTCTCTCTCTGTCTCTCTCACTTATGTTCCCTGTATCCATCATCGTTTGTCAATTTTCTCCCTTTCTTTCTCCATGCATCTTTCTAAATGTAAATGACATACAGATTATGAAAAAAAAGAAGACATTATCATCAGTTATTGTCATATGTCATTTGTGATGCTTTTGTCATTAGTCATTTCAGTGAAGCTGTGAGTCATCTAATATTTCTGCATAAAAAAAAAAATAAAAAATATCAGTCAGACCGGAGACAATATAGCAAGTAGTTGCAAGTTATCATTTTATCAGTCAGTAAGGAGATAATGTAGCAAAAAGATGCACGTTATCATGATATCAGTCAGACAGGAGACTTTTCGGCAAGAAGATGCGTTATCACAAGTTATCATGATATCAGTCAGACAAAAGACAATATAGAAAGCAGATGCAAGTTATCATAAAAAAAAATAAAAACACACACAAATTCACACACACACATAAACACGTACATTTTTAAACAAGGAGTTCAATTCACAGTTATTAACACATACACAGATACAATGTTACTAACATTAACACAATTTTCCGAACATAGTGTAATAAACCACCTTTAGACAAAGTTTATCTTGACCAATATTTTCAATCGATTCTTTCCTGCTTTATTGCATGTACAATACGTTTTTTCTGTTTTCTACCTCAAGGGTAACCTATTACCCATGGGCCAAGTTGGGCCCGTTTAGCTCTTTGATCTGGCACGCCTTTTTAATCTTAAGCGCATTAAATGTATCTTAAGTTCAAGAAGCAACAACTCTATCTATTTGCCTTTCTGACAAAGTTTTGAACTCATTGTAGTCCGTCATTAAAATAGCTTCCCTAATAAAGTTTCTTCTCTTGTTGTATTTAGTGTTTGCCTTGAAAGTCTACAGATACACACACTAGAACTAGTCAATGAATTAGTTTCTTTAAACAAGTTGCTGAAATATGCGCGCGCACACTCAAACACGCACACACACGCAAGCACGCACGCACACACACAAACAATAACACACAAATTCACACATACGCACACTTCACACACACACACACGCACGCATGCACGAATACACACACAGAGACAATCATACAAATACTCAATCACACGCACACTCACAACTCACACACACGCACTCACTCTCACACACACACACTCACTCTCTCACACACCCATACACACGCACACACACACACACTCTCTCTCTCTCAGACACACAAACACACTTTCTCACACACACACGCACACTCACACACACACTCACTTTCTCACACACACATATACACACGCACACGCACACACACTCTCTCTCTCTCTCACATACATACACACTTTCTCACACACACACGCACACTCACACACACACTCACTTTCTCACACACACACGCACACGCACACAAACACACTCTCACACAAACACACACACTCACTCTCTCTCTCACACACACACACTCACACACACACTCACTCTCACACACGCACTCACTCTCTCTCTCTCTCTCTCACACACACACACATGGGGCTTGACAAAGGATATTTTTTGGTTGATTTGATAGTATCAAAAATAATCTCAAATCAATCCCATTTAGACAACATAATTTGAAACTTTTGTTATATTTCAAACCAATATAAACTTTAAAAAATCAACAGTGTGTCTGGCGGCGCGGGAAACAGAGAATTCACTATTATAGAAGTACAGCAGACATGAATACCAAGGGCAGACAACCGCCAAATTATATAAATAGCTCTCCCTCGTTCAGCAAATGGGAGGGAAAAGGGAAGGGTAGGAGGCAATTACCATATCGGTCAGACATGCCTCGAGGGGAGGGGGAGAGGGAGGGGGGGAACGGTTCCGTACTGGGAGGAGGTCGACCATCCGGGCATCTACATAAAGATACATAATTAATGGCATATTTTCAGTGATGGAATGAAAGACGAACAGAAAGAATGTCGTTCTAGTTACGGAGAAACTGGACACTTCGCGTGTGTGTGTATGGTGAGATGAGACATAGAAGGGGTGTGGGAGGGGGCGGCTTTAGGAGGGTGGAGGATGGGGGTGTGGTTAGAGGGTCGGAGGGTCAGGGGGAAGGAATCTGGTATGATGTGCAAACAGGAGAAATAGAAAGTATCAGCATGGACTAGTTGGTATACCAGTTGTTGATGCATGGTTTGGGGTCATTTTGAACACATGTCTAGGAAGCGTTCTATCTATCTATCTATCTATCTATCTATCTATCTATCTATCTATCTATCTATCTATCTATCTATCTATCTATCTATCTATCTATCTATCTATCTATCTATCTATCTATCTATCTATCTATCTATCTATCTATCTATCTGTCTATCTATCTATATCTATCTATCTATCTATATCTATATATCTATCTATCTATATCTATCTATCTATCTATCTATATCTATCTATCTCTCTATCTATATCTCTATATATATATGTGTCTGTTTGTCAGTCAGTCCGTCTGTTTGTAGGTCAGTTTATATGAAACAGAAACACTGATTAAAAAACAACACCTTCTTGTTCCAACAAGTTTCACAGATGAAAAATGAGTTCGAGATGCGAGCCTTCAACCAGAAAGTGCAGGACCGTATGAAATTAAGGCGTCCACCACAGCAGCATCAGTTGATAGTTAATTGAATAAAAGCCAATGTGCAGGGTCATAGGGGTAAAGAAGTCAAAGGCAAATACGTTCAAGGAAATGGAAAGAAATGGGGGGGGGGGGAGGGAGGGTTATACTGACAGTGAGGGGCGTTAATCTCCATTACACGCCTCTGTACCATCGTCTTATTGACATTTTAGTCACTGGTGTGTGTGTGGGGAATTGGACCCTTCCCCCCGGGGTGGGGGGGGGGGAACTGAATTGAGTGTGTCATTTATAGCTACAGTCACGGGAAAACGGCGTCAAAAAGATGACTGGTATGTCTCGGTCATCACATAGTGGTTGTCAGGGAGCCCATCTTTTTTACATATGTAGGCACCCCAGTGGCGTATGTTGGGTATTGCGGCTTGTTGTAAGGCTTCATAGTGTTCAGACCTAGAGTAGGCGCCGAATGAGTCATCTTGAACAAAAAATAAGTCAGTCTCTAGATCAGAAATGTTTGAACTACGGACATTGGGGCCAAGTCATGCCCCTTAGGTTGTTAAAATCATACCCCCAGTACACTCCCCCCTCCATTCATTGACTTAAATTACTTTTACATCTGAGTATTGATTGGTCCAAACTCCATTCATCTGCTCTTTGGTTTGGTCTCTTCTGTCAGTTTAAAGGGCCCAAAGTGTCCCGAAATTAATTTTTTATTTTTTATTATTTTTAACTGGTTCTAATTTTACATCTATGATCGGTTATTTATTTAAATGTGCTCTATTAAAGTAGCACACTGCATTAATCACATGCAACACATTTCGTTTATCTCATTTGCACATTGAAGAAAACAGGGTGAAATATAAGAAATAAATACAAAAAAAAAAAAACAGCGTTTGCAGGTTTCCAATTACTTCCTAAATGAGACAATTCCTCAAACAACGACGTTAATGAAATGGCCCCATTGGAGTTGTTTATAGTTTGACGTAAAGTTGGCAAGCTAGAGCAGTGGTCCCCCCCAACCATTTTTCCCGTCACGGACCGGTCAGCGTTTGATGATTTCACCGCGGCCCGCTGGAAAGGACGTTGAATATTTCTCTTCCATTGAAAGTCGCACAATCATGAGGGAGATAAATAAAAGGGTAGTTTGTTGCGCGGCCCAGTAACATTCTTTTCACGGACCTATACCGGTCCGCGGCATGGGGGTTGGGGACCACTCCGCTAGGGGACTATAGAATATCAATTAACACATTTCATGTTTAGTATATTCAATTACCTAAGACAAGAAACCATACCTTCATTTAAACACAACCTTTACTGTCAATTATTAAACAAGGCAAACGCACAGCACTAATCAATAATGTTTCATTAAAACATACAAAGAAAATATATTTAACCGGAAGTAGTGGCGATGCATCGTCAAAATTAAAAAATTAATCATCATTTTAAAAAAATGGCGCTAATGAACCAAAATGAGGTAACCACTGAATTTTGCCAAAGTCAATGAAAACACAAATATGCAGATGAATATTTTACGTGGATTAAAATTTAGGATTACGGTGCTAAGGATAGCGAAACAATATATCGAATACAAACAATATCGTGATGACGCAATACTGTGTTTCCTCGTTTTCCGCGGGTAATGTGTGTCAGACTCCACACAGAACGGTGAATTTCCGCGAAGTTTGATCCTTATTTATTTATTGATTATTTACTTATGTAGAGTACAGAAACAAAGAGACAAGTTAAAGTAATATCTAGACATATGTATAGACCTATAGAAATTTTAATCCAGTTACTTATGTATAATTGTTGTGACTATGATTACATGTTTATTTTTTATTATAGATAAAATATATAGAATAATATGTAATTAAGTGTGCAGATAAAAAGTGAGGTTATCGATCTATCTATCTATCTATCTATCTATCTATCTATCTATCTATCTATCTATCTATCTATCTATCTATCTATCTATCTATCTATCTATCTATCTATCTATCTATCTATCTATCTATCTATCTATCTATCTGTCTATCTATCTATCTGTCTATCTATCTATCTGTCTATCTATCTATCTATCTATCTATCTATCTATCTATCTATCTATCTATCTATCTATCTATCTATCTATCTATCTATCTATCTATCTATCTATCTATCTATCTATCTATCTATGTGTCTGTCTCTCTGTCTATCTATCTATCTGTCTATCTATCTATCTGTCTATCTATCTATCTATCTGCCTATCTATCTATCTATCTATCTATCTATCTATCTATCTATCTATCTATCTATCTATGTGTCTGTCTCTCTATCTATCTATCTATCTATCGATCGATCGATCGATCTATCTATCTATCTATCTATCTATCTATCTATCTATCTATCTATCTATCTATCTATCTATCTATCTATCTATCTATCTATGTGTCTGTCTCTATCTATCTATCTATCTATCTATCTATCTATCTATCTATCTATCTATCTTTCTATCTGTCTGTCTGTCTGTCAATCTGTCTGTCTGTCTATATGAGAGAGATACACCGATTAAAAGAACATTAAATATACTTTGTATATCGTACTTAAAATCAAATTATCAAAACTCAGATCAAATCACATATAAGAATCTATGTACAAAACTTCTAAAAGAGCATACCGTAGAATATTTAACATTTTCTTAGCAGAAGAAACCAAGTAATGAAAATTGCAGTTCATTTAAACCACAAACCTCATTCCAGCTGTCTCACAAGATGGCAGCTTTGTATTAAAAATAAAAGGAAAAAGTTAAAATTAAAGACAGGCAACAGTTTCAACTTGCCACAGTGGCCTCGGGCCAAGCAAAAGGTCCGCGAAGTTTAATCGATGCTACTTCCCCCCACCCCACAGCCCACCCCAGGGCCAATCGATAGTTTTATCTGTCATTTGATTTCCTTCTACGGTGGCACTGTTATGACATCATGATGGCGATGATATTTGTGGCTTGTATGCACTGATTTATAAATACTAGATACGTTGTTTGTAATATCTAGCTCATCTGTTTATATTTTACTTTCTAAAATTTAGGATTACGGTGCTAAGGATAGCGAAACAATATATCGAATACAAACAATATCGTGATGACGCAATACTGTGTTTCCTCGTTTTCCGCGGGTAATGTGTGTCAGACTCCACACAGAACGGTGAATTTCCGCGAAGTTTGATCCTTATTTATTTATTGATTATTTACTTATGTAGAGTACAGAAACAAAGAGACGTTCTTAATACTGTTTTAAAAATTATTAGAGTTATCTAGACACCGAGTAACATTGTATAATCACCATTGCTTAATTATTTTTAGTAAATAAGAGGAAACAAGACAAATTAGATATTAGACTTCAAAAGAATCAGAATCAATGTAAGTCGCGGAAAGTTAAAGCGCGAAGTTGCGGGGGGAATACTGTAACTCATAAAACAGAGATATACAGCCAAGAATACTGTAACTCACAAAACAGAGATATACAGCCAAGAATACTGTTACTCATAAAACAGAGATATACAGCCAAGAATACTGTAACTCATAAAACAGAGATATGCAGCCAGGAATACTGTAACTCACAAAACAGAGATATACAGCCAAGAATACTGTTACTCATAAAACAGAGATATACAGCCAAGAATACTGTAACTCATATAACAGAGATATACAGCCAGGAATACTGTTACTCATAAAACAGAGATATACAGCCAAGAATACTGTAACTCACAAAACAGAGATATACAGCCAAGAATACTGTTACTCATAAAACAGAGATATACAGCCAAGAATACTGTAACTCATAAAACAGAGATATACAGCCAGGAATACTGTAACTCACAAAACAGAGATATACAGCCAAGAATACTGTTACTCATAAAACAGAGATATACAGCCAAGAATACTGTAACTCATATAACAGAGATATACAGCCAGGAATACTGTTACTCATAAAACAGAGATATACAGCCAAGAATACTGTAACTCACAAAACAGAGATATACAGCCAAGAATACTGTTACTCATAAAACAGAGATATACAGCCAAGAATACTGTAACTCATAAAACAGAGATATACAGCCAGGAATACTGTAACTCACAAAACAGAGATATACAGCCAAGAATACTGTAACTCATATAACAGAGATATACAGCCAGGAATACTGTTACTCATAAAACAGAGATATACAGCCAAGAATACTGTAACTCACAAAACAGAGATATACAGCCAAGAATACTGTTACTCATAAAACAGAGATATACAGCCAAGAATACTGTAACTCATAAAACAGAGATATACAGCCAGGAATACTGTAACTCACAAAACAGAGATATACAGCCAAGAATACTGTTACTCATAAAACAGAGATATACAGCCAAGAATACTGTAACTCATATAACAGAGATATACAGCCAGGAATACTGTTACTCATAAAACAGAGATATACAGCCAAGAATACTGTTACTCATAAAACAGAGATATACAGCCAAGAATACTGTAACTCATATAACAGAGATATACAGCCAGGAATACTGTTACTCATAAAACAGAGATATACAGCCAAGAATACTGTAACTCACAAAACAGAGATATACAGCCAAGAATACTGTTACTCATAAAACAGAGATATACAGCCAAGAATACTGTAACTCATAAAACAGAGATATACAGCCAGGAATACTGTAACTCACAAAACAGAGATATACAGCCAAGAATACTGTTACTCATAAAACAGAGATATACAGCCAAGAATACTGTAACTCATATAACAGAGATATACAGCCAGGAATACTGTTACTCATAAAACAGAGATATACAGCTAAAGTGTACTTGGTTAAGATACCAATTAGATTCGAGTTACCAATATATCTAAAAGTAGTTTATTGATTACTTGAGAATAGTGTTTACGCATAAGCACTACATAATTTGTATCATAACACTAAATACACTGTAATATATTTTTTTTATAAGACTCTTAATGGGCCGTTCACATATTACGTCACCCCTGTTGTTGTTTTCTTCTTTGAATTTTGTCCCACATCCTCCACCCCAATGATGCTTCCTTGTATCCATCACAGTGCATCTCAAACCTATATTTTCCTCTCCGCTCAAGTGTTACATATTTGAGGACCTCCTCACCCCCACTCCACCACACCCCCACTTTTAAGTTATTGCAACACAGATGTGTTTAGTTTTACTTTGCTTTTTTTAATTATTTATCCTGTTGCTGTTTTGTTCTATTTACAATTTGGGCTGTGAGACAGTTTTCAAAAATTAAGGTGTCGGTTTAAAAACTTGACGGAGAAACACTGTCACAAAGAGATTTCTAAGAAACCCAGACTTTGATCTTTTCTCCCTCACCTGGAGTTTTAACAAATGTATGGGTTTACTAGTTTACAAATGCACGCAATACATGCACAAACACTCACGTATTATAGAAATACATACAGATATTGGGGACCTTTTTAATAGACCCTAATATAAATACATCGATAAGAGGTCTTAAAGCTCTTATGTCTAAACGCTGAAAGCACTTATCAATTCAAGTTAAAGTAATATCTAGACATATGTATAGACCTATAGAAATTTTAATCCACGTAAAATATTTATAAATTCAAGTTAAATGATAAATACTTAACATACTTTTTAAGTAATTCTCAATTGAATAACAATGTTGTATAACTAATTAGAAAAAACAAAAGAAGAAATAATTGTTTAAACTATGTACAATATACTTACTTACATTGCCGCATTATTATTCATTACCGTGTTAATATATAGATAATTTCCCACATCCATCTATTCACAGACACAAACACAGTGTTAATAAAATAGAATGTCTCATTTCACAAATCACCGTATGAATAGCACAACGACACAGTTCTGTGGACTACTTTATTCTATATTTCCCACACAATTCTGAAAACAAATACAACAAAAAAATGAACTACAAATCCCGCACTGAATCTTACTCACTGCTAGGTGTCCAATAAAGACACACACACACACACACACAACATGTACTCACTACTCCAATTTCTCTCTCCCTCTCTCTCTTTTTTAAACATTTCTCCCTTCCCCCCCACCCTTGTTTACCACCGTCTCTTCTCCACCCACACATCCCCTCCCCATCCCCCTTCATCCCAACTCTCCTGCCACTCGGACTGGTGAAAGCGGAGAGAGAGTATCCCACAGTACGTCCGTCACCAGGGTGTTATAACCTAGAGAGGCGACCCCCCCCCAGCAACAGTTGGATCTGCAGTAAATATAAACAACGCACACACTTAGATCGCTCTGGCTCACGAACCCCCCGCCCCGGCCCCTCTCTCTCTCGTTTCTTACTGACGTTTCTATTTTTTTTTAAAATGTTTTTTTGGCGCCAACTTCTAATGTATTATTACGCTGTGTTACTCATTACGTGTTGCTATCCAGACCAGAGTGACATTACACCGACAAGCTGCTGGTAGTTAGTTATGGTATAGGCTATCTTCAGAGCATGTTATATGTTAAAACGATAATAAGCGACCGAATGAACGTATTCCACAATTATTATATGACTGAATTCTCAACAAAATAAAATACCTTAATTACCGCAATCCACATTCCCGCCAACAAAATGTGGCAGACAGGCACGAGGGTATGGTAGAGCCGGTACTACTTAAATAGTAGAACTCAGATGGATCCTTTGAGGGCCCTAGTCCGATACTTTATAAAATATTAGGGGGCTCTTGGGAGAGACTTTACGAAATATTAGGGGGCCCTTGGGAGAGACTTTAAGAAATATTAGAGGGCCCTTGGGAGAGACTTTAAGAAATGTTAGAGGGCCCTTGGGAGAAACTCTAAGAAATATTAGGGGGCCCTTGTGAGAGACTTTAAGAAATATTAGAGGGCCCTTGGGAGAGACTTTAAGAAATATTAGAGGGCCCTTGGAAGAGACTTTAAGAAATATTAGGGGGCCCTTGTGAGAGACTTTAAGAAATATTAGAGGGCCCTTGGGAGAGACTTTAAGAAATATTAGAGGGCCCTTGGGAGAGACTTTAATAAATATTAGGGGGCCCTTGGGAGAGAATTTAAGAAATATTAGAGGGTCTTTGGGAGAGACTTTAATAAATATTAGGGGGCCCTTGAGAGAGACTTTAATAAATATTAGGGGGCCCTTGGGAGAGACTTTAAGAAATATTAGAGGACCCTTGGTCGTAGCTAAAAGTAATAGTCGTGGCCCTTTGGCACTAGATTTCAAAGGTTTTTGTACCTTCAGTACGGGGCCCCCAAGGTAGCCTATTTTTTCATCTATAAAACCTTCCCTGTGCCCACTTTGCATTACACATACTCTCATATTCTAAAAAAAATTCACCCAGGTTGGATAACATTAATAGTCAACTTTCCGTATAAATTGTGAGTCTATGTTAAGAAAACGACAGACGAAACGACTTTTCCCCATCCCCACGCCCCCCCCTACGCCACCACCCCCTTGCCTCACACACACCCTCACCCCCCTTTCTTCTCATACACCCTCCCGTTCAAACCACAGTCAACCACTGCATAACATCTAAAGATACCGGGTTCGTGACGAGTTCACCGGCAGCCACATTCGAGCCTATTGATTCAATTAGTCTAAATTATTAGCATCCTTATTTTTACTTTCTTTCCTTTTTTTCTTTTTTTCCCCCTCCTCAGAGAATTTTTGCTTTCAGGATAGAAATATGCCGGGGCTTGCCTGGAGACTGCATGAACTGGACACTTCGCGTGTGTGTGTATGGTGAGATGAGACATAGAAGGGGTGGGGGAGGAGGCGGCTTTAGGAGGGTGGAGGATGGGGGTGTGGTTAGAGGGTCGGAGGGTCAGGGGGGAAGGAATCTGGTATGATGTGCAAACAGGAGAAATAGAAAGTATCAGCATGGACTAGTTGGTATACCAGTTGTTGATGCATTGTTTGGGGTCATTTTGAACACATGTCTAGGAAGCGTTCTATCTATCTATCTATCTATCTATCTATCTATCTATCTATCTATCTATCTATCTATCTATCTATCTATCTATCTATCTATCTATCTATCTATATCTATCTATCTATCTATCTATCTATCTATCTATCTATCTATCTATCTATCTGTCTATCTATCTATATCTATCTATCAATCTATCTATCTATATCTATATATCTATCTATCTATATCTATCTATCTATCTATCTATCTATCTATATCTAACATCTATCAATCTATCTATCTATATACATATCTTTCTATCTATCTATCTATCTATATATCTATCTATATCTATCTATCTATCCATCTATCTATCTATATACATATCTTTCTATCTATCTATCTATCTATCTATCTATCTATCTATCTATCTATCTATCTATCTATCTATCTATCTATATATATATATCTTTCTATCTATCTATCTATCTATCTATCTATCTATCTATCTATCTATCTATCTATCTATCTATCTATCTATCTATATCTATCTATCTATCTATCTATTTATATCTATCTATCTATCTATCAATCTATCTATCTATCTATCTATCTATCTATCTATCTATCATAGTAACGGTACTTTATAATTTATAAATGGTTATCCTAGTCCAATTAGAACTGCCCTAACCAAACCGTTTATATTTTCTATCGTCTACAATATTCTGAAGTCTTCAGATCTCACTAGTTAACCGTGGTGGGATCTCAGTGGATCCATTTGTTTATCCACTGAAGGGCTGGATCAGATAAGCCGCCATTTTTTTATTTATGAGTAGTAATGTAAACACCGCCCACAGCAGCCCAGGCAGTTTACCTGTGACGTCTGTTTACTCATCAACAAATGACCCAGCTGAGGCCAGTCATCAATTTGGTCTGGACCCGCTGTTCAAATTTGGATCCGGGGGGCGTGTCTCCTATCTGACGCTGTCAAAACAAAGTGCCCGGGTTTGCTTATGTTACACACCAGCATTAACTATTTCACTCATTATATGATCGATATGAAGTACTTTGTGTGTGTGTGTGTGTTGAACTATTAATATGTTTCATTCAAGTAGCTTCGCCAACAGTTTAGAACAGTGGTGGCGAACCTATAGCACGCGTGCCACCGTAGTAAGCAGAGCCTCATCAGACGGCACGCGACTCAAATATCACTTCCTTTAAATTCACAGCTTATTACAGAAATGGGTTAATGTTACAGATTCAACAGCATTCAAAGTCCAAGTGGTCGAGAGGTGAAAAGTAGTGTTGTTTTAGTCCCAGGTCATATTTTAGTTTTAGTTTTTATTTCGTTTTTTCTGTTTTAATTTTAGTTTTCGTCTAGTTTTAGTCTTGCTGCTAATTTTAGTTTTAGTTCTCGTTGACGAAAAGTCAACATTTTCGTCAACGAAGGTTTTAGTTTTAGTTTTCGTCAACGAAAACAACACTAGTGAAAAGCGCTTGACTGCCAACGTGAATGTCCTAGATTCAAACATCGGTGAGAACCGATATAATTTTCCCGGGTCTTGGGGGAAAGCTAGAAGAGAACCCCCATGACCGTTACAACTTTATATTGGAACAGAGGGTGTCTTGGCGACTGACCACCTATTGTCTGTTAATGTTTTATAACAGAAATTTTTTACCTAACTTACAGCGGCAACATATTTAAAAAGAAACTGTTTTCGGTATCGACTCATTATTAGATAAAATTTGATTCAACATTTTTGAGAAACTGAACAATAGTCTGCACTAGCGAACAATTGATGTATTTTTTCGTATCGTTCTATTTACTTGACAATTTTAATTGTAAATGAATTTTCTGTTATCCCACTTAGAGGTAAACAACTTAATGATTAGAAGTGGTTTTCACATGGCGCCTCGATTTATCGGGTAACGCATGGTATTAAAGCTAGTAATCATATACATTACATGCATAGAGATTAGAACATCATGTTTTTTTTCAAGTTTCCAATGAAACAAAATTTAAAGACTTAAAAACAGGAATTGAGCAGATGAATTCTAAAGATGACCTTCAAAATTGAAAGACTTAAAGACAGGAATTGAACAGATGAATTCTAAAGATGACCTTCAAAATTGAAAGACTTAAAGACAGGAATTGAACAGATGAATTCTAAAGATGACCTTCAAAATTGAAAGACTTAAAGACAGGAATTGAGCAGATGAATTCTAAAGATGACCTTCAAAATTGAAAGACTTAAAGACAGGAATTGAACAGATGAATTCTAAAGATGACCTTCAAAATTGAAAGACTTAAAGACAGGAATTGAACAGATGAATTCTAAAGATGACCTTCAAAATTGAAAGACTTAAAGACAGGAATTGAACAGATGAATTCTAAAGATGACCTTCAAAATTGAAAGACTTAAAGACAGGAATTGAACAGATGAATTCTAAAGATGACCTTCAAAATTGAAAGACTTAAAGACAGGAATTGAGCAGATGAATTCTAAAGATGACCTTCAAAATTGAAAGACTTAAAGACAGGAATTGAGCAGATGAATTCTAAAGATGACCTTCAAAATTGAAAGACTTAAAGACAGGAATTGAGCAGATGAATTCTAAAGATGACCTTCAAAATTGAAAGACTTAAAGACAGGAATTGAGCAGATGAATTCTAAAGATGACCTTCAAAATTGAAAGACTTAAAGACAGGAATTGAGCAGATGAATTCTAAAGATGACCTTCAAAATTGAAAGACTTAAAGACAGGAATTGAACAGATGAATTCTAAAGATGACCTTCGAAATTGAAAGACTTAAAGACAGGAATTGAGCAGATGAATTCTAAAAATGACCTTCAAAATTGAAAGACTTAAAGACAGGAATTGAACAGATGAATTCTAAAGATGACCTTCAAAATTGAAAGACTTAAAGACAGGAATTGAACAGATGAATTCTAAAGATGACCTTCAAATTGCCTCCCCCACCCCCCCACCCCATCTTCTATTTCAGTTGAATCATCATGTCGTGTCCTAATGTCTTCAGGGAGTGGACTGGTTGCATAAAATCAATGATCCTTCTATACGCTGGCACACAACACAACAAGACAGTGTCCAGACACAACATAATGTACACATCGACTCCAGGCAGTTGGAATATTGATTGAATTCTAAATAAAGGACCAACATTCTTCATATCTAATTGTCGGGCTTTTAGTTATAATAGGGGAACTGCTATACCAACTAGTCCATGCTGATACTTTATGTATGCACATTATAACATATATATAAATAATACGTATGTACGTATATAGGCTTATATTTCCTTAAATTTTAGGACCAAGTTTGTAGAGCGGTTACAATGCTAGACTGTCAGTCGGAGGGATATTGGATTAAATCCCCAAATCGGCAACACATTGGTACGTTTCTCTAAAGGCCGAACTGAAGCCCCACCGTGTAAGAACCACTGGTTTAAATCTAAACTTAGAAAACGCCCTTGAGTAGAGTAGAGTAGGCAGTTAATTAAAACATCTTTGAATGTACGTTGACCAGCGAGATAAATAAAATCACCAGGTCACCAAAGGCGCAACACATGCACCCATCCTTGCCCTAACGTTATTTATCACTCGGGGAGTGATACTATTCTCTTCATTGAGAGTGTAAAAGGGGAGGGAGGGTGGGCTAGTTTTATTTAACTTTGACCTCTTAGAGCAGGGGTGGGAAGATCATCCTGACCTACTAAACGGAATGAGCTTTACCTGAGATACAACTGTAGTGCAGGGTTTGAATATATTTACAAATGTAAACAAAGATACAATTGTAGCTTGGCAGCCACACAATCCGTTCATATACAGAAAACAGGTCAATTCTACACTTTATCTGTCCCTTTGGCCCTTTTAGGGCTAAGAGAACTTTTTTTTTTATAGACAGATAAATGCTTGTCTTTCAAACACACACAAACAAACGAATACACATAGTTATTCCTTTATTTCATTATAACATTATATGACATAAAAACATTGAGTTGAAAATCTCAGAGTGTTCACCTTAATATTTGTGCACTTTATTCAAGTGAGTACTGGTCTTCATCATCGGTTGGATCATTTGGGAGTACTTCGTAACTGTTTCTTATTTCTTGCAATTTGATGAAAGCTTGAAACAGTTTGAGTTTCTTAAGATGAATCGCTCTGTCCTTTTCGTTACTACATTTGGCAAGGTATATTTTGGTCAGTGTAACCAAATGAACTGCATGGTCCAAGTAGTTACCACACTCGGGGATTTCCCGATTTCGATTGCCTTCCTTTTGAGAGTTTTCTTTCTGCTGCTGTTTTGCATATGCGCGCCAAGCTGCGTCTTTAGCTGCCTGGAACACTTTGTTGGTTAGGACAGACAAAACTAAGTAGGAATCTGCATATTTATCCAGTAGAACCTTATGAATCAGGACTGGGTCTGTCATGCAGTACAAATGAAAGCAATGCCATTTCGCGTGATCAAAAAGCTTTGAAATCGTCAAAAGAACATCATTCAGAGCGTGGACAAAGATGATTGTGTCCTCGTATGGATCACAGTCATCAGGGACAGGGTTGCAAGTGACAACATTATCGACTACCTAAAAATAATAATAATGAACTATATGAGATATTGTAAACGTAGTTTAGTGGCACTGGCATTCAATAATAAAATCAAATCAAAACGTTACTTTTAGACATTGCAAGACACTGTGTGGTTTTCATTTAATAAAATGAGATTGATTGTTATACTATAACCAATCAATAATCATTATGATCATGTTATTTTAACAGTAATTTGTTACGGAAAAGACCAGAAAAATGTGTTTGTCAGGCGATAGATTGTAGATTTATCATGCAATGAATATATCATGTCTTGTTATAGACAAATTCTAGATTTATCATGAAAATGAATATATATCATATCGACAAATTCTAGATTTATAATTATAGAAGTAATATTTTATCTTGAAGAGCACATGGACAAACCTTATCATCAACATTCGTTTTATTTTTAGCCTCTCGTTCTCTATATGGTTTCCCTTTCCTCAGATGCAAACAAAGTTTTCTTCGCCTGACCCTCTCCATAGTCAAACTTTTATAATGCACAAGTTCCTGGCTCAGATCTCAGAAACGAATGTCTCCTATAGTCTATAAGGTCTAGTTTGTATTTTCTTCATTTACTCCGATATTATTAGCACACTTGCTACTGAGCTCAGAGTTTACCTGGTCTACTTTTATATCCCTGTCCACTTATAATTATTAGCGCAGATGACCAGGCTGTTGAGGCAACGATGATAAGTGGGGGGAGGGGGACAGTAGGGTTAATCTGGCTAATCCTGTCTGACCAGCTTTGATTTCCATACGAAATTCGTCATTTCAAATGTGGCGGCTAAGGTGGTCGGTTGGGAACATGTCGTAAATTATGTCATTCATTGAATGACATTTTCCACTGAGAGTAATATTATACCTAAATGTCGCGTTCTAGTAAAATGATGATCTTTAATTTAAAATTGTGTAGTTCTTTAGTCGTTTACGTCACTATCAACCACAAGCATAATGTTGACAGCAGATCCTTTTATAAGACATTTTATTATGTCTTTGGTCATCGTAGGCCCTAGGCACATTCAAAGTCGTAGGCCCTCCTCGATTTCATTTATTGATATTTTTCAAGAATGCACTTGTTTTTACTTTATGTTCTGGCTTTCGTAGGCCCTTGAAAAGTCCGTAGGCCCTAGGCACAGTGAATTTAATCTATCTATCTATCTATCTATCTATCTATCTATCTATCTATCTATCTATCTATCTATCTATCTATCTATCTATCTATCTATCTATCTATCTATCTATCTATCTATCTATCTATCTATCTATCTATCTATCTATCTATCTATCTATCTATCTATCTATCTATCTATCTATCTGTCTAATCTATATATCTATCTATCTGTCTAATCTATCTATCTATCTATCTATCTGTCTAATCTATCTAACTATCTATCTATCTGTCTAATCTATCTAACTATCTATCTATCTATCGAATTGCTCAAGAAATTAGCTGAAATAAGTGGTGTAATATTCATGTTAAGGACAACACATGTATTAATTTGTAGAACTTAATAAATAGTCTATGAATGTTTATAATAAATATACTGAACAGTTATTTTGGTGTGAATAACTTTTCTCTGGGTATATTTATGTAACATCGCCATGGGATAAATATTATTTATATAAACTATTTCGTAACATAATTTTATTCATAATCGGGCTATAAATACACTTGAACCGACAGTAACCAGTTCCAACTCTTCCTCTCACGTGCGTCATAAAAGATTGCGTGACATTTCCCGGTTTTTGGACATTACATCCTTAGTTGACTCATCTTTAACAGGGAGAAAATGATGAATGGGGGTGGGGTGGGGGTGGAGGAGGGATCTTACACTCACTCCGTGTCTTAGAAAAAAAAATCGTATCTGTCCTGAGAGTTGATTAGTTCAGGATCAGTTCTTTAGTAATACCCCAAATCCCCCTGCCACTGAAAACGAAGTTTTGAATATCTGCATTGTACACCAGTGGGTCTCAGGCAATGTTTAAGTTGTTCTCCAAAATTTGAACCTTTACTATTTGAAGAATATGTAACAAATTTAGATTTCTGTCTTGGGTCTGTTTTGAATCGCTAAAAATTGAGACACACTGGCTTAGTAGGTGTCATTATTAATATAACAAACAGGCAGGATCTTCAACCACACAGTATACAATAAACAGCCAAGATCTTCAACCAAACATTAAACAACAAACAGGCAAGATCTTCAACTACACAGTATACAACAAACAGGCAAGATCTTCAACCACACAGTATACAACAAACAGCCAAGATCTTCAACCACACAGTATAAAACAAACAGGCAAAGATCTTCAACCACACAGTATACAACAAACAGGCAAGATCTTCAACCACACAGTATACAACAAACAGGCAAGATCTTCAACCACACAGTATACAACAAACAGGCAAGATCTTCAACCACACAGTATACAACAAACAGGCAAAATCTTCAACCGCACAGTATACAACAAACAGGCAAGATCTTCAACCACACAGTAAGTCAAGTAGAAAAAAAAAAATCTTTTAGTCTTGAGGCAAAGTCGGCAGTTGGAGGCCGTCAGTATCTGTCTTCAGACTTTACATGAATCTCTGTCCGTTATATTCACTTGACTGATCTATTATGGACTGGGATTCTATATGTGCGATTTTACCAACGTTTTACTGAAACCCATGATAACAGTGTAACATGACATCGATGTTTGTAAAAGGAAGGCGTGGCCAAACGTGGCTGTTCAGTGAGTCCCGACCGAGTGGACGGATGGTCGTGCGGTAGAGTCCCGGGTTTGATTTCCATTGAAAGCCAAGGGATTTTTCAGGACAATGTGAAAGTTTTCTCCATTTATTCCGTACTCCGCCATGGACATTGAACTATCCATCGGTTATGGTGGGGATAAAAAGAGGTGAGGTGCGGCAATCAACTGATAACCTGAGTGTTCCGGGTTCGATCTCCAGTGAAAGCAAATTTATTTTTTAAAGTCAGTGTGAAAGCTCCGTCCATTTCTTGGGATAAAAGAAAGCCATTGCAAAAACCATACCATAGTGGCTTATCCTCACACGGACATCACCGATAAGTTTTGAGCAGTGCCAATCGGACCATTTCTAATACACAATCGTCTAGCCTGGCGTACGTACGATAGAGCGTGTGTATAACTTCCGCCGCTAAAAATAGACTGGAGAATTCTAAAATTTTAGTCATATTCAAGAGGAGTTAATTAACTCTTGCTCGGCTAAAAATAGTCTTGGGAATTCCAAGTAGTGCGTAAATTATGTAAAGTTGTAAAGATGGTCAAAGGGATACAACTCAATTATAAGGAGTCACTCGCCGGTCCGGGTACCGGGCCATTGATCTAGTTTTTCTATAATTCAGTTAAACGATTATCTGGTCTTTAAATAATTTTACTCCATACAAATGTTTGTAATAGAAATGAAATATTTGTAGTATATATGAAGTCTATTTCCAAGTTAAGACATGTAAAGAATTATATATTTTGTTGTAGTGTAAATTTTAAAATTGACCCATTTTGAAAAAAAAAAACAACAATAAGAAAACAAAACAATATTCTAGAAAATGTAAAAATACAAAATTAAAACACAACCAAATGTGTCATACACAAATAGATCAAATGTATAATAACACATCTCAAAAGCAATCATTCTTAATGTACAAGTCTTTATTATTGGTTATCTTTTTTTTTATTTATTTTATAATAGAACCAAAACTGTATATACATTATTTATAAACATTATTTTTGTTTATATTCACATTTGAACAACATTTTGCAAAGTAGTTATACACGTATATCTTCTACAGATAGTATATAGGTCTACTGTACTTATTATGTACATATTTTACATTAATACTCTGCCTTGACGAGTTCTAAGTTCGTGTTTGTGTGTCTGTGTTTGTTTGTGTTCATGTATAGACTAAGAAGGGCATCTATTGGAATGGGGCACAGTGAACATGACTGGCGTACAAGGATAATGACCTTAATATTTTTGTTTGTTTCTGAATTTCATTCATTGAAATAGCTGATAAAAGTCAAGTCGTCCAAGTATATGGTGCCGAGATTAAGTATTCTAGTCATTTGTGCTAGTTATGCTTGTTGACATCTATCCCTACTACCCCCCCCTCCCCCCCGCCGTATACACAATTCAACAAACTTGTATTCCTTTTATTTGTTCCCTTTCTATTAGTAGTATTATTTTCACAACTACAGCTAAACATTTTCAAAGGATGAACAATTGTGCTCGCCTCACATTTGTATTTCAATGCTAAAATCTAAATGCCATGGTCTCTACATGACGATATGAGAAATATCGACATGTTTGGCTACACTCCATGGTGTATAATGAAAGGTGATTTAAATATTTTATTTTGAGGGTAGAGAAACAAGATTATTGACGTGCTTAGTTTCGTGACCCTTGTATCAATGTACCCCTGCACCCCTTCTCTTCCCCCCCCCCCAGTCCTGTGTGTACATATCAAGTATATCATTAACATATACAGTAAGGTTAAATTTATCTTTCAAGTACAAAGTAATCCAATAGAGACTCAGACCAAAAAAATAAAACGCTAGTCCTCTTGATATACAAGGAGCTGAGAGTATCAAGACAGCAGGAAGCAGGAGAAGCTCGAAAAGCAGGACAGCACCGCGTCATCGCTGACCACCACGGGCATCATGTACAGGGCGTCCCCGGCCTCCATCCTCACCACACCCACGCCCGTCAGGCTGTTGTCCTCCACCTTGGCGGACACCCTGCAGACGCGCTTCACCTTGCGGTCACCGCGCCCGGCGTTGACCGGCTTATGGTTCACGACGACGTTTATCCGGCCTTCGTTTAGGGTGCACAGGGTCAGGCTGGTGACGTACAGGCCCGGCTCCGGGGCGGTGAAGACGCCCGTGGTAGGGTTGTAGTGACCCCCCGCGTTGTGGCTCACCGAGGTGAATGTTTTCACGACGTTGTCGGGCGTCACGTGGACGGAAGAGACCCCGGGGGGCGTGGCCGAGAAACCCACGGAAAATTCTCGTCTCAAGTTGTCCTCACATAGTGTGGCCATCATAGCAATCTGGGAAAAGATAGAGATAATGCACCTTCAGATCAATGCCAATATATTCGAAATTCTTTTTTAATTCGCGGGATACTTTCCACAAAACACCCCCCCCCACACACACTAAGGGAAATATCGTATACGCCCCGTCAAAATAGGGAAACGTTCCAAAAAATCGCTTGAACTTTTGTAAAAAAAAAAATCCAATAATGTATCACAGTCAAATTAATAACGAGTCTAAGAAATACGTAATTTAACATAGTAAATCGTTATAGCAATACTAATTCATATTACATATATACTGCACCTCAGTTCTTCTTTATCTACTCTCTATAAGTAATGTTTGTATAATTGGTATACATTTTCTTCATAATGATGTCAAGGCATATTGTTCAGTAGAATTTTATTCTTCAGGGGAGTTAAATGTCATTTTCCTTTTGTTTTATACTTTTTGTGGTTGTCTTTCACGCTCCATTTTTAGCTGAACAAATTACGTAATGTGTGAGGATTTTTCATATCATGCTACACCATGATATATTTAAGAGTTCTAGAGTTAACATTTTTATATTCATTTTCATAGGCATATTAGATTTTTTTAGCGCTTATTAAGATAACTCTGGATAGGACACACCTTACCCAAACCAGCAGCCAGTGTCACAAGGCAGGCACTGAGAAGGAACCCCCCCCCCCAAGGTAAACGGAAGAGAGGCCACCAAAGAAACACCTGGCGTCGAGACCTGGAAGCGGACACCATAAAGATGGGACACACCTGGAATCAACTGGAGAAGATGGCAAAGGACAGAAGACTCTGGAGATCTGTTGTTGGTGGCTTATACCCTGACAGAGGACACTGGAGATCTGTTGTTGGTGGCTTATACCCTGACAGAGGACACTGGAGATCTGTTGTTGGTGGCTTATACCCTGACAGAGGACTCTGGAGATCTGTTGTTGGTGGCCTATACCCTGACAGAAGACTCTGGAGATCTGTTGTTGGTGGCCTATACCCTGACAGAGGACACTGGAGATCTGTTTTTGGTGGCCTATACCCTGACAGAGGACTCTGGAGATCTGTTGTTGGTGGCCTATACCCTGACAGAGGACTGGAGATCTGTTGTTGGTAGCCTATACCCTACCATGGGTGAAGGGCAATGAATGAATGGCAACTAATATTATTCACTTATTAAAAACTTGACAGACATGATGAAGTGGATCTAGTCCATCAGCCTATGAGACCGCGGGTCTAAACTCGTTGAAGGCGTACCCCAAGGGGCGGGGGAAAAGCTATGCAGGTTAATCTTTGTTTTAAATAATCAAGAGTTTGAAGAAGGTTTGCCAGTTTGCTGAACTTTGACACCTACCCGTGGACGTTTTTTCGCACCCTTTGGGGTACAGTCACGGAAGAAGGTTGAAAACGGCTCCTATGAGCCATTAAGGGATTCAAATGTTGCCCTCTGCGCCATTAAGGGATTCGACTGATGCCCTCTGCGCCATTAAGGGATTCGAATGATGCCCTCTGCGCCATAAGTGCAATTAACAGTTACAATTACAACGATCTTACATATTTCATTTACATACCTGAGATTTTATTCCGGAACATTCTTCTTTGATCTTCTCGATTTCCTGCCCGTTCATGGTCAACTCTCTGTTGACCTCATTCTGTCCTGACTTAAGGCTAGTTACCTCACCAGCTATTGCGTCCTGTGTTTTATTTATGCTCTGAGCATACGCGGATAGCGAGTCTGTCTTATCAGACTGCTTCTTCAGGTCCATCAGCACAGCTTTCAACACCTCGCCGTTTCTGCGAACCACCCCGCTGACCCCACTGACCTCCTCCTTCTGTTCTGCTATACACTGCCCGTTAAAGTTGCAGGTCATGCCAAGTTCACCCAGCTCCAGATGTTGATCCGCGATCCGTTTATCAATAGCTGCGATGTAAATGTCTATGTTGCCAATCTGCGTCACGGCCCCATTGAACGCTTCAACTAGCTGGGCTGCATTGACCTGCAGCTGTTTTAGTGTCTCGTCTCTCTTCATGTTTTCGGATTTTTCCTTTTTCGCGAACTCTCTTGTCTCAACTTCCATAGCCGCGATTCGCTTGACAAGAGCCTCTTTCTCTTTCGCAATGGAGTCCGCCAACTGATCTGCTCGCTTGTCAACCTCTGTCTTATTTGATTCACTTTTCTCTGCACTTAATCTCAGAAAGTCGTTCATATTCTTCAGTTTTTCATCCATTTTGCCTTGAAGGTTGAGCACATTTTCATTATCCTTGCTGTAGCCCGACATGGCTTTTTCCACCATCTGGAAACGGGTTAGAAGTTCACGTATCTTCTCAGAGTCTGTAATTAAGAAACATTTCCTCATAAACATAGTCCAAATAACACTTCCCTATAAACATAGCCATACAAACATCTCATTTAAGAAAGCCATACAATTATTTCCAATTAACATAGTCATACAAACATCTTCAATTAACATAGTCATACAAACATCTCAAATTAACATAGTCATACAAACATCCCCAATTAACTTAGTCATACAATCATCTCCGATTAACATAGCCATACAAACATCTTCAATTAACATAGTCATACAAACATCTCAAATTAACATAGTCATACAAACATCCCCAATTAACTTAGTCATACAAACATCTCCGATTAACATAGCCATACAACCATCTCCTATAAACATCGCCATACAAACTCCTCCTACTTAATGGAGAAAATCTATATAAATAATAGCGGTGGGCTCTGCGTTAAATCGAAAGTAAAGAATTAATACAACAGTATTCCAGTTTAAAATCGTCAAACGTAAACAATAATAATACAAATCATGAAAAATCGGATCTTTCCGAAACCAAAAATAACCTAGCCTACTGATCAAACCTAAGGGAATATAACTATATGCAAAGGTTTTGCAGTGTACAGCTAGTTTTATATAAATTCTCATTTTCTTTCTTTCATCTTTTTTTTTTGTTCTTTCTTTACAGATGGGAAGCGACAGCTAATTATGTTTCTTTGTAACTCACAAATAGCAACTATTTTAGAACTACTATTTTAGTGTAACTTACCAGCACTGGACAGAGCTACTGTGGTATGTATCATTTGATCTATGAGCTGGTCAGTACCGGGGCCTGATGAATAGAAACACTCAACATTTAATAGTTATAAAGTTTGATGTGACCATGCCAACTTTTTCGTCCCATTATTTCCTATTGCATACTACGGCTCACTGGACAGATTCGGCCCGCTGGATTGTTTAGCCCGGCCAGCGGCACTGTTTAGTACGGCCAGCTGCACTGTTTAGTACGGCCCGCTAGACTGTTTAGTACGGCCAGCGGCACTGTTTAGTACGGCCAGCGGCACTGTTTAATCCGGTCCGCTAGACTGTTTAATCCGGCCCGCTAGACTGTTTAGTCCGGCCCACTAGACTGTTTAATCCGGCACACTGGACTGTTTAGTCCGGACCGCTGGACCGGTCAAATTTATGAACCCAATGTGGCCCGCGACTCAAATGTTTGCCCCACCCCTTCCATTGACTGTTTATAAATTGCTCTTTACGTCTGTTATTATTTGTTCTCTGTTAATTCTGTCAGCTGTCAAAAGCGGTTCGTCCATCGTTCTCTGTTCATTCCGTTAGCTGTTAGTGTATTGGTTTGTCTGTCTTTAGCTTAATCTCAATGGCAGAGTAATAATCTTTTTTTACGGATATTTATTTTCTTAATTCAAATGCAGCTTTACGTAACCCATTTCATGTCAGATTTTAAGTGCCGTACTGATAGAAGAGCAAATTCTGCAATACGCTTCAGGCCAAGACATATAAAGGAACCCCCATCCAGTGAAGAGTTCCTCCAAATTTTTGAGTAACTCCGTAATTACCGCTAAATTCTACTAATTGCCTCCACGTGGAAGCCAATGAACATCATTGCAGCTACAATGCAAGGCTCTGATTTCAATTAGACAGCAGCACAATCTAGACTCTGTAATCTAGACTCTGTAATCTAGACTCTGTAATCTAGACTCTGTAATCTAGACTCTGTAATTTAGACTCTGTAATCTAAACTATGTAATCTAGACTCTGTAATCTAGACTGTGTAATCTAAACTCTGTAATCTAGACTCTGTAATCTAGACTCTGTAATCTAAACTCTGTAATCTAGACTCTGTAATATAGACTCTGTAATCTAAACTCTGTAATCTAGACTCTGTAATCTAGATTCTGAGAGAGAGAGAGAGACAGAGAGAGAGAGAGAGAGGGAGAGAGAGGGGCAGAGAGGGAGAGAGAGGGGCAGAGAGAGAGAGAGAGACAGAGAGAGGGAGAGAGAGAGAGAGAGAGAGGGAGGGGGACATAAAAAAATTGGCTTGAAGAAACAAAATCAATTTGAATTGTAACCTGCCTGAAAGATAGTCACAAAACCTATTTGAAGTAACTTGTAACCTACCTGAAAGGTAGTCACAAATTCTGTTCAGTTTTTTAAAAGCATCGTCAAGCAATGTCTTGACCGTGACAAATTGTTTCTTACTCGGGACAACATTCTGTGTGAAACTTGTGTAGTTCTTCCTAATCTGAAGTTTAGAGAAACATTCCATTCAATTTTTCGTCTTATTTAAAACAACAACAACAATAATGAACCCTGACCTATATATCAAGGTGTGTTTTTTTCTAAAACAAAATTTGCAGTTTTCTGAATATAAATGTGATCATTACTTATTTTACTAGATGTACACTGCAAACGCTTTGCAACGAGATATACCTTAGGTCAAATTTAGGTTATCATGAAATGGTCGATTTAGTTTTATGTGTCGATTTATTTTATGTTATGAGAATTTTGTATTAACATTGATCGAATCGAGATAAAGTCCATTAATATTTAAACAGGAAACAGTATCCTTAATTAATGTCTATCTACAGAAGTCAGACGTGAGACAATAAATATTCATATAGATCTTTTAAGAAATTTGTACAAAACTTAATCTGAATTTAATATCATGTTATACTTTGATTTTCTTATTAACTTTATTATTGTATACTTCGTAAATATTAATTTAAGGGAAATATGCTCTTACTGTAAAACTCTAATATTAAAAAAAATATTTGGTAACTGTTTGATAACTGTACGGTAGGTTGTGTGCAGCGGAAGTGCTGACAACTTCTGAGCCCCACCACAAAGTATTTGGGCCCTCTGTTACAGGTATTTGTATCTTGCAGTGACGTCATAATCCTGGGAGCCTTTATGAGCCTGTGTGACAACGCCGTCTTTTTTTTTAATGTTTGATTCAGGTAAGGACATTTTGTATTGCTTACCTCTGCGACGAATTCATTGGTCAGTTTTTGAACTCTCTTCTCCTCAGTCTGCAGCAGGTCAAATGTTTGTTTCAATAGTAAAATCTCCGACATTATTTTTCTCTTTCTAACGTCTCCTAAAATGAAGAGCTCTATTTAGAAAAAGGAAAGTAATTACATTTCGTCCTACATAAATATGTGTTCATGTAATATATTTTCTATGCTAGCTGTACCCTGCAAAATCTTTCCATATAGTTATTTCCACTTATTCTTGATCGGTAGGCTAGGTTATTATTGGTTTCGGGCAGAACCGATTTTTCCATGATTGTATTTTAAACTGGAATACTGTTGTATTAATTCTTTACTTTCGATTTAACGCAGAACCCAAATTGCAATTATTATATTACATGATTGTGCTGCGTTTACATTTTGTTAATAAATGTTCTTTTGATATAATAAGGCATGAGTCTACATGAGTCTACATAAATCTACAAGAGTCTACACGAGTCTACATGAGTCTAAACGAGTCTACACGAGTCTACATGAGTCTACACGAGTCTACACGAGTCTACATGAGTCTACACGAGTCTACACGAGTCTACATGAGTCTACATAAATCTACAAGAGTCTACACGAGTCTACATGAGTCTAAACGAGTCTACACGAGTCTACATGAGTCTACACGAGTCTACACGAGTCTACATGAGTCTACACGAGTCTACATGAGTCTACATGAGTGTTTCTCAAACTATTGCGGCTCGCGGACACTTAAAGACAAGTTCGGTTTTCGCGACCGACCTGAAAAAAAAACAATAAAATAAATTGCATAATCTGTTGATTAATATTTTAGTAAAAACGTTTAGCAACCCTCTTTAAATACTATTCGACCACCCACATTTTGTGAACCAACTAATTTAGATAATCCGGTCTTTCTGTATAGCCGACAAAGCTGCTTGCTCTTTTTAGGGCACAATGATTGTAGCTTCATGTAAATAAACACCATTTGCTGTATGTTTATGTGTTCTGTACTAATTTCTTGTTGGAACCACGGGACTGGGTAAAACAAAAGTACTGGCCCAAACTCAGTAAGTGACCATACACCCACGACAACGGCCGACACAGTTCGCCTCGTGATCTTGACAACGTGGTTAGCACAACGCCCTGGCGCCTTTACTTCATCAACTCAAGTCAGGTACCCGTTTAAAGCTGGGTGGACTTGAGGGACTTTTATTAGGACCTGGAAAAATTACCATGGCAACACCGAGGATCGAACCCGGAGCCAACAAGTCGACAGTTGATTGTTCAATACCCCTTTGCCACCCCTCCCTCTACATAAATTAATACCTGCCAACAATCAAATAATCTATTCTAGGGTTCGTTTATCACAAAAAAAAACGTAAAAAGGTGATACTTTTCTAATACTAGGTGTACCCTGCAAATATGGGAATTATTAATTTCTTCTTTCGATATAACGCAGATGCGAGACCGATACTATTATATTAGATTCGTACTCATCAATACTCCATTCAACAAATTGAAGAAAGTTTTCTAGGTCTGTTATGATTCTCATCTCAATTATCTCAATAAATAGATATATCGAAAAAATCAGATAAAGCTAATCTTATAGATTGGTGTTCAAACGTTTTTTAAATGATCAGTATTGTTATGAAATATTGATATGATCTATGGAAGTATGTTTTTTTTAAATTTCTTCAGTACATTTTAATAAAGGACGTAAAGAAATTTAAATGGATTCCACAAATTCAATAAATGTTTAAATTTCTAAATTAGGCACAATGTAGAGATAAGTATACAATTTATACACACACACACACACACACACACACACACACACACATATATATATATATATATATTATATATATATACAATGTATACATATATACTTGTATATAACCGGAATGTGGCTCTCAAAAATCTCTTGCTTGGCCACAGCCGATGTATTATCCATTTCAAAAACAGATTCAATACTTATCATGCGCATCACATATTGCATGATGTTGAGATTAATGTATACGTCCTTTGGACAAATGGAGTCACATACATTTAAAATACACTTGTCTATTTTAGAATACACTTTATCTTTTATCTAACAATATATCAACTGAAATCCTCCATACTACCATATATATATCAACTGAAATCCTTGTTACTACCATATTTATATATATATATATATATATATATATATATATATATATATATATATATATATACATGGAATACAATAAAAATCAATGAAAGAAAATAAAAACAAAACAAAAGCAAAACACGGACCTACTTTAAACAATTATTGCACCAGATGATAGCACAGTGTACTACTGCACTGTTTAATCCAAGTTATACACACAGTAAGTGTGTGCTTGTGCTATAATGTATTGGTTGCTTCCTGGAAACACGCAAACCGAAACTAAAAGACAGATAAACTTCTGTGAAGATATTTAAATCAAATTTTAAAGAGTGTGTCAGTTATATGGCCATAAATATACGGGAAAGTGGGACAAAGTTTGACCTGCTTGATTAAAATAACATGTTTATAATACATGTACTATATATAGGCTTGCTATACGTCCCGGTATCGCCGGGACAGTCCCAGAAATACTGGGTTGTCCCGGTGTCCCGCCCGGTTGTTGAAATTGTCCCGGTTTAGATTCAGGGCACAGTTTCTTGGAAATAATTGAGCAAAATTATTAGATCAGAGAATAGTTAATCTGCTCTTGTGTGATCAGTAACATTTTGGTAAGTAACACAGTAATACAAATTTACAGCAGTGAAAAATACGAGTGGTACAACAAGTAGAAAACTGTTTTATTTTGTAAAAATATCATGTTTGTGTACCACTATGAATAAAATAACAAAGATTATCTATTCTATATTTTAAGTGTTTTTTACATTACTGTTTTCATAACACCCCCCGCCCCCCGACGTCCCGGTTGGTCCGTGAAAAAATATGGCAACCCTAACTATATATATATATATATATATGTCATGATTGGGTGTATTTGACTCATTCATAGATATACGAGTCAGGTACTGACAGGGTTGTTGTTAGACCTTCGCGGGGCATGGATTCCATTGGAGTGAGAGATTTCCAGAGATATGTGAGGCTCTTGGGCAATATTAACTTTGGATCTCTCCCAGTGAAGGATTTAATAGAAATCAGTAAAGGAGGAACAGGGGAATGGGAATGCTTTAGTAGTTTATAACAGCTTACCCCAACCCCCCCCCTTCCCCCCCACCCCCGGACCTCGAACTGGTACCGATCCGTGGATCAAATGGTACCGGGCCACCAAAGAATCATTGAATTATTTCCTTTTTATTTACTGTGGTGTATTTCTCACGGGATTGTGCGACCTTCCATGGACGAGAAATAATCAACGCCGTAACCCTCTTGTTGGGGGGCCGCGGTGAAATGATCAAAACGTTGACCGGTCCGCGGCGAGACAAAGTTTGAGGGCCAGTGCGTTAGAAGCGAGGCCTTGGGCGGTTTCCTAGTTTGCCTTTCTACGGCAACGGCCCTGATAGCTGAACGGTTAAGGATACAATTGAGATCTACTAGATATCGCTGATCGATAGTCAATCGATTGATTTGTAACTTGGATATTTACTTCGTATTAAAGCATAATGTTTAGACTTTATCTTATTTTCTTCAAAAATTTAGCTAACTTGTTACCTAGCACCATGTACGACATCGTGTCTCATGCGAAACTTTCACAAAAGGATAAAACAGTGTTATTATCAGAGTTGGCTGATTTTCCACCATTTTAGGCGGCGTTATTATTGCCATCGGCTGCAATTTTCACTTACCAGCGGCTCGGCGGGTTATATGCGGGTTCAACGTTTTACTACGAGTGAATAGAAAAATAAAACGAATCAATAATAAAAATTTGTGGAAATTTTTGACATTTCTTCGCCTTTTTTTTTAATCATTTGGCGGTTTTCTCTTCGGGTTTCACATTGAGTTTAGTTATTTTTTTATTTAAAAATCTGGGCTGCACAGGCTATGAGTCATGTGCAGATTTAAAATCTTCAACCTTTTTTTTTCAGAAATATTCATCAATTCATATAGTACACGTTGACTTATTGTGTTTGGTTGTCTAAGGTTGGACATTATGTGTTAGAGATTCTGTGAAAGGCGTAAAGTGTGTGTGTGTGTGTGTGTGTGTGTGTGTGTGTGGAAAGGGGGGGGGTGCGGGATCATGAGCACAACGCATAACATTTTTTTTTAATCCAAATAATTGACTTGACAAATATACTTCATTTCGAGAAGAAAGTGACTGACAAAAATAAAATAAAAAAAATTTAATTTTTTTTTATAATTTTTATTTCACTATCATTTTGCATACCTGTGTGTGTAACTATAACATCTAAAGACCTGCTTGATAATAATTTTAACACAAGAGACTGTACTGTTCCGTAATGTACTAGATAAACATGAAATAGTTCGAAGTACCAAACTTACCTACTTGATGTTCCGTTTTCCTGAATGGAATAACATAACCAACATTTAAGACAATAATTTTATTTTTTTAAATCACCAAAGACTTTAAATTATTATTTGTTTAATCTACTTTTTTGTCCAGGATGTTGACAGTACATATGAATGTATGAAAAGAGCCGATAATCAATATGCATGAGCTTCTAATCGATCACCTGCGTGTGAACGTAACGTTGGAAGGTTTGAATCGAACACTGCAGTTTTATTGATTATAGAGAAATCATTATTTGTAACTAGCTACATGAAAAGTAAAACGGTATTTCTATAAATAATGTATTATGAACGTACATGTAATTTGATTACTATTCTGAATGTAGTGGTCCCAGTATACGTTGCAGCTATATTACATCTCGTAACTCAATGGGTGGATATGGTAACTGGCCATGGTAGCGTGACTGACAAGTGAACCGTAAAATATGTATGCCTCCTGAAGGCCAGCTCGTGGGACACACAGGCAGATATGAAAGTGTATTTATACTGGAATGATTTTTTTTCCTTCCGATTGTTAAAAGATTGATTCGAACAAATATATGAGTTCATTTATTGGTGTTTACTTGAGTCTAGGTAAATGAGTGAAATGAACTAACGATAGAATAGGTCTTTTTTTGTAATGAACTAACGATAGAATATGTCTATTTTTGTAATGAACTAACGATAGAATAGGTCTATTTTTGTAATGAACTAACAAAAAACTGGGAAAATGTGTGTGTAGTGAGGTAAGAATAAAGTCGGTTAAATAATTGTAATGGACTAACAATAAAATAAGTAAATGTGTGTAATGAAATAAAAATAATCTAAGAAAATGTGTGTAATGAACTAACAATAAACTAAGTAAATGTGTATAATGAACTAACAATAAACTAAGAAAATGTGTATAACGAACTAACAATAAACTAAGTAAATGTGTATAATGAACTAACGATAATCTAAGTAAATGTGTATAATGAACTAACAATAAACTAAGAAAATGTGTGTAATGAACTAACAATAAACTAAGTAAATGTGTGTAATGAGCTAACAATAATATAGGCAGGGTACCGCTAACCTCTTTACTATTCCACTTAACGGCCTCAGAGTACTGACCAATGCTTCTGATGGTAGCCGTTTTATTATTGTAGCTATTAACGATACTGATATTTGTTCCTTTAATATGTTCAGTGAAAAATTAAAGACAGTACTACATTATTTACTCATGAGTTACATCGATATATAGAACAGACAGACTTTAGACACAGACAGACTCCAACACAGACCGACACTAGATACTGACAGGCTCTAGACACGGGCGTACTCTAGACACAAACAGAATCCAGACACAGACAACAGTCTTTGAAGAATTTTAAGCATTGGGGCTGTCCTACCCCTCTTCTAACCCATTGGATATCTGATAAGAGATACGTAATCTGGTAAGATAGGGACAACTGTCCAGATGACCATAAACGACACGCCGCTAGCCCCGATGACCAAATTGAATATAAAAAAAAGTATTTAATAGATTAGAAGTACAAACACAAACTATTTCTTACATTCTAAATATCTAGGCCTTTAATTTAAATGTTTGCAGTGCTTTGAAATTAACATTTCTCACTGTTTATTTACTTATCTCCCCTTTCGTTTGTCCATAAAGATAATTTTGTTTCATAAATTAGACATTTTTCAAATGCACAAAAATGTATTGAAAACAATACACGATTAAAAAAAATATAAATAAATCAATCAATATGTCAACATAAAATTCAATAAGCAGAAACATAGAAAATTAATTTCTTTCAATTAGTAGTACAAAAGAACCCCATTGTTTTTAATTAATCATGTTTTGTCTAGAATTTATTTTTCGTATTTCATTGCATGCTAATATATTTAATAAGATCCAGGTGTCTTGAGATGAGATGACAATCAATTTCTGTTCTGGTGTCAAATATGAGATTCCCTCACACTAGCATTTTATGTCTGCTGATACATCCATATTCATCTCAAATTTGCCACCTTGAATTTTCGACATTTGTTATATTTGTTGTTAGAAAGGGTTCATTTATATAATTCACGGAGATTATTGCAGCACGTACAAGTAGATAACAATCCAATTTATATATTAAAAAAAAAAGCAAAGTAAAGTGAGACATTTTGACAACGGAATGTCTAGGAATGGACATTTTTTGTCTAGTTTCCCATTTTAATAAACAAGTGTCTTGGAGTACGTTACTGTCGGAGTAAAGTGTTACGTGTGCATGGCACAAGGTATCTAATGACAGATACAATATCTGAGAACGTGATGACCATCGTCCAAATGACCAGGAACGCCACGCCGCTGACACCGATGACCACACTGGACGTCCGCCCGTCCCAGGCGCTGGTCTGCTGTATCCTGTAGGCCGTCGTGTCCTTGAAGCGAATCAGAAGATTGTTGACGATGGAGCGTAAGAGTGAATCTACAACGTCGCTGGATAGATTCGTCGACTGGAGATGGACGGGAAAGCAGACGGAGACGGTGGCGGGCTTGACCGTTGTCGTCGTCTGGGTGGACGTCGTTGTCGTCACTGACGATGTCGCAGAAGTTGTGGTGGTTATTGACGCCTGTGTCGCTGCAGACGTGTCGGTCTGTCTCACGGATGTTTCAGTGCTGGTCTGCGTACTGCTCGGCGAGGTAGACGTCACAGAGGTAGTGAGAGTACTGACTGTACGTCACTGTGTTTGTGGTTGGTTCCGGCAGAAGAGGATTTGTAAGTGGGTCATCGTCCTTGAGTCCGAGATACACGAGCGCGGGAAACCACAACTGCGATGAAACAAATAATATGTATTAAGTATAAGATACACCTGCGCGGGAAACTATAAATGTATTTAACAAGAAGCCTAATATGTAAGTCAATATTTTAATAAAAGACTTTTTCAATCATGCCTAGAGACAATATTTTCTTTAAATGAAATCATGATTCCCAAAGTGGTCCATACGGACCCCCAGGGGTCCCCGGTATCATTCGAAGGGGGGGGGGGTCCGTGGAGGACTAAATTCATTTGGGGTTAATGAACAACTTCAGCGGTTTAATGTATTTGAATTAATGAGTCTTGATGTATTTGAATCAATGAGACATCGAGTATCCAAATGATGAACAATTAACTATTGGAGTTATCTGGTCATCAAGTATCTGAATCAATGACTCCAACAGATCAATGACTCCAAGTTTACATCCACTGGATTATCGTTTATGTGTGTGGTGTATATGTGAAATTACAGCTTAAAGCCGACATTTGAAAGCTTTATACATAAGGTAAGTCAAGTCTTTCACTTAAGATTTTCGAAGCTGCTATTCGGTCCCGGGTCCCAATAAAGTCCGATTGCTATTCGGACCCGCAGCAGTGGCGTAGTGAGGGAGGCTAAGGGTGTCATAAAGCCCCGGGCGCTATTTACAAAAGGGCGCCAAATGGTATATTTTACATATGATATTATATTGTTTTTGAATGTGGGGGGGGGGACGCTAGAAAGGTATTGTGCCCTGGGCGCGAGTTAGGCTCGCTACGCCAGTGACCCGCAGATCTATTTATAGCTAGTCCGATCGCTATTCGGACCTCAAGATCTATTTATAGATTGTCAGATTGCTATTCGGACCCGCAGATCTATTTATAGATTGTCCGATCGCTATTCAGACCCCAAGATCTATTTATAGATTCTTAGTTTTCGAAAAACCTAAAAAAAAAAACCTAATCCTAGTAATCGAACAACTAATCTTATCATGTTAACAATTCATTTATAGCTTTAAAAAGTGGTGTTGTAATTTTTTGAAACTTAACGATTAAATCATACAGTCCAAACAATTTTCATAGAATACAAAAAAGAGCTAATACATTTTATTTATAGCTAAGCGCATGTTCGCCACGGGTCCGAATAACTATCGAACTTTATTGGGACCCGGGTCCGAATAGCCGCAGCCTAAGATTTTTGGCAACTGGTCCTTTAGAATACAGTTCGGTAGCCGTTGAGCTAGCCCCGTAGTGTGAAAATTCTACAGCAGGGGCAAAGCCAATAGCAGGGGGGGGGGGAGGAAATAAATAGTACTAAGTAGAGAAAACAAGCAGGGGGGGGGGGCAGACAAAACGCATGGGGCCCGTCCCTCCCCCACCCCTCGCACGCTACGGGCATGCGTGGAGCCTATTTAAATGACCATCGGAGGAGCGAACTTGCAGATTCACACATATAAAACAAATCGTTAAGTTCAATGGTGGCTGAATCTGCCGCATCCTATAGTGCGTCCATAATTAGTATTTTTATTTTGCTACATAAAATCCCAGAAAGTGGCTTTCTGATCGATCACATGATTGGTCATAACTGGGTTCACTTATTTTTTAATCAGTATCACAACCACATACATACCCACTATCTTTGTTTCAGTTATATGTATGAGGATAATTTTCAACATCCGTGTTTCGTCGGTGTTTACGTGATATCATAATCGATTGAGAACAGTTGAAATCTAGTACGAATGTATTTACAAAGCGATTAGATAATCGCATCTAAAAATTTCCAATAAATCTGAGATTAAATACGGTGTCAGTTATTTGCAACAAATATTTATATATAATAAAACTTGAAATGAAATTTAACTTTGTTTTATATTTTTACATCTTTTTAAAATTGGTTATTAATTAGATTTATTTCTTTTATTTTTAACATAAATCTTTATATTTACCTATTTCATAAAACAATTTATAAAGTATTTTTTTTTATTTATTTTCAAGATTTGTGTTTGAATGACTGGAAACCATTATAATAAATATACTTTTTTTTTTACAGTTAACTCCCTTAAACAAATATAATTTCTACCTTGTGCACAGCTCATTGATCGTTGAGATCCTGCTTTCAACAGGGATCGCTGGTCAGTTGGGCAGGGAAGTTAGCTGTTTTGTGTGAAGGGGTGCTAGGCATTTTTCTCTACTTAGCATGTGGCTAAAGTCAGTATCCACCAGCATATGGCTGACTGTCAGTTCACTATTTAGCCCAAAAAACTGAGAGGAGGTTTTCAAGGCAGAATATGACCCAGGGCAGTCATACATACTTTAGCTCCCCCCACCCCCACATCCCCGCCCATGAACAAAAATGAAATACAAAATAAAAGCAAGTGTAAGGTTGGCCAGGCGTTGGTTGTGAGGGGGGGGGAGAGGGCAATGACCGGTTAGATAAAAATATTCATGGGATTTGCTTTCTGAGCTAGAAAATTGTACATAAATAAATTATACAGAATGCGCCATATTTGTTTATTTTTTTTATATTATGTATGGATTTTAAACTCTCCACTTCCTACGCTACTGGTCTAGACTCATCACCATCATATTCTAGACTCATCACCATCATACTCTAGACTCATCATCATCATACTCTATACCCATCACCATCATACTCTAGACTCATCACCATCATACTCTAGACTCATCACCGTCATACTCTAGACTCATCACCATCATACTCTACACCCATCACTTTTTCCCTCATACTCTAACACTCATCCTCCTACATCATACTCTAGGCTCATCACCATCTACTCTAGACTCTATCACCATCATACTCTAGACTCATCACAATCCATCACACCAGACTCATCACCAGCTCATACTCTAGACTCATCCACCATCATACTCTAGACTCCATCCACTATCTTCACACTATACCCATCACCATCTATACCTAGACTCATCACCATCTGTACTCTAAACTCATCACCCTCTCTACCTCTCTCACCATCTTTCCATCTCACTCTATACCTATCACCATCATACTCTGACTCATCACCAACTCATACACTATACCCATCCACCCATCATACTTGAGATATCACCATCATACCTCTATATAGCATCACAATCTCCTACCAGACTCATCACCACATCATACTCTAGACTCATCACCATCATACTCTAGACTCATCACCATCATACACTATACCCATCACCATCATACTCTAGACTCATCACCATCATACTCTAAACTCATCACCATCATACTCTATACCCATCACCATCATACTCTATACTCATCACCATCATACTCTAGACTCATCACCATCATACACTATACCCATCACCATCATACTCTAGGCTCATCACCATCATACTCTAGACTCATCACCATCATACTCTAGACTCATCACGAATCATACACCAGACTCATCACCATCATACTCTAGACTCATCACCATCATACTCTAGACTCATCACCATCATACTCTATACTCATCACATCATACTCTAGACTCATCACCATCATACTCATGCCTCATCACCATCATACTCTATACTCATCACCATCATACTCTAGACTCATCACCATCATACTCTAGACTCATCACCATCATACTCTATACTCATCACCATCATACTCTATACTCATCACCATCATACTCTAGACTCATCACCATCATACTCTAGACCAACGGTTCCCAAATTGGTCCCTATGGACCCCCAGGGGTCTCCTGTATCATTCAGGGGGTCCGTGGAAGATTAAAATTCATTTGGGGTCCCTGAACAACTTCAAGGAGTCCGCACAAGGTTTAATGTAAAATTATTTTACCAGTTAGGTAACACGCACAGTGTTGCACAAACAAGCTTTCGACATTATAAGTAATTCCACTAAGTAATACTTTACAATGAATGATTGACGAAATGGCTCAGTCCGTAGAAAATTCTATATGTGAGTACATAAAATCATCTGAATTTTCCAGTTTTAGAGTCCACTTTACCAGGAAACAAACTTTTACTTTAAGCTTCTGTGAGATCGAACCTTAGTGAAAACCTTGAGATTTGTTCAGGTGCTGGTGTAAATCTACAAGTCAACCCAGCATTTAAATGGGTACCTGTCTTTAAGTTGGAGCTGGACGTTGTGCTCACCACACAACCCCTTCACAACCCGAAGCAGATGAATTCTACACTTCATATGCACAGAATAGCCACAAAGGACATAAGGTAGCTCTACTTACATATACAAACATATATATCTATTTAAACTTATAATTACATGACCTAAAAAGTAATTCTTTCCAAACATACGTTTCTAGTTCGACTGTCTCGGACTGACTCAGACAAACCAATCGAGTGACAGTATTCGGTGTTGCTGTTAGTACTATGTGTTGTGTAGGCGGCCAGTTGAGTATTATTATTATTGAAGCCGATGTGGTGCAGCCCTACAGGTAATGTTATATTACATCCAACCAGAAAAGTCCCTGCAAAAAAAAGGTACAAACAACGAAAAACAAATTATTATTGCATTGACATATAATTTTTACTGAATTTAAGATGTTGATAAATATATTATTTTTCAACATATAACTCAGCCTCATGCATTTTTTATACTACAGCCCTATTTTGGGTATTGTACAATTATAATATGAACAGAAGTGTTTAAGTAATTTTAGTCTGTGAAACACGATTTGAAAGGCAAAGTTAATGAAGTACTGGAGAAAAAATGCGGTCCCATGGAAAGACAAACAAAACTTAACTTAAAGGAGCAATATGTCTTAATTGATAAATGCGATATTTACTATCTCTTCGCTAGTTATTTTTTTTAGAAATACACCATCACACGCTAATATATACACTTTTACATTCAACTAAGAATAACATATCTCCACTAACAAAAATAATTAAAAAAAAACACGCACTACCTTCGAGAGATGAGCAATTATACAAAAGAGAAAGCGACCCATCGACTGTGAAAGCTGATGTCTGATTGGCTTCCAGTATAACGTAAAAAAATTGGTGAGCATCTTTTACTAGCACTTCTCCAGAGTGTCGGTGGCAGCAGTGACGTCAGACATGATCCAGAAGTGATTGACGTCATTTTTGTGACGTAAAATGGGTGTTGAGGATCACTTTCAATGAGATAGAAACGTCACTAGTAGGTTGAAAATCAACCCAATATCCAGATTTTGAAGGCACTATTTGCTGATTAGATGCAGTGTGGATCTGGGGACGATTCATAAAGAAACTAAACAAAGAATAATGTATGCACTTTTTTTATTTGAGTCTCACTGACATATATTTATATAATATTTTGATAAACTATCTATTTATTTGTCTATCATTTAATTTATTCACCACCTAATTACTCTTTCAATAACTCATTCAGAACAAAATAAAAATAATCATAAACAACGAATTATTTAAGATTTCAGCTAAACCACTTCATTGCATCAATTTTTAAAAGGTAAAACAAATATTCTCAGATAAAGCCTTATTAAGTTTTTGGTTCGGGTATCATAAATCATATGTTTCTATTAAGTCCCTGTAATGTCATGATTAGGTTCTAAAAAATACCCACAGATGAGACGGGTTTCGCTGTGTCTTCTTTCATTCTTATCAAAGATGAGACAGCTGGAGCACCACGGAAAGACAGGTAGTTGATCCATGGATTCGAACCCATAATGTACAATTTGAAGATAAGGCTAACAAGCAATGCGCCATCCAGCTGTATCTATGGCCAATAGCCACGTCATTTATGCTGTTGCATGACACTTTCATTTTATGTAATAGCATTTGAACATTTTATATCTGGGCGCACTTGGGAATATCTTTGGCTCTAAAAATTAACGTCTTGATAGTTTTTACAGAAGTTTTTCAGTGATGTCTATTGTTCATGACATGCAAAATATATCAAAGAATCTTTTGACTGTTTCGGTGGGAAGTTTGTCAGCCCAATCATGGTATATAGTTTACGGTCCTCGTTTGAATGATGGTTTACTAAGAGTCTCACCGTTTATCTTTATTGGACAAGGCTGACCTAATTTTATATAACAGGTAAAAATCTTAGCTATAACAAACGGTTCCACCCGAGATGATGGGATTATTATTAAAATATTTAAAATATCATCATTTCAAAGTCATCACACCGTAATGGAAATAATTGAAGCACGCAGGCTATACACCAATCTAATGAACGGAACGAACTCTATGCTAAAAGGATAAAATGATACGCTATAAATAATTTTCTTATAATAGTTCTTACGAAAGTCTTCCTACCATGAATTGGTGTCATTTCTGTGGATTCGGGCTAAACGACAGTACATTAAAAAATAAGTTATAACTCACACATAGGCTACACACACACACACACACACACACACACTTTTGAAGCAAAACTTACAGACTCACTCTGATAATAGTGTCATCGTACAAACTGAGAAACCTGTAAGTGACCACATGTGGCCACATCGATGGAAAGGTGACATACTTGTATGACACACTGTCCACTGGTATTGCTGCGTCCAGTTGACTGTCTGGTGAAATCTGTTTATACGTGAGAAATGCGGTTAGAGATTAAAATCTCAAGTACAATACACGTCCCTTGCTGTGCACATGTGTAAAGTTTTTTTTCTATTTTATGTGAATTCACTAACAAAAGAAAGTGCAACTATCCTTTTAATCATGTTTTTATTAAAATGCACTAAAAAGTAAAAAAAAAAAAAAATATTTCTGACGTAATAGCAATATTTTACATAAATTATAATTTCGAAATAATACAAGCGAGATTGCCTAGATATTTAGATTATGTATTCATATTTAATCTGACGAATATTTTGTCTTTGATGCATTTTAATACAAGTTGAAAAGAAAAACATGTTTATTTTAAACTCTTTGTTATCTTATACTTCAATTAAGTTTTAAAAGAACTGAGCTTGCTATTGTTCGTTACACATTTGAAATATTATTGCTGGTCTATGTAAGACTAAACAAAAAGTTTTCCTCATGTGCACGCATATTCATTCACCAGTGCTTAAATTTCGTATTTATATTGGCATTAAGGTTCCATATTATAAATACTACTAAAAAAATAAGCTATCCATCATTTCTTGTTAGATTAGGACAGTTTCAGAGTTGACTCACAAGACACATCTACCCACCCACAAAAATTGAAGATAACTAATTAAAAGCTTATAAAAAAACAAGAAAGGGCGTTCTATTAAATATTTGTCTGATCCCAGAAATAATATCAGTTTACCTTTTCCCATGAGAGTGGTGGTGGTGGGGACGAACTAATTTACATAATTTTCAGTGAATATGGAACATAAGGCGATAATCAATAAACAATGATCAATCTATGCATAGGCATGACAATACGTCTCAATGATATCATTTGGAATCATCGATGAAATAGATGATTGCGCATTGTGTATTTTTTACATTATGTGGCGCAAGTTGCATTATGGGAATATGTAGGAGCTTATGGGAATATCTGGGAGCTTATGGCAATATCTGGGAGCTTGCAATACAAATACGGAATAAGGAAACATAAATTGAACCTGTTCGTGATCTAGATTTTCGAAATCTGACCTGATTGTTGCTGCTTCCTGTGTAGGCTGTAACAGGCCGAGTGGCATAAACAAATGTCCCACTGAGGTCTTGATCTGAAGTTAACTGGACTGTGTCCAGCTGTTGCAATGTTAAATTCAGTGATCGGCTTTGTCTACATTGAACAACAAATATTTAATTAAAATAAATTTAAGAAAATGTAAAATAACCCTGTTACTTTTTCCCTACACATTTTTAAATATAGATTAGGCTAATGAAGACCTGTACAACAGGTTGGAATATATTTTAACATTTATTCTTTTATTTAGATTTAATGCGATTAGGATAGTGACTCCGACCTACTAACGCCTGACATCAATTCATTTTCTGATTGATTTCATTTGTCGTATTATTCTTTTACTTTTTATTTTACTCATAATATGTAGATATTTCTGTTAATTATCTTTCTGAAAAGAGATCTTTCAAAATATTGAAAAACAAAAAAAAAAAATATTTTTGTTTTACATTTTATTGATTCCAACGAACCCAAAGTAAAAATAAAATAATGTTGGGTTTAAAATAAGCACGTAATAACTAAGGAAACTATTTGCACCAAATTTATTTACCATGAATCTACTGCGACAAAATGTTTCCAATTTACTTCCCTCGGAATTAATTAGAACTATTTATTTTATTTTGTACACATTTACTGTGCGGTGTTTAATTTGAAATGAATTTTTTAATACATTTTTAATTAGCTTTGTTTTACTAATTTGAAATTTCTACTAATTGAGGCAGGGGATGGATAGTCGTTTGGTAAAGCGCTCAACTCAAGGTCACTGGTTCGATCTTCGGTGAGGACCAATGGATATTTCAGGTCATGGCTAAAGTCACTGAAGGTCACTGGTTCGATCTTCGCAGAGGAACACTGAATATTTCAGATCATGGCTAAAATCCCCCCATGTCTCCCGTGGTGCCTCCATGGCCATTGCACTATCATCTATGATGGTGACGAAAGAAGGGCACTGCGAAAACCGTCACATTAGTAGTTAATATAATCTAAGAGATTTCAATATCAATCTTACAGGGGCTCCACAAACAATAATAGAGGCAACATTTTTAATTTACTCTTTAATATACGGACGACTATGCAATCGTCCTTAAAAGAAATCTTTTTTTTTTGTTACCAATCAAATAACAATGTTTATTGGGTAGATTCGCTCAGTCTTATTTTATTCAAATGAATTGTGTGGCTAGAACAACACCCAGCTGCCTTTACTTCCCTAGCTTAAGTCAGGTACCCTTTTAAAGCTTAGACCTAGGAAATGCCCACACAGTATCGAATTAAAACTTCAAAGCTCTCACCAAGACTTGAATTTGGGACTTCCATGTCACCAGACGAGCGTTCTACACATACGTCCCTTAATCAGTCTAGAAAACAACAAAAAAGGTACAAGGAATGTAACAAATAATACTTTTGACCTACTGAAATGTCATCTGATTCGGATTGTAACAGGTTGTGTTCGGTTTCTAGGAAACTTTTTTTTGACATCAGTGTCACTGCTGAGTGCTGTCACAGTCAACTGTTGAAAGAAAAACCAAAACGATAAGATCAGCACAATATATCTCTACCAAACATCATACAGATTTATAACAATACATTCCTATAAAATATTAAAAGGTTCATTACAATATGTCTCTACCAAACATCCAACAGATTGCAAGCTTGATAGGGTGTAGTGTGCCTATCACACCAGCATTGTTGGCGGCGCTAATGCATGTCTGCCATGCCTACAGAGTCACGGGGTGAGTGTGCCCGCTATCATCTGCCGGGATGGCAGAAAATGGCCAGACCAGCAGGGTGTGAGTACTGCTGATCGGCCAGAAGGGCAAGGCAAGGAGCTTTCCTGTTACTCGGACAGAGGGGAGGGTGTAGTGTCTGTACCCTCAGCCCGAAATGGCAAGCTGCGCAGGTGTGCTTGAGTGGGACACAGCGAAGGGTGTTGTGTGCCGACCACATCCGTCAATAACGCCAGCTGTGAATACCAGTGCTTTATAATATATTGTTATCTGACAGGAGAAAATGATATGTATTAGTATCGAATTTAAAGCACTGTTTACTGTTAATTTTGCTGTGTCTTCTAACATTCGCGTATTATTATTTAATATATTGTTTAATGCCGGTCTGCTATTAGAGATGTATATTATACGAAATAGCTTCTGTCATTGTTTTTTTTTTCTTTTTTAATGGACCTTGTTTTAAATTCCAAATTTAAACAAAAAATAATTTGAGATTTTTATTTTATTCACCAATATGATAAGTTATCCCCCTGAATGTTTCATTACTTATAACTTACGTGACACGAGGACGCCCTCAGTGACTGATGTAGGACAAAGTACCCGGATGTGAACATATTCACAGGGAAAACCAAGGCGGTGCTCGAGTGACCTGTGGACTGTTGGTAGACGACGACAGTCACGTGACTGTGAGACTCAAATAAAATTGCACTGTGGTAGACACCTGGCATGACCCAGAAAAAAAAAGAATCAATTGCACAGCAAACACAATTTATGAAATGAATCGATTAATTTTGGGTGTTTTTTCATTATTTTGTATTGTGTTCAGGACGAGGAAGATATTTAAGATGTTTATAAAGTTACCAGATCCTCTCCTTAACACAGCGTCTTGGATGATGCTGTATGTACAGGGGTGATATGACGTCACCCACTCGGCCACCGTGGTTGTGGCCCCGTTAGAAAAGCGTTGAGTGATTTGAAGGTAAATGACATCATCGTCTTCTCCAGCAGTTAATGGGGTGCTGTCACCTGCGAGAAAAAAATTTTTTTTTTTTTTTGTGATCCCTTCAGTATATCTAAAATAATTTATCAGCACACAGCCGAGACGAATAGCAATGTGATTCAACGCTAGGACTGTCGACCTTAGAGTCCCGGTGTGAGATCAAGTTAGAACCAACGGTGCAAGTTCCCGTGACGCCTCCATGGTCATCGCACTACCAGGGTATTACATATGTTCAAAAAGCTCATTATTATTGTTCTATCAAAGGATCTCCCATATTTGTTAATTTAAAATCTCCAGGGTGCCTTAATTAATAGCTGCATTTTATTGCGCTTATTTTAAAAGCTACTCAAAAGTGCAGACTATTTGTCCCTGTTGTCAATATAAATATATATATATATATATATATATATATATATATATATATATATATATATATATATATTTATATATATATATATATATATATATATATATATATATATATATTAAGAGAACCACTTCAATATCAGTATTCTTTCTGAAAACTTTCAAGCAATGAAAGCCACCACAGTACATGGGATCGCCTATAGGCCCCATAGATTTGAACTGACTTTAATAGATCATATATTTATCATTATGTGACTCAGATTTCTTCTGCCAGCAAACTTATATGAAATCATGATATGTCTTTTATGATTTCTTGTATTTTCTGGCAAAAACTGAATGTCAACTCTTCGCCTACGCTAGCCAGTAACTAATTATTGATTCCACATATTGTAATTTTCTTTAAGATAATATTGATAGCCCTCAAGATCATCCACAGTAAAAGATAATCAAAGGCATCTATATAAATAAAAGCGATTTGGGCCCTGCGTTAAATCGAAAGTAAAGAATGAATACAAAAGTATTCCAGTTTAAAATACAATCATAAATTTCGCATCTGCCGGTAACCAAAAAAAACCTAGCGTCCTAGCCTACCAATCCAGCCTAAGGGGATATAAATCTATGCAAAGGTTTTGCAGGGTACATCTAGCCTTAAATAATGGCAGTCCACCAAGCTGAATGGTATGTTTGAAAGTACTGCAATCACATTCGAACACACAATAAATATACTTGCTATATCTAATCGTCAATTGTATCATTTTTTTTCATATCACTGCACAAACATACAAACATTTAATTCTAGATTTGTTTAACATATCATATTTACTTTCTGCCCCTGTATGTAGTTATTTTTGTAACACGATTGATGTAAGATTTATCAGATTTTACATTTTTAGTAATAATAAATCGATATTGCATTAGACTCAAAGGAGATAAAAACATCTAGCCTTAGAAACATACAAACTTTTTATCCGAAATAATGGAAGTCGGCTTTGTGCTCTAGTCTTTGCACATTGGCTGGTCACTTCGCACTATTGTTTGGCCACTTTGGCCATATTTATATTTTTTTAAAAAGACAGTCCAGTATGCAAATGGGCCACGCTTTACATGTGGGACTGTAAACGGAGAAAGATAAATGAAGTTGATGGATATAGAAACATACCTTTTGTAATAATGATGTGATTTAATAAGCTGTTTGAAACACTTCCGCTGTCAGGAACGACAATCAGGTAAGATATCGTCATGGCGTCTTTAATTAAACATGTTCGTTTTTTTTAAATATTTCATTACCTTCAAAAGTCACACAAAAAAAAGAAAATAATAAAAAAAATAAATATAATTAAATAAAAAAAATCAGTTTTTGTATTCGTTCAGATTATTGTAAAATATTTTTTTTCGAAGAATATATGAGCCGAATGTTTTCTTTTAGTTTTCATTTTGCTAATTCTAACCATCCATAATGTATTCAATGCAGTAGGCCTAGATAATATAATATAAATCATACAAGAAGCGCATCATTTAAAAAGCTCCTCTAACAATGATTTTTAAAAATTGCCGCCAATTGTGTTATTTTTTCTTTTAAAATAGTTTAGCTCCTAAATATTGATACAGTCAAACAATAAACTAAACAAAAAATGGCGGGGCTGGGGAATCTGTTGTACTTGTATACAACAACTGCCTTCACCGTACAGACGGAGGTGTTCGGATTTGGTTAAGTACGATGAAACATTTACAAAAAAATTATAAAAAAAAATGGTTGATCCTTTGCTGATCCTCAAAAACCTGTTTGTAAGGGTGTATGTTTGACTTAGACATTATAAAGCTGGAGGCGTATGGTAGCGTGGTTTTGTTTTATATGTTCATCACAAATATATCTCAAATGAAAGTCACAAGTCTATGCAGCTGATTCAATAACATTTATTGTACGAAGACATTGAGATAACAAGAAATCATATTATGGCATTCTTCACTTCAAAAATATTAACTGACTTTCACTAATACTTGACTTTAAAATATCATTAGACTCTCATGGAGAAAAATAGACACAACCTCCTAGCTCAAGATCAAATAAGTAACTAAGTAAAATCTCCAAGTGACAAGTGACGTTCTTGTTTCGTCACATAACAACATCGAAAAACTAGGACCTCCAGTTAATACAAAAACTGTGATTAAACACATGCATCAAACAATATTAAAAACAATATCTTTACACTGTTCTCTCCACCCCCCCCCCCCCCCAATTTCTAACCGCCGACCAAGTGCTACGTCATCCGTACCTAAGTATAAATTCCAGATATCAGTTCTGGAAAAAGTTTTAAATCGTTTATTTTCTAAAACAGAATTTCCCGCCATTTATTGAACTCAGTAAATGAATGGATCCGTTTTATTTTGCCACCGGGTTAGACAGGAATATGACGTACGTAAGTGCATTAAAACGTTCATGAAACGACAGCTTTTAGAAGGACGCGTAGCCTAAAGCTAGAACATTAACGTGTCTATGGCTAGTGTCAAATGTGGGGCATGAAACAAACGTTAAGTTTTGATGCCATTAGGTAACAATAGAAAAAATCTCCCAGTATGGGCCTTCTCCAAACGCAACCCTCTAAAAGGCCGCTACTAATTCAACATTTCAAGGACACACTGTGTTTTAGTAGTAAATGTATTGTGTGTGTTGTTTGTATAGTTAAACAAAAATAGAATACACATTTTTTTTTTCCTAACTTAAATTCGAAAAAAAAGTTGAAAAAACAATAATGGGTAATTTAATTACACAATGAAATTTTATAAATGTCATAAAAAATGGTGTCATCGAAAAGAGAATGAATAAACACATATCCTTACAGCATTAAACATTTATACACATCAGAATAGGCTTAATATGTCCACGTTATTCGATTGAACAAAAAAAAAAGTCAGTTAAAAATACAAACAAAAGCGTACCTTTTTGACAAAAGGGAAAACAACGTATCAATGTTCCGTTAATATCGTTCAGCTGAAATTGTGAGCCGGTGAATTGAGGAGATAATCTCCAGCACAGGTTGTCCTCTCCATTGTAATCCGAGAAATCGTTAGGCTCAGCAGGCATCCAGTCTTTTATGGTGACATTCTGGTCGTTTGACATCCAGGTGAAGACGCCCTCATGCAGGCTGTCGTTAGCACCCAAAAATATGTCGATAGTGAAGCGTGAACATTTTATAATAAAAAAAAAAAGAAAATATATCAGAGAACCACTAATAACTCTGTGATATTAAAAAAAAAAATAATTATCTGGTTTTATTTAATTTGTACTGATTGTTGTTGTATCTGTTGATTGTGTTTTGGAAAAATTGGAAATCAATACATAATGTATACAAATATATATATAATAACACTTTACAAATATGGTATTTTCAAATTGGGGGAAACGTATATTTTCATTGTCGTTTATGTGCGCTTAAAGACGAATAATTTTCTTTGAATCCCCTTTACCGCTGTGGTCGTTGTACTTTCAGTTTTCTCAATCATTAGAACTTGTCCAAAAGTGTGTTACAATATTTGAAGACACAGTCACAAACAGTCTAACCCGCTGAGAGTCAACATAACTAAAAGCTTGTAATAATAGTTTGACTTACTTAGCTTTCGTTCCATGACAGATTTTATGTAGACGTAAGTTTAGTTTGTTTGTAACTTGGCCAGTGAACCTGTCAACCACAAGCACTGTTGCTGTTCATAATACAGAACAAGACTATATATCACGATGTAATGATAATATGTTATAGCTTATCAATATATGTCTATCTGTCTATCTATCTATCTATCTATCTATCTATCTATCTATCTATCTATCTATCTATCTATCTATCTATCTATCTATCTATCTATCTATCTATCTATCTATCTATCTGTCTGTCTGTCTGTCTATCTATCTATCTATCTATATATCTATCTATCTATCTATCTATCTGTCTGTCTGTCTATCTATCTATCTATCTATCTATCTATCTATCTATCTATCTATCTATCTGTCTGTCTGTCTATCTATCTATCTATCTATCTATCTATCTATCTATCTATCTGTATGTGTGTGTGTGTCACTCTTTTTATTTGTCCTGTTGTCATCTTGATTTCCTTTTTTTCCGAACTGTAATAATGTACATTTACAGGCTACATACCTGGGCTTCACTCCAAGTACTTATAATATCTAAAAGTTTATAACAGAATCCATTGCTACTAAAGTTGCTCTCTGCTAATACTCCTTTGCAAGGATTGCCGACATCTGTAATATAATTAAGTTTTATTCTTCCATCTGATATTTCTGAGTACTGTATATTTATATCTTTATTTAAAAGCCTACATTATAACTAACTATTCTTAGGAAATAAATATTTATGATGTTCTCACAGTTTATTGAAATGTTAACAAAAATATTTATTAACAATTACTATATAGTGGATTTCATTAATAATAGGTAGACATATAAACTGCTTATTAATTTCAATGAAACAATCAGTAAACCTACTTATTACATTTTTTTCGTCTTGAGTGAAGAGGAAGGTAATCTATTACACACACTTGTTACGTGAGAATTACGAAATACCACAAGGATGGTGAATAAAAAAAAACGTCTAATACATAATCGGCTAACCTGTGCGGTGGCTCCCTTCCGCTTTCTAAAAACAAGGGAAGTGTACTCTTGCTTGGCTAAAAATAGACTGGAAATTTGTAAAGATTGTCAAAGGGATCAACTCAATTATAAGGAGTCACTCGCCGGTCCGTAACCGGGTCTTTGATCTAGTTATTTAATAAATACTAGACGTAATACGTAGATCTCAATAACTAACTATACTACTACATGTGACGTACATAATGACTCTAGGGTCCTAACCGTACGAGGGGTCTACACTCACTGGTCCATACAAGCCTGGTTCTAGCAGTCCAGCAATACGGTCAGTCACACACTGAGCCATTGCTCCACGATTCAATTGCCCAGCCTAACTGTATCCTACCGTTCATGTTACTCTGCAGCCATGCGTGCAAAACAATCACATGCACCAATTCCCCTGCAAACACAGACAGTAACTCTGTTATACAAGAGAATATTGAGATTAAAATAAATAATTACTTACAAAGTTGACATATAAATTTCTTTTTGATACTACAGTCATCACTCGATAAAATGTTTAAATTTGGGCTCCCGAGTTGAATGCAGGTACCTCTTACGGATAGAAACACCATTCCGGTTCTTTGTGTTCGACCACTTGTCCACCACTTCAATTTTGTTGGATTTCCAGTCATGACACCACCAGTCCACCAATCTAACAAATAAACGACACTGACTGACCATGTGTATTTATTTCACATTGTACAGTCTCAACTAGATTTTAATTATTTTCCTTTTCATTATTTATATTAATTTAAAACTAATCTGTGTTTCTTTTAATGTTGAAAACATCGCAAGACAAAATGCATTAGATTTTTTATTCGTTTTCTAAGTTATTAAAAGAAATGTTTCAAGAACATGTAAATCTTAAAAGACCCTAACCGGGTTACGACTTTTACATAACACATTTACTAATAAAAGTTTTTACCTGTCAACAAATCTCAAAAAGAGTATCCAGAATATATTCAACTAATTACTATCTAATGCAGGGGTAAGTAAACTTCAGCAATCAACGTCTAGTGATGTAATGACATTAATGTTGGTTGTTTGATCCGTACTGCGCTCCTAAACCTTTTTCATGTTGAATTACTTACAAAACAATGTATAATACTTTTAAATAAAAAATCTAAGTTAGTTCTCTTATCCTGGTGTTCTTCAATTTTGAAAACACATTGCGGACTAAAATTAAAATTCTTTTTTTTTTCGCCTTCTCTAGCAGGAGAAGTTAACTATTTTATAGAATCATTCATCAGTTAGCATTGAGTGTTCATTACAAATTATTGCAAAAAAAAAAAAGAACAACAACAGCTTTGGAATATGTTTGAAACAATGTTGGAGACCGTGTTTATAGTGGACGAATGGTTATACTCTCTACTCTCAACCCTAAGGTCCTTAGTTCCATCTCCATAGAAAGCCAATGGCTACTTCAGGCCATGTCTAAGTCCCCGCTATATCTCCTGTTATAACTCTATGGCCAGTGCTATATCGGCTATGGTGGGGATGAAAGAATGACTCATTCGTCCCATTCGTGGTTTGTAGGAGGATTATTGAATCTAAGAGATTTCATCTCATCCTTACAGGGACACACCGCATCTGTAAAGTGAGATGATTACCTTGTCCAGATAGCTCAAACCTAAAGAAATAGTCAATCATTGTGTAGTTGACATCTTCCACCAGTCTAGCTCGGGGTGTTTCTTGTTGACACTGGGACTGAAGACGATACAACAAACAATGACACACGGTCAAACTCTTATCAGGTCAATGAGATTTACTCTATAGCTTGCTCATTGTGTAACAAATCATCAAGTCTAGCTTCACGTAATTCAAGTTATCAAAATTTAGTTAACAACACATTCTAAAAAGTGATAAAGATATGGGGCTGCATGGAACTCAATGAATAGACAAGCTTGGAAATTTGCAATGAGACAACCATGCACTAGTATAATACATTTTAACATCCGACAAATCCTATGGTTTCTTTTCTAACAATTCACTTTTTTTTTTAGATATTATGGACAATTTAGACAATGGACTAAAAAATCTGGTGCATGAGTACTAATATATTGGTCTTTAAATCTTTAAAAGATGCTATTTAATCAAATCGATTTATTTCTATTTTATTTGTGATCTAATACAAATTATGAAATATTTTATTAACTCACATACGCCCAACATATTCATATAAATACTTAATTAGGCGTCATTCTCTTATTACGTAACGCTTTCTTTTGCTTTTTTTTTTAACATTCTTTAACATTTCGTGTCACAATTCGGCCTACCCCCTCCACCAAACCGTGTTACGTAATAGGTGAACAGTCCCTAAGATTCATTATGAATATTACGGACTTAAAAAAAGGTATTAACCGTCTATTCAGTCACGCAAAACTTCTCATGAAAGAAAAAGTTAATAATACGAAAAGATATCTAAGTTAAAATGGTTCGATTCGCTTGTCCTAATTGACCATTATAGTGCCTTCTTGAACAAAGCAGCATGAGCTATGGCTAGTATTTCATTCATGTCTGTTTGAAATCTCTTAGAAAATCTTTGAGTCATGACTTATTCCCTTTGGGCCCGTGATATATGCATATGGGGATTACAATATAGGCAACCGGCCCTCACCAGCGTGAAAATTCTACAGCAGGAGCCAGGCATTCTACAGCAGGGGCCAGGCAATAACGGGAGGGGGGGCAGGACATACATTTTACTAAGTAGAGCAAACAAGCAGAGGGGGCCAGACAAAACGCATTGGGGGGGCCTGCCCCCCTTTGCCCCCCCCCCCACACACTGCACGCTACGGACCTGGTCCTCACTGTAGAGGTACTAAAACTGTCTCAATAATAGTTACCGGTCGATCGATTTCATACTTGTTGGATTTGTTATTAAAATACCATTAATATGCAAACTTGTATTTAAAAAGTATGGAAAGACATTTGTACTTCGAGTTGAAAAAAAGACAATAAATACTGTAAGCTTTCTAGTAAATGTTGAAATAAGATCAAAGATGTGATGTCAATTGTAACATATTTGGCAAAATCTCTGGTTACGTATAATAGCATTGTTAAAACAACAGAAGCAAATGTACACATCAGATTTGTGTTCGGACTTAAATTTCAGATAATCTAAATTTCAGATAATCTAAATTTCAGATAATCTAAATTTCAGATAATCTAAATTTCAGTAAATCTAAATTTCAGATAATCTAAATTTCCACAAATATGAAAAACACACAAACACACATAAAAAAGTTTAAAATAATAAAATTAAAAGGAAATTACAATGAATACACATACACTAAAGGCAAAAAACCCCCAAAAGAAAACCATCAATAGACAATACGTTCAGCAAGTTGAATTAATTGTAAAAAAAAAAAAGTGAACTTCACTTATGAAGTGAAGTTTTTATAGCCGCGGCACATTAAGTGGTTGTAAGACTGGGACAACGACCAGCAGACTTTACTTTTAATTATAGTACCGTGGCGTAGCGAGCTTAACTCGCGCCCGGGGCAAAATACCTTTTAGTGCCCCCCCCCCCCATTCGAATCATTAATATTAATATTCATTTCGAGTGTGCGTTAAATCGAAAGTAAAGAATTAATATAACAGTATTCCAGTTTAAAATAAAATCATGAAAAAAAAATCGGATCTGCCCGAAACCAAAAAATAACCTCGCCTGCCGATCAAGCCTAAGGGGATATAACTCTGCAAAGGTTTTGCAGGGTTACAGCTAGTACCATATAATATTATATGTAAAATAAACTATTTGGCGCCCCTTTCTGAATAGCGCCCTGCGCATGATGCCCCGCCTTGCCCACCCCCTTTCTACGCCACTGCCATAGTGGGGTACTTTGAGAACTTTTAACTTTCATTAGGACCAGGAAAATACTCGTAAGGTATATAGTGGGTTGCTCCACAATGCCCGACCTTCCATCTTTCATCAATAATGTACAACACCCATGCAAAGAATATTTCGCTCTAATTAAGCCAATACACATTTAAATAAGTAGGCCTATAAAGTATCTTCAGTGTGGCATTTTTTAAGTTTAATCGAAAAGCTCACACATACATACAATTTTAAAAGGAAAATAGAACCAAATCAAGATCCTAGAAAAAATATTTGTAAATTATATGGAAATAAAGAATTTTTATAACATCGCAGATCTTATATTATCAACTTTAATCAATAAAGACAATATATTTAAGATTCAAAGGGAGTTAATCGGTATTCACTGCACGTAGCAAAGATCTTTTTTTTTTCCCATAGACTTGTCAAGCTAGACCTTTCTTTGATTACAATTGAATATCGATACCGCAACTCTTTGAATTACCAAGTAGGCAAACAGTTTTCATGGAATGTAAATATACATTATAATTTCGAAAATGTTTAATGAGCTACACGCTTGTTTGCTGTTAGTTTGACAAAATAAACCTAATACTAAATGAATTTTGTAAAGTATTTTTTTTTATTAATTATTACCAATTAAGAGAAAAGTGCCACTTTTGTAGTCATATCTGGGTCAAAAAATCGATTAGTGTTTTTTTTTTCTTTTTTTTTTTATTTCTTCGTGTTTATTATCATAAATGAATTAAGTAAATTAAGTTCCTATGCTAAAACTAACTTAATTTTATTTAAAAACATTGTCTGTGATCTTCTTTTTAAAGTGTATAAAGATTGCAGCGGTATCAGAATATATTATAATGTATAAAGATTGCAGCGGTATCAGATTATATTATAATGTATAAAGATTGCAGCGGTATCAGAATATATTATCTCTATACTTATAAGACGCATTTGTTGTCTGTCTGTCTGTCTGTCTGTCTGTCTGTTCCCTTATAACTCAAGATCTAGACAATCAAATAGCGTGAAATTTGGTACAAGTACACATAATTACATGGGGAAGGTTATAGGACAGGTTTCGTTTCATATGCATATGGGTAGTCTAATTGTAATAAATTATTTTTATTTTAGTATATTTTACTATATAAAAGTAATCTCGACGGCGCCATAGATAAAACTCTTCTGTGACGTCATTTCCCGATGATCGAATAGAACTTGCGCGCTGGTGCTGTATTGTGCCTTTGTGATGCGAAGAATTGTTGATGTTTTTTCATGCTTCCCGATTTGTACAGTTTGAGGAAGGTTAATGAATGAGAAAGGGTTTTAGAAGAAGTGTGAAGCCATAATAATAAGTATATATATATATATAGAGAGAGAGAGAGGGGGGAGGGAGAAAGAGGGAGTGAGAGAGGGAGAAAGGGAGGGAAGGAAAAAGAAAGGAAGGGAGGGAGAGTGGGAGTAGAGAGGGAGATAGAGAGGAGGGAGGGAAAGAGGGAGGGATAGAGATAAAGAGAGAGGGGGCAGGAAGGGAGAGAGAGGAAACTAGGGTGGAAGGAAGGGGGAGGAGGGGGAGGGAGAGAGGGGAATGGGAGAGGGAGGGATGGAGAAAGAAGGGAGGGAAGGAAGGAGGATGGGAGAAATGGGAGGGATGAGAGATAAAGAGTGAGAGGGGGGCAGGGAGGAGAGAGAGGGAAGGAGGAAGAGAGGAAGGGGGAGAGAGGGAAGGAGAGGGATGGAAAAGGGGAGAGAAGGGGGTGGAGAGGGGGAGAGAAGAAGATGGGAGAGGGAGGGAAAGAGAGAGAGGGGAGGGAGGGAGAGAGGAAGGGAGAGAGGGGGTAGGGAGAAAACAAAAGGTAAACAGAAAACCTTATTTTAAACCCGGGCAAAGCCGGGTACTTGCAACTAGTAATGTATAAAGATTGCAGCGGTATCAGAATATATATAGTGTACAAAGATTGCAGCGGTATTTTGAAAGTCTCTAATATTATTAAACAGAATAAAAATGGCCGTCATTTATATTATTTAGCTTTTCAATAGAGCAGCACCCAATTAATGACACAATTAATTTTAAATTATCGATGCAAATTGTGTAGCCCATAATTTATATTCTGTTGATTACTAATGTATGGCCAAAGATGTCATCCAAATAATTACAAAATAAAAGTTTTTAATTGAAAAAGTAAGAAAACGTCAAATCGATTTAAATAAAAGATTTGAGTGGACGAAACTTTATTAGTTGTAGAGCGCTCAATTGTCTCCTTCAGGGCCCCGGGTTCGATTCCCCATAAGGGTACACGTCATTATTCGGAAAATTTAAAATCGGCTTGCTATTTTGCTGTAACCCAATTATTTAATATGCCGTGGGGACGCAATCGATAAATTGTAAACTTGTTTCTGACCATATTAACCCTTTAAGGGCCTGTTAGAGAAGGAAAATAAGTTAACCAGTATTCTCTTTGTGCTCTGTGTACGCCGGCACGGTTCAATTCACTCTGGTCTCAAGAACGTCTTTTAAACATTTACCTGAGCTTCAGTCCAGTTTTTCACTACACTGAACCACTTGTAGCAGTGGTCCTCGAAATAGATGGACGATCCCCAAAAGAAACATGGGTTAGAGTTGACACCTGCAATGAGAAAACAAAATTAAAGATTCGCTACACTAAAACTTTTCGAATTCAGGGAGGGGATTTAATATCATGTCTAACATGTTGAGTTTCGTGTATCAAATCGAGGAAAGAAAAAGAATCAGAAAAATGAAATATCCTGGAGATGTAGTTTGACACACACATGAAGTTAACAGACAGCTCAAAGAAAAATACACATTTCCTAAACAATTAAAAACATATTTTTAAACAGAAATATTACATATATCTTAGACAATTGAAATACGTATTTTAAACATAAATAATACAAATATCTTTGACAATTAAACACAAAGTTTGAAAGAAGTTGATAAATATATTTATAACAACGAAATAAAAATTCAAATATTATTTTAATCCGGGGTCGAATGTCACGAGGCCGAAGTGTCACGTGGTCGAAATGTCGTGGAACCCTTATCAACAATATTGTTAACAGCGCCACTCCCTACGGTAAGAAATCTTGCAGTTAGAAAAACAAAGTATTGATTAATGCTATAGCTGGAATCAATCCGTAGTTAACCATGAATGAAGAAAGTCTGGAAGAGGTTTAAACTTTCAAGTACTTGAAGGCTGGAAGAGGTTTAAACCTTCAAGTACTTGAAGGCTGGAAGAGGTTCAAACCTGTAAGTACTTGGCTTCAATGCTCTCCAAGGATGAATATTACTTGGCAGAGATTATCACGAGAACTACAACAGCTATGGCTACCACGATCAGTCATAATATGAAATAGATAAGCAGGCCATCAGCTATGGCATCAAGTAGTGCCAGTCACTGGTATATTGGTCTGAATCTTGGATACTGTGCGCCCAGACAGACAAAAGAAAACAGAGAGATCAGGTGCTTTAAGAAAAATGCTCAGAATTTCGCACATCGAGCATATGACCAATGTCAGGGTCAGCCTAGTGGGCCATCGTGAAAAACTACTGGGATAGTATATAAAGCGGAAACTGACTTAGGGTACGTCTCTGACCATAGTATCCTCAACAATACCATAACTCAAAGTACCCTTCAAAGAGCGCGGAAGATCGGCCGCCGTAGGAAGAACTTGATTGACACAATCATGCAATAGATTTTCCAGGTTTTAGCGACTTCACTTGAAATCAAACGATCAAAGAGAGAAATGGGATGATATATCTACGACAGTGTCCGTGTCCCAAAAAACGACTAAACTTGTCAAGGGACAAATGATGCGGGATGGTGGTCTTACTGTTGATTGATAATAATGTCAAAATATGAAAGATGGTGACTGAATCTGTAAGTTTTAGAAAATTCTTGGAATGCTAAATAATCTTCATTGTACTATGGGTTAGTCTTACCGTAGGATTCGGAGGCAGGATCGGAGCCAAATGGATAATATAGCAGAATGTATTTAGCAGCAAGTCTCTCATCTATCCCTTCAGCTATCTTTTCATGAATACCATAAAAATGAAAAAAAAAATAATCGCATTTTTTTTCTACACTATTTTTAAAGCATAAAACAATATGGGTGCGGGTATCACGTGTTATCTTGTATATAATATGCTTTATCATGTTAGGCTTCTATTTTTGTAAAAAAAGCAAAGAGGAATATAAAGCCTTATAAAGCCTAAACAAACTATCGGGGTTTCAGTGTCTGATGTCCTGTATGGATGAGATGAGATCTCTCAGATTCTGTAAACCCTTAATGAGTCTATGGTGTCCTTCTTTCATCCCCCACCACAGCCGGCCGTTAGTGCAATGGGCATATAGGCACCACGGGAGATATAGTGAAACCTGAAATATCCATTGGTCCTCACCGGAGATCGAGGCAGGACCCTCAGGTCGATAGTCGAGCGCTTTACTATACGACCATCCGTCCTCTCGGCGATTCTATTTGGTTGTGTGGCTAGTACTATTTCCTGTCGTCTTTTCTTTACCTAAAAAAAAGCGTTTGCTCCAAAATGGTTTATTACTTTCACTTTACTATCTTCATTGTGATCCTGTTGTATACGAAGTTAACCTAAGCATTTATTAGAGTTGCAGACATCGGTGAACTGTCTTAGATCATTAGTAATATCGATTAGACGTCTAGTGATAATGGATTTAAAAAATTTCAAAATTATTGCTGAGACCAAACATTAAACAACCTGATAAACTCATGAATAAAAAGCACCTTGAAATATTTTGTTATATACATTATAAATCACGTATTCCCTGTCTAATCTGTGATACTTACAAAACATTAATATAATCTCAGTATTAACGAATTAAGCAATCTTCGTCATCATTAATGAGTTTCCTTAACAAATTTAAATTTTTCGCTAAATCTAAAATAGCGACTTTTCCATCTTGTTTCCTATGAAGACAAACGCTCTTTTTATATTGAATTCAATGTAACATTTAAAATGATGTCCTAGTAAACATTTTTGATTAGAAGACTTCAATATAAACATGAAATTCTTTCTAAGTTCAAGTCGAAGTGACAACAAAATTATTGCAGATCATCCACATTATAGATCGTCTGGAAGAGTCTCTGTAAACATAAGCCGTCATATATTTATCTAACTCAGCGGTCCCCAACATATTTCTCCCCACGGACCGGCCAGTGTTTGATAATTTCACCACCGCCCGATGAAAAGGG
>JAGDYQ010000017.1:2615691-2658303 GCA_021962125.1 Bulinus truncatus | reverse complement strand
TCCCTTTCCATCGGGCGGTGGTGAAATTTTCAAACACTGACCGGTCCGTGGGGAGAAATATGTTGGGGACCGCTGAGTTAGATAAATATATGACGGCTTATGTTTACAGAGACTCTTCCAGACGATCTATAATGTAGATGATCTGCAATAATTTTGTTGTCACTTCGACTTGAACTTAGAAAGAATTTCATGGTTATATTGAAGTCTTCTAATCAAAAATGTTTACTAAGACATTATTTTAAATGTTACATTGAATTCAATATAAAAAGAGCGTTTGTCTTCATAGGAAACAATATGGAAAAGTCGCTATTTTAGATTTAGCGAAAAATTTCAATTTGTTGAGGAAACTCATTAATGATGACGAAGATTGCTTTATTCGTTAATACTGAGATTATATTAATGTTTTGTAAGTATCACAGATTAGACAGGGACTATGTGATTTATAATGTATATAAGAAAATATTTCAGGGTGCAGTTTAATGTTTGGTCTCAGCAATAATTTTGAAATTTTTAAAATAAATTATCCCTAGACGTCTAATCGATATTACTAATGATCTAAGACAGTTCACCGATGTCTGCAACTCTAATAAATGCTTAGGTTAACTTCGTATACAGGATCACAATGAAGATAGTAAAGTGAAAGTAATAAACCATTTTGGAGCAAACGTTTTTTTAGGTAAATAAAAGACGACAGGAAATAGTACTAGTCACAACCAATAGAATCGCCGAGAGGAAGGATGGTCGTATAGCAAAGCGCTCGACTATCGACCTGAGGGTCCTGCCTCGATCTCCGGTAATGACCAATGGATATTTCAGATTCCAGCTATATCTCCCGTGGTGCCTCTATGCCCATTGCACTAACGACCGGCTGTTGTGGGGATGAAAGAAGGGCACCATGGACTATCTCATTAGGGGTTTATAGAATCTAAGAGATCTCATCTCATCCTTAGAGGACGTCAGACACTGAAACCCCGATAGTTTGTTTATGCTTTATAAGGCTTTATATTCCTCTTTGTTTTTCTTACAAAAATAGAAGCCTAAAATGATAAGGCATATTATATACAAGATAACAAGTGATAACCGCACCCATATTGTTTTATGCTTTAAAACAAGTGTAGAAAAAAAATGCGATTATTTTTTTTTTCATTTTTATTGTATTAATGAAAAGATAGCTGAGGGGATAGATGAGAGACTTGCTGCTAAATACATTCTGCTATATTATCCTTTTGGCTCCGATCCTGCCTCCGAATCCTACGTTAAGACTAACCCATAGTACAATGAAGATTATTTAGCATTCCAAGAATTTTCTAAAACTTACAGATTCAGTCACCATCTTTCATATTTTGACATTATTATCAATCAACAGTAAGACCACCATCCCGCATCATTTGTCCCTTGACAAGTTTAGTCGTTTTTTGGGACACGGACACTGTCAGGGATATATCAACCCAATCCTCTCTTTGATCGTGTGATTTCAAGTGGAGCTGTTATATCCTGGAAAGTCCATTGCATGATTGTGTCAATCAAGTCCTTCCTACGGCAGCCGATCTTCCGCGCTCTTTTAAGGGTACTTTGAGTTGGTGAGGATAGTATGATGTGAGACCTGCCTAACCAAGTCAGCTTCCGCTTCTGCTTCCCAGCAGTTATTCATGATGGCCCACTAGGCTGTAAGTCAACTATTGGTCATTGATCACATGCTGCATGTGCGAAATTCGGAGCAGTTATCTTAAAGCACCTGGTTTCGATGTATTCTTCTGTCTGTCTAGCCTAACAGTATCCAAGATTCAGACCAATATATCAGTATAGGGGAACTACCAGTGAATGGCAAAATACTTGAAGCCATAGCTGATGGCCTGCTTATCTAGATCATATTATGTCTGGTCTTGGCAGCCAAAGCTGTTGTAGTTATTGCGAGAATCTCTGCCACGTAATATCTGTCCTTAGAGAGCGTTGAAGCTAAACACTTGAAGGTTTAAACCTCTTCCAGCCTTCAAGTACTTGAAGGTTTTAACCTCTTTCAGCTTCAAGTACTTGAAGGTTTCAACCTATTACAGCCTTCCTTCATTCATGGTTAACTCCGGATTTATGTCAGCTATAGCATTAATCATTACTTTGCTTTTCTAATTGCAAGCTTTCTTACCGTAGAGAGTGGCGCTGTTAACAATATTGGTGGTAAGGGTTCCACGATTGTTCGACCCCGTGACACTTCGACCTCGTGACATTCGACCCTAGATTAAAATAATATTTGAATTTTTATTTCGTTGTTATAAATATATTTATCAACCTTTGTACAACTTCTGTGTTTAATTGTCAAAGATAATTGTATTATTTATGTCTAAAATATGTGTTTTAATTGTTTTAGAATGTGTGCAATGGTATTTGTATCTGCAGTACTTAACAGCGTTTCGGTTGTATAAACCATACAGACAGAACACAAAAAAAATACATGTAAAAAAAAATGCTCAATGTTGTTGGTTGCGTGCGTGTGTATGTGTACTGCATGTTTGTGTATGTATACAACATGTTTGTGTATGTGTACACCATGTTTCTGTACGTGTGCTGCATGTTTATGTATGTGTACACATGTTTGTGTATGTACGCTGCATGTTTGTGTATGTGTACAACATGTTTGTGTATGTGTACTGCATGTTTGTGTATGTGTACAACATGTTTGTGTATGTGTGCTGCATGCTTGTGTATGTGTACAACATGTTTGTGTATGTGTACTGCATGTTTGTGTATGTGTACATCATGTTTGTGTATGTGTGCATCATGTTTGTGTATGTGTACTGCATGTTTGTGTATGTGTACTGCATGTTTGTGTATGTGTAGTGCATGTTGGTGTATGTGTACAACATATTTGTGTATGTGTACTGCATGTTTGTGTATGTGTACATCATGTTTGTGTATGTGTAGTGCATGTTGGTGTATGTGTACAACATGTTTGTGTATGTGTGCTGCATGTTTGTGTATGTGTACATCATGTTTGTGTATGTGTACTGCATGTTGTGTATGTGTACTGCATGTTTGTGTATATCCTTCATGTCTGTGAACGTCAAATTACATCTCCAGGATATTTCATTTTTCTGATTTTTTTTTCTGAAATCAGTGTTTAAAAATTACCTAGAATCACTGTTCTCTTTCCTCGATTTGATACACGAAACTCAACATTTTAGAAATGGTAATAAATCCCTTCCCTGAATCAGAAATGTTTTAGTGTAGCGAATATTTAATTTTGTTTTCTCATTGCAGGTGTCAACTCTAACCCATGTTTCTTTTGGGGATCGTCCATCTATTTCGAGGACCACTGCTACAAGTGGTTCAATGTAGTGAAAAACTGGACTGAAGCTCAGGTAAATGTTTAAAAGACGTTCTTGAGACCAGAGTTAATTGAACCGTGCCGGCGTACACAGAGCACAAAGAGAGGACTGGTTAACTTATTTTCCTTCTCTAACAGGACATTAAAGGGTTAATATGGTCAGAAAAAAGTTTACAATTTATCGATTGCGTCCCCACGGCATATTAAATAATTGGGTTACAGCAAAATAGCAAGCCGATTTTAAATTTTCCGAATAATGACGTGTACCCTTATGGGGAATCGAACCCGGGGCCCTAAGGTGGACAATCGAGAGCTCTACAACTTATAAAGTTTTGTCCACTCAAATCTTTTATTTAATTATATTTAACGTTTTCTTACTTTTTCAATTAAAAACTTTTATTTTTGCCTTATTTGGATGACATCTTTGGCCATACATTAGTAATCAACAGAATATAAACTATAGGCTACACAATTTGCATCGATAATTTAAAATTAATTGTGTCATTAATTGTGTGCTGCACTATTAAAAAGCTAAATAATATAATTGACGGCCACTTTTTTCTATTTAATAATATTAGACGACTTTGAAAATACCGCTGCAATCTTTATACACTATAATATATTCTGCTTTGTAAACCTGCAGAGAATGCATGACACATCTTTTCTCTAATGGTTACTTTTAGTTCTTAACACCAGCCCGCATTTACAAATTGTTATTTCCTGCAGTGATACACCTTCTGTATTTTGTAACTAGCAATAAACTAAAGTTGCGATGAACATTATGCTGTGGTCCTCCAAATGCGGGTCATGAATTTCAGGTGGGTAGTGACAAAACTCAACTTAATAATTTATATAATTAAAGAACTTAGAATGTATTTATGCTTGATGCAAACTCTATTTCTATATGTTACAAATCTGTATATATAGTGTACAAGCTCGTTTTCTCTTTCTCTTACCGTAGTTATTCTTGGCAGGTTGTGTGAAAGCACAACACAGTTGTATTTGTTTTATGGTTGATGTAGTGCAATGGTGACGAAGCTTTTTCGGGTCGCGTGCCCAAAATTTAACCAAAGAACCACTTATTTATAGCAAAGTGCCAACGCTCCAATTACAAGTAAAGGAAGTGATATTTTAGTCTCGTGCCGACTGATGAGGCTTTGAGTGCCGACTGTGGTACGCGTGCCATAGATTCGCCACCACAGATATAGTGAGTTAAAGCTTGACAACCATTGACTTAAAGAATTTTCTTACATACACCCATTTATAATGATGTCTGTTTGTACATCATAGCGACTATGTTTCATTCGGTTAAATGTGTACACACTAAAAAGAAAATCACAGACAATGTTTTTAAATAAAATTAAGTGAGTTTTAGCATAGGAACTTAATTTACTTAATTCATTTATGATAATAAGCACGAAGAAATAAAAAAAAGAAAAAAAATCAATAATCGATTATTTGACCCAGATATGACTACAAGAGTGGCACTTTTCTCTTAATTGGTAATAATTAATAAAAAAAATACTTTACAAAATTAATTTAATATTAGGTTTATTTTGTCAAACTACCAGCAAACAGGCGTGTAGCTCATTAAACAATTTCGAAATCATAATGTATATTTACATTCCATGAAAACTGTTTGCCTACTTGGTAATTCATAGAGTTGTGGTATCGATATTCAATTGTAATCAAAGAAAGGTCTAGCGTGACAAGTATTTGGAAAAAATTATTTGCTACGTGCAGTGAATACCGATTAACTCCCTTTGAATTTTAAATATATTGTCTTTATTGATTAAAAGTTAATAGTATAAGATCTGCGATGTTATAAAAATTCTTTTTTTCCATATAACTTACAAATATTTGTTCTAGGATCTTGATTTGGTTCTATTTTCCTTTTAAAATTGTATGTATGTATGAGCTTTACTATTAAACTTAATTAGCTCGACATATTCTTTGCATGGGTGTTGCACATTATTGATGAAAGATGAAAGGACGGGCATTGTGGAACAATCCACTATATACCTTAGAGTCTTAGAGCATTTTCCTGGTCCTAATGAAAGTTAAAAGTTGTCAAAGTACCCCACTATGGCAGTGGCGTAGAGAGGGGGTGGGCAAGGGGGGCATCATGCGCAGGGCGCTATACACAAAGGGGCGCCAAATGGTTTATTTTACATATAATATTATATGGTATTCGAATGGGGGGGGGCACTAAAAGGTATTTTGCCCCGGGCGCGAGTTAAGCTCGCTACGCCACGGCACTATAGTTAAAAGTAATGTCTGCTGGTGGTTGTCCCAGTCTTACAACCACGTAATGTACCGCGGCTATAAAAACTTCACTTCATAAGTCAAGTTTACTTTTTTTTTTACATTTAATGCAACTTGCTGAACGTATTGTTTAGTAATGGTTTTCTTTTGGGTTTTATTTTGCCTTTAGTGTATCCATTTCCGTTACTGTATTCATTGTAATTTCTTTTTATTTTTATTATTTTAAACTTTTTTATGTGTGTTTGTGTGTTTTTCATATTTGTGGAAATTTAGATTATTTGAAATTTAGATTATCTGAAATTTAGATTATCTGAAATTTAGATTATCTGAAATTTAGATTATCTGAAATTTAAGTCCGAACACAAATCTGATGTGTACATTTGCTTCTGTTGTTTTAACAATGCTATTATACGTAACAAGAGATTTTGCCAAATATGTAACAAATGATCTAATAAGCAGACATCACATCTTTGATCTTATTTCAACATTTACTAGAAAGCTTACAGTATTTATAATGTCTTTTTCCAACTCAAGTACAAATGTCTTTCCATGCTTTTTTAATACAAGTTTGCATATTAATGGTATTTTAATAACAAATCCAACAAGTATGAAATCGATCGACCGGTAACTATTATTGAGACAGTTTTAGTACCTCTACAGTGAGGACCAGGCCCGTAGCGTGCGGGGGGGCAGGGGGGCCAGACCCCCCCAATGCGTTTTGTCTGGCCCCCTCTGCTTGTTTGCTCTACTTAGTAAAATGTATGTCCTGCCCCCACCTGCTATTGCCTGGCCCCTGCTATAGAATGCCTGGCCCCTGCTGTAGAATTTTCACGCTACAGGGCTGGTGAGGACCGGTTGCCTATATGGTAATCCCCATATGTATATATCACGGGCCCAAAGGGAATAGGTCATGACTCAAAGATTTTCTTAGAGATTTCAAACGGACATGAATGAAATACTAGCCATAGCTCATGCTGCTTTGTTCAAGAAGACCGTGTGTCATTGTTTGTTGTATCGTCTTCAGTCCCAGTGTCAACAAGAAACTCCCCGAGCCAGACTGGTGGAAGATGTCAACTACACAATGATTGACTATTTCTTTAGGTTTGAGCTATCTGGACAAGGTAAGCATCTCACTTCACAGATGCGGTGTGTCCCTGTAAGGATGAGATGAAATCTCTTAGATTCAATAAGCCTCCTATAAACCACGAATGGGACGAATGATTCATTCTTTCATCCCCACCATAGACGATATAGCACTGGCCATAGAGGTATAACAGGAGATATAGCGGGGACTTAGACATGGCCTGAATTAGCCATTGGCCTTCTATGGAGATGGAACTAAGGACCTTCGGGCTGGGAGTAGAGAGTATAACCATTCGTCCCCTATAAACACGGTCTCCAACATTTTTTCAAACAGTTTCCAAAGTTGTTGCTTTTTTTTTGTAGCTATTATTTGTAAAGAACACTCAATGCTAGTTCATGAATGATTCAATAAAATAGTTAACTTCTCCTGCTAGAGTAGGCAAAAAAAATGATTATTAATTTTAGTCCGCAATGTATTTTTAAAATTGACGAACACAAGGATCAGAGCACTAAGAGAGAATGCTTATTTAAAAGTATTATACGTTGTTTTGTAAACAATTCAACATAGAAAAGGTCAAGGAGCGCGGTACGGATCAAACAACCAATATACATGTCATTACTTTACTGGACGTTGATTGCTGAAGTTCACTTACCCCTGTATTTTAAAAAAAAGTAATTAGTTTAATATTTTCTGGATATTCTTTTTGCGATTAGTTGGCAGTTAAAATACTTTTATTAGTAAATGCATTATGTCAATGTCGTAACCTGGTTAGGATCTTTTAAGATTTACATTTTCTTGAAACATTTCTTTTAATAACTCAGAAAAGAAATAAAATATAATGCACTTTGTCTTGTGATGTTTTCAACATTAATAGGAACACAGATTAGTTTTAAATTAATTTAAATAATGAAAAGGAAAAAAATTAAATTATAGTTGAGACGGTACAATGTGAAACAAATATACATGGTCAGTCAGTGTCGTTTATTTGTTAGATTGGTGGACTGGTGGTGTCATGACTGGAAATCCAACAAAATTGAATTGGTGGACAAGTGGTCGAACACAAAGAACCGGAATGGTGTTTCAATCCGTAAGAGGTACCTGCATTCAACTCGGAAGCCCAAATTTAAACATTTTATCGAGTGATGACTGTAGTATCAAAAAGAAATTTATATGTCAACTTTGTAAGTAATTATTTATTTTAATTTCAATACTGTATGTGTTTGCGGGGGGGGGGGGGGGGGAATGGTGCATGTGATTGTTTTGCACGCATGGCTGCAGAGTAACATGAACGGTAGGATACAGATAGTCTGGGCGATTGAATCGTGGAGCAACGGTTCTGTGTGTGACTGACCGTATTGCTGGACTGCTAGAACCAGGCTTGTATGGACAGAGAGTGTAGACCCCTCGTACGGTTAGGACGCAAGAGTCATTGATGTTCGTCACCTGTAGTATAGTCAGTTATTGAGAACTACAAATTACGTCTAGTTTTTATTAAATAACGATTGTTTTATTCATCATCCTTGTGGTATTTCGTAATTCTCACGTAACAAGTGTGTGTAATAGATTGCCTTCCCCACCCCTCAAGTGAATTTTTCACGTCACATCTAGTGACGATAAAAAATGTAATAAGTAGTTTTACCGATTGTTTCATTGAAATTAACAAGCAGTTTATATGCTTTATACCTATTATTAATGAAACAAACTATTTAGTAATTGTTAGTAAATATTTTTGAAAACATTTCAATAAACTGTGAGAACATCAAAAATATTTATTTCCTAAGAATAGTTAGTTATAATGTAGGCTTAATATGATATAAAATTACAGTACTCAGAAGTATCAGATGGAAGAATAAAACTTAATTATATTACAGATGTCGGCAATCCTTGCAAAGGAGTATTAACAGAGAGTATCTTTAGTAGCAATGGATTCTGTTATAAACTTTTAGATATTATAAGTACTTGGAGTGAAGCCCAGGTATGTAGCCTGTAAATGTACATTATTACAATTCGGAAAAAAGGGAAATCAAGAATGCAAAAGCACAAATAAAACGAGTAACTAACACACACACATACAGATAGATAGATAGATAGATAGATAGATAGACAGACAGACAGACAGACAGACAGACAGACAGACAGACAGACAGACAGATATTGATAAGCTATAACATATTATCATTACATCGTAATATATAGTCTTGTTCTGTATTATGCACAGCAACAGTGCATGTGGTTGACAGGTTCACTGGCCGAGTTACAAACAAACGAAACTTACACCTACATAAAATCTGTCATGGAACGAAAGCTAAGTAAGTAAAACTATTTTACAAGCTTTTAGTTATGTTGACTATCAGCGGGTTAGACGGTTTGTGACTGTGTCTTCAAATATTGTTACACACTTTTGGACATGTTCTAATGAAATGAGAAAACTGAAAGTACAACGACCACATCGTTTAAGGGGGTTAAAAGAAAAATATTTGTCTTAAAGCGCACAGAAACGACAATTAAAATATACGCTTCCCCCAAACGACCATATTTGTAAAGTGTAATTATATATATATATATATATATATATATATATATATATATATATATATATATATATATATATATATTTGTATATATTATGTATTGATTTCCAATTTTTCCAAAACACAATCAACAGATACATTAACAGCCAGAATTATTAGTGGTTCTCTGATATATTTTCCTTTTTTTTATTATAGAATGTTCACGCTTCACTATCGACATATTTTTGGGTGCTAACGACAGTCTGCATGAGGGTGTCTTCACCTGGATGTCAAACGACCAGAATGTCACCATAAAAGACTGGATGCCTAATGAGCCTAACGATTTCTCGGATTACAATGGAGAGGACAACCTGTGCTGGAGATTATCACCTCAGTTCACCGGTTCACAATTTCAGCTGAACGATATTAACGGAACATTGATACGTTGTTTTCCCTTTTGTCAAAAAGGTTCGCGTTTGTTTGTATTTTTAACTGAAATTTTTTCTCCATGAGAGTCTAAAGATATTTTAAAGTCAAGTATTAGTGAAAGTCAGTTAATGATATTTTTCAAGTGAAGTATGGCATAATATGATTTCTTGTTACCTCAATGTCTTCGTACAATAAATGTTATTGAATCAGCTGCATAGTCCTCCTAGATCAAGATCAGATAAGTAACTAAGTAAAATCTCCAAGTGACAAGTGACGTTCTTGTTTCGTCACATAACAATGTCTTCGTACAATAAATGTTATTGAATCAGCTGCATGGACTTGTGACTTTCATTTGAGATATATTTGTGATGAACATATAAAACAAAACCACGCTACCATACGCCTCCAGTTTTACAATGTCTAAAGCCAAACATACACCCTTACAAACAGGTTTTTGAGGATCAGCAAAGGATCAACCAATTTTTTTATTTTTTTTTTAAATGTTTCATCGTCCTTAACCAAATCCGAACACCTCCGTCTGTACGGTGAAGGCAGTTGTTGTATACAAGTACAACAGATTCCCCAGCCCCGCCATTTTTTGTTTAGTTTATTGTTTGACTGTATCAATATTTAGGTGCTAAACTATTTTAAAAGGAAAATAACACAATTGGCGGAATTTTTAAAAGAAATCATTATCAGAGGAGCTTTTTAAACGATGCGCTTCTTGTATGATTTATATTATATAATCTAGGCCTACTGCATTGAATACATTATGGATGGTTAGAATTAGCAAAATAGAACACAAAATGAAAACTAAAAGAAAACATTCGGCTCATATATTCTTCGAAAAAAATTATTTTTAACAATAGTCTGAACGAGTGTAAACACTGATTTTTTTTAATTTAATTATATTTTTTTTTGTGTGACTTTTGAAGGTAATGAAATATTTAAAAAAAACGAACATGTTTAATTACAGACGCCATGACGATATCTTACCTGATTGTCGTTCCTGACAGCGGAAGTGTTTCAAACAGCTTTTTAAATCACATCATTGTTACAACAGGTATGTTTCTATATTCATCAATTTCATTTATCTTTCTCCGTTTACAGTCCAACATGTAAAGCGTGGCCCATTTGCATACTGGACGGTCTTTTTAAAAAAAAATATGGCCAAAGTGGCCACACAATAGTGCGAAGTGACCAGCCAACGTGCAAAGATTAGAGAGCAAAGCTGACTTCCATTATTTCGGATTATAAGTTTGTATGTTTCTGGGGTTAGATGTTTTTATCTTCTTTGAGTCTAATGCAATATCGATTTATTATTACTAAAAATGTAAAATATGATAAATCTTACGTCAATCGTGTTACAAAATTAACTACATACAGGTGCAAAAAGTAAATATGACATGTTAAACAAATCTAGACTTAAATGTTTGTATGTTTGTGCAGTGATATGAAAAAAAAATTATACAACTGACGATTAGCTATAGCAAGTATATTTATTGTGTGTTCGAACGTGATTGCAGTACTTTCAAACATACCATTCAGCTTGGTGGACTGCCATTATTTAAGACTAGATGTGCCCTGCAAAAACTTTGCATAGAGTTATATCCCCTTAGGCTGGATTGGTAGGCTAGGACGGTAGGTTTTTTTTGGTTACCGGCAGATGCGAAATTTATGATTGTATTTTAAACTGGAATACTTTTGTATTCATTCTTTACTTTCGATTTAACGCAGGGCCCAAATCGCTTTTATTTATATAGATGCTTATGATTATCTTTTACTGTAGATGATCTTGACGGCTATCAATATTACCTTAAAGAAAATTACAATATGTGGAATCAATAATAGTTACTGGCTAGCGTAGGCGAAGAGTTGACATTCAGTTTATGCCAAAAATTACAAGAAATCATAAAAGACATATCATGATTTCATATAAGTTTGCTGGCAGAAGAAATCTGAGTCACATAATGATAAATATATGATCTAATAAAGTCAGTTGAAATCTATGGGGCCTAAAGGCGATCCCATGTACTGTGGTGGCTTTCATTGCTTGAAAGTTTTCAGAAAGAATACTGATATTGAAGTGGTTCTCTTAATATATATATATATATATATATATGTATATATATATATATATATATATATATATATATATATATATATATATATATATTGACAACAGGGACCAATAGTCTGCACTTTTGAGTAGCTTTTAAAATAAGCGCAATAAAAAAAAGATGTGATTTTTATTTAAAAAAAGGGATGATGCTATTAATTAAGGCACCCTGGAGATTTTAAATTAACAAATATGGGAGATCCTTTGATAGAACAATAATAATGAGCTTTTTGAACATATGTAATACCCTGGTAGTGCGATGACCATGGAGGCGTCACGGAAACTTGCACCATGACCTGATAAATTCCGTTGGTTCTAACTTGACCTCACACCGGGACTCTAAGGTCGACAGTCCTAGCATTGAATCACATTGCTATTCGTCCCGGCTGTGTGCTGATAAATTATTTTAGATATACTGAAGGGATCACAAAAAAAAAACAAATTTTCTTTCTCGCAGGTGACAGCACCCCATTACCTGCTGGAGAAGACGATGATGTCATTTACCTTCAAATCACTCAACGCTTTTATAACGGGGCCACAACCACGGTGGCCGAGTGGGTGACGTCATATCACCCCTGTACATACAGCATCAACCAAGACGCTGAGTTAAGGAGAGGATCTGGTAACTTTATAAACATCTTAAATATCTTCCTCGTCCTGAACACAATACAAAATAATGAAAAAACACCCAAAGTTAATCGATTCATTTCATAAATTGTGTTTGCTGTGCAATTTATTCATTTCATAAATTGTGTTTGCTGTGCAATTGATTCATTTCATAAATTGTGTTTGCTGTGCAATCGATTCATTTCATAAATTGTGTTTGCTGTGCAATTGATTTTCATTTCATAAATTGTGTTTGCTGTGCAATTGATTCATTTCATAAATTGTGTCTGTTGTGCAATTGATTCATTTCATAAATTGTGTCTGCTGTGCAATTGATTTTCATTTCATAAATTGTGTTTGCTGTGCAATCGATTCATTTCATAAATTGTGTTTGCTGTGCAATCAATTCATTTCATAAATTGTTCTGCTGTGCAATTGATTCATTTCATAAATTGTGTCTGCTGTGCAATTGATTCATTTCATAAATTGTGTTTGCTGTGCAATCGATTCATTTCATAAATTCTGTTTGCTGTGCAATCGATTCATTCCATAAATTGTGTCTGCTGTGCAATTGATTCTTTTTTTTTTCTGGGTCATGCCAGGTGTTTACCACAGCGCAATTTTAATTGAGTCTCTCAGTCACGTGACTGTCGTCGCCTACCAACAGTCCACAGGTCACTCGAGCACCGCCTTGGTTTTCCCTGTGAATATGTTCACATCCGGGTCCTTTGTCCTACATCAGTCACTGAGGGCGTCCTCGTATCACGTAAGTTATAAGTAATGAAACATTCAGGGGGAGTAACTTATCATATTGGTGAATAAAATAAAAATCTCAAATTATTTTTTGCTTAAATTTGGAATTTAAAACAAGGTCCATTAAAAAAGAAAAAAAAAACAATGACAGAAGCTATTTCTTATAATATACATCTCTAATAGCAGACCTACATTAAACAATATATTAAATAATAATACGCGAATGTTGGAAGACACAGCAAAATTAACAGTAAACAGTGCTTTAAATTTGATACTAATACATATCATTTTCTCCTGTTAGATAACAATATATTATAAAGCACTGGTATTCACAGCTGGCGGCAGTAACGGATGTGGTCGGCACACAACACCCTTCCACTGTGTCTCACTCAAGCACACCTGCGCAGCTTGCTATTTCGGGCTGAGGGTACAGCCACTACACCCTCCCTCTGTCCGAGTAGCAGGTAAACCCCTTGCCTTGCCCTTCTGGCCGATCAGCAGTACACACACCCTGCTGGTCTGGCCAATTTGGGTAAGTCTTAAAACCCTATTTTCTGCCATCCCGGCAGATGATAGCAGGCACACTCACCCCGTGGCTCTGTAGGCATGGCAAACATGCATTAGCGCCTCCAACAATGCTGGTGTGATAGGCACACTACACCCTATCAAGCTGGCAATCTGTTGGATGTTTGGTAGAGACATATTGTAATGAACCTTTTTAATATTTTATAGGAATGTATTGTTATAAATATGTTGGATGTTTGGTAGAGATATATTGTGCTGTTCTTATCGTTTTGGTTTTTCTTTCAACAGTTGACTGTGACAGCACTCAGCAGTGACACTGATGTCACAATAAAGTTTCCTAGAAACCAAACACAACCTGTTACAATCCGAATCAATCAGATGACATTCCAGTAGGTCAAAAAATTATTTGTTTCATTCCTTTTTACCTTTTTGTTGTTTTCTAGACTGATTAGGGGACGTATGTGTAGAACGCTCGTCTGGTGACATGGAAGTCCCAAGTTCAAGTCTTGGTGAGAGCTTTAAAGTTTTAATTCGGTACTGTGGACAGTTCCTAGGTCTAAGCTTTAAATGGGTACCTGACGTAAGTTAGGGAAGTAAAGGCAGCTGGGCGTTGTTCTAGCCACACAACTCAATGAATGAAATAAGACTGAGCGAATCTACCTAATAAACATTGTTATTTGATTGGTAACAAAAAAAGATTTTTTTTAAGGACGTATATTTAAGAGTAAATTTAAAATGTTGCCTCTGTTAGTGTGTGTGGAGTCCGTGTAAGATTGATATTGAAATCTCTTAGATTATATTAACCACTAATGTGACGGTTTTCGCAGTGCCCTTCTTTCGTCACCATCATAGATGATAGTGCAATGGCCATGGAGGCACCACGTAAGACATGGCGGGGATTTTAGCCATGACCTGATATATTCATTGTTCCTCTGCGAAGATCGAACCAGTGACCTTCAGTGACTTTAGCCATGACCTGAAATATCCATTGGTCCTCACCGAAGATCGAACCAGTGACCTTCAGTTGAGCGCTTTACCAAACGACTATCCATCCCCTGCCTCAATTAGTAGAAATTTTAAATTTGTAAAACAAAGCTAATTAAAAATTTATTACAAAATTCATTTCAAATTAAACACCGCACAGTAAATGTTTAGAAAATAAAATAAATATTTCTAATTAATTCCGAGGGAAGTAAATTGGAAACATTTTGTCGCAGTAGATTGATGGTAAATAAATTTGGTGCAAATAGTTTCCTTAGTTATTACGTGCTCATTTTAAACCCAACATTATTTTATTTTTACTTTGGGTTCGTTGGAATCAATAAAATGTAAAACAAAAATCAATTTTTTTTGTTTTTCAATATTTTGAAAGATCTCTTTTCAGAAAGATAATTAACAGAAATATCTACATATGAGTAAAATAAAAAGTAAAAGAATAATACGACAAATGAAATCAATCAGAAAATGAATTGATGTCAGGCGTTAGTAGGTCGGAGTCACTATCATAATCACTTTTAATCTAAATAAAAGAATAAAAGTTAAAATATATTCCAACCTGTTGTACAGGTCTTCATTAGCCTAATCTATATTTGACAATGTGTAGGGAAAAAATAACAGAGTTATGTTACATTTTCTTAAATTTATTTTAATTAAATATTTGTTGTTCAATGTAGACAAAGCCGATCACTGAATTTAACATTGCAACAGCTGGACACAGTTCAGTTAACTTCAGATCAAGACCTCAGTGGGACATTTGTTTATGCCACTCTGCCTGTTACAGCCTACACAGGAAGCAGCAACAATCAGGTCAGTCTTCGGAAATCTAGATCACGAACAGGTTCAATTTATGTTTCCTTATTCCGTATTTGTATTGCATGCGTTTTATTGCAACTTGCGCCACATAATGTAAAAAATACACAATGCGCAATCATCTATTTCATCGATGATTCCAAATGATATCATTGAGACGTATTGTCATGCCTATGCATAGATTGATCATTGTTTATTGATTATCGCCTTATGTTCCATATTCACTGAAAATTATGTAAATTAGTTCGTCCCCACCACCACCACTCTCATGGGAAAAGGTAAACTGATATTATTTCTGGGATCAGACAAATATTTAATAGAACGCCCTTTCTTGTTTTTTTATAAGCTTTTAATTAGTTATCTTCAATTTTTGTGGGTGGGTAGATGTGTCTTGTGAGTCAACTCTGAAGCTGTCCTAATGTAACAAGAAATGATTGATAGCTTATTTTATTTTTTAGTAATATTTATAATATGAAACTATAATGCCAATATAAATACGAAATTTAAGCACTGGTGAATGAATACGCGTGCACATGAGGGAAACTTTTTGTTTAATCTTACATAGACCAGCAATAATTTTTCAAATGTGTAACGAACAATAGCAAGCTCAGTTCTTTTAAAACTTAATTAAAGTATAAGATAACAAATAGTTTAAAATAAACATGTTTTTCTTTTCAACTTGTATTAAAATGCATCAAAGACAAAATATTCGTCAGATTAAATATGAATACATAATCTAAATATCAAGGCAATCTCGCTTGTATTATTTCGAAATTATAATTTATATAAAATATTGCTATTACGTCAGAAATATTATTTATTTTTACTTTTTAGTGCATTTTAATAAAAACATGATTAAAAGGATTTCTTTTACTTTTTTAGAGTTAAATAGTTGCACTTTCTTTTGTTAGTGAATTCACATAAAATAGAAACAAACTTTACATATGTGCACAGCAAGTGACGTGTATTGTACTTGAGATTTTAATCTCTAATCGCATTTCTCACGTATAAACAGATTTCACCAGACAGTCAACTGGACGCAGCAATACCAGTGGACAGTGTGTCATACAAGTATGTCACCTTTCCATCGATGTGGCCACATGTGGTCACTTACAGGTTTCTCAGTTTGTACGATGACACTATTATCAGAGTGAGTCTGTAAGTTTTGCCTCAAAAGTGTGTGTGTGTGTGTAGCCTATGTGTGAGTTATAACTTATTTTTAATGTACTGTCGTTTAGCCCAAATCCACAGAAATGACACCAATTCATGGTAGGAAGACTTTCGTAAGAACTATTATAAGAAAATTATTTTTTAGCGAATCATTTTATCCTTTTAGCATAGAGTTCATTCCGTTCATTAGATTGGTGTATAGCCTGCGTGCTTCAATTATTTCCATTACAGTGTGATGACTTTGAAATGATGATATTTTAAATATTGTAATAATAATCCCATCATCTCGGGCGGAAACCGTTTGTTACAGCTAAGATTTCTACCTGTTATATAAAAGTAGGTCAGCCTTGTCCAATAAAGATAAACGGTGAGACTCTTAGTAAACCATCATTCAAACGAGGACCGTAAACTATATACCATGATCGGGCCAACAAATAAAATGTTCAAATGCTATTACATGAAATGAAAGTGTCACGCAACAGCATAAATGACGTGGCTATTGGTCATAGATACAGTTGAATGGCGCATTGCTTGTTAGCCTTATCTGCAAATTGTACATTATGGGTTCGAATCCATGGATCAACTACCTGTCTTTCCGTGGTGCTCCAGCTGTCTCATCTTTGATAAGAATGAAAGAAGACACAGCTAAACCCGTCTCACCTGTGGGTTTTTTTTACGACCAATAAATGACATTACAGGGACTCAATAGAAACATATGATTTATGATACCCGAACCAAAAACTTATTAAGGCTTTATCTGAGAATATTTGTTTTACCTTTTAAAAATTGATGCAATGAAGTGGTTTAGCTGAAATCTTAAATAATTCGTTGTTTGTGATCATTTTTATTTTGTTCTGAATGAGTTATTGAAAGAGTAATGTAGGTGGTGAATAAATTAAATGATACACAAATAAATAGATAGTTTATCAAAATATTATATAAATATATATATATATATATTGTTACGACTTTCCCCCCGGTGCGCACCGTGCATCGAGATATTGAACGTGATGACGCGGTAGAGACAGTGACGTGGAAAGCCGGAAGAAATTGGCCATGTTGCAGTTGTTGTTGTTTATTTAAGTTGATAGATATTTGTAAATACTCTTGGAACCCACGCCAGCCTGTGTGTTGTTTTAATTCCATAAACAAGAATTTTTAAAGAGTTGCAACAATATATATATATATATATATATATATATATATATATATATATATATATATATATATATATATATATATCAGTGAGACTCAAATAAAAAACTCATAAATTATTCTTTGATTAGTTTCTTTATGAATCGTCCTCAGATCCACACTGCATCTAATCAGCAAGTAGTACTTTCAAAATCTGGATATTGGATTGATTTTCAAATACCTGGTGATGGGTTTTTTCTCATTGAAAGTGATCCCCAGCACCCGTTCTACGCTACAAAAATGACGTCATTTACCTCTGGATCATGTCTGACGTCACTGCTGCAACCGACACTCTGGAGAAGCAGATATGACGTGCTAGTAAAAGATGTTCACCAAATTTTTTACGTTATACTTGAAGCCAATCAGACAACAGCTTTCACTGTAGATGGGTCGCCATTTCTTTTGTATAATTGCTCATCTGTCGAAGGTTGTGCTTTTTTAAATTATTTTTGTTAGTGGAGATATGTTATTCTTAGTTGAATATAATAGTGTAGATATTTGCGTGTGAGTGTGTATTTCTTAAAAATTGACTAGAGAAGAGACAATAAATATCGCATTTATCAATAAAGACCTATTGCACCTTTAAGTTGAGTTTTGTTTGTCTTTCCATGGGGCCGCATTTTTACTCCATTACTTCATTAACTTTGCCTTTGAAATCCTGTTTCACAGACTAAAGTCACTTAAACACTTGTTCATATTATATAATTGTACCATACCCAGAATAGGGCTGTAATATAAAAAAATGCATGAGGCTGAGTTTAAATATGTTGAAAAATAATATATTTATCAACATCTTAATTACTCAGTAAAAAATTATATATGATTGTAATAATAATTGCTGCATTTTTGTTTTTCGTTGTTTTTACCTTTTTTTGCAGGGACTTTTCTGGTTGGATGTAATATAACATTACCTGTAGGGCTGCACCACATCGGCTTCAATAATAATAATACTCAACTGGCCGCCTACACAACACATAGTACTAACAGCAACACTGAATACTGTCACTCCATTGGTTTGTCTGAGTCAGTCCGAGACAGTCGAACTAGAAACGTATGTTTGGAAAGAATTACTTTTTAGGTCATGTAATTTTAAGTTTAAATAGATATATATGTTTGTATATGTAAGTAGAGCTACCTTAAGTCCATTGTGGCTCTTCTGTGCATATGAAGTGTGGAATTCATCTGCTTCGGGTTGTGAAGGGGTTGTGTGGTGAGCACAACGTCCAGCTCCAACTTAAAGACAGGTACCCATTTAAATGCTGGGTGGACTTGAAGATTTACACCAGGACCTGAAAAATCTCAAGGTTCTCACTAAGGTTCGATCTCACAGAAGCTTAAAGTTCGTTTCCTGGTAAAGGGGCCTCTAAAACTGTTTGGAAAATTCAGATGTTTTTATGTACTCACTTATAGAATTTTCTACGGACTGAGCCATTTCGTCAATCATTCATTGTAAAGTATTACTTAGAGGAATTCCTTATAATGTCAAAAGCTTGTTTGTGCAACACTGTGCGTGTTACATAAATGGAAAATAATTTTACTTTAAACCTTGTGCGGACTCCTTGAAGTTGTTCAGGGACCCCAAATGAATTTTAATCTTCCACGGACCTTCTGAATGATACAGGAGACCCCTGGGGGTCTGTAGGGACCACTTTGGGAACCACTGGTCTAGAGTATGATGGTGATGAGTATAGAGTATGATGGTGATTAGTATAGGGTATGATGGTGATGCGTATAGAGTATGATGGTGATGCGTATAGAGTATGATGGTGATGGGTATAGAGTATGATGGTGATGAGTCTAGACCAGTAGCGTAGGAAGTGGAGAGAAAAATCATCACATAATATAAAAAAAAATAAACAAGTCTGGCGCATTCTGTATAATTTATTTATGCACAATTTTCTAGCTCAGAAAGCAAATCCCATGAATATTTTTATCTAACCGGTCATTGCCCTCTTCCCCCCCCCCCCCCCGCCCACAACCAACGCCTGGCCAACCTTACACTTGCTTTTATTTTGTATCTCATTTTTTTTCATGGGCGGGGATGTCGGGGTGGGGGGGGAACTAAAGTATGTATCCCTATCCCACTGACCAGCGATCCCTGTTGAAAGCAGGATCTCAACGATCAATGAGCTGTGCACATGGTAGAAATGATATTTTTTATAAGGGAGTTAACTGAAAAAAAAAAAAGTGTATTTTTATACTTTTTTTTAGTCATTCAAACAACAATCTTGAAAATAAATTTTAAAAAAGTACGTTATAAATTGTTGTATAAAATAGGTAAATATAAAGATTTATGTTAAAAATAAACAAAAATAAATTTAATTAATAACCAATTTTAAAAAGATGTAAAAATATAAAGCAAAGTTAAATTTCATTTCAAGTTTTATTAAATATTTTTGTTCCTTATCACTGACGTTGAAATTTGGTTAAAAATTTATTGGAAATTTTTAGATGCTATAATCTAATCGCTTTGTAAATGCATTCATATTAGATTTAACTTGTTCTCAATCGATTATAATACCACGTAAACACCGACGAAACACAGATGTTGAAAAGTATCCTTATACATATGACTGAAACAAAGATTGTGGATATGTATGAGGCTGTGATACTGGTTACAAATAAGTGAACCCAGCTATGGACAAGCATGTGATCGATCAGAAAGCCACTTTCCGGGATTTTATGTGGCCAAATAAAAATACTAATTATGGACGCACTATAGGATGAGGCAGATTCAGCCACCATTGAACTTAACGGTTTGTTTTATTTGTGTAAATCTGCAAGTTTGCTCCTCCAATGGTCATTTAAATAGGCTCCTTGCAGGCCCGTAGCGTGCGGGGGGGGGTGGACCCCATGCGTTTTGTCTGCCCCCCCCCCACTCTGCTTGTTTTCTCTACTTAGTAATATTTATTTCCTCCCCCCCCCCCCTGCTATTGGCATTGCCCCTGCTGTAGAATTTTCACACTACGGGCTGGCTCAACGGCTACCGAACTGTATTCTAAAAGACTAGTTGCCAAAAATCTTAGGCTGCGGCTATTCGGACCCGGGTCCCAATAAAGTCCGATAGTTATTCGGACCCGTGGCAAACATGCGCTTAGCTTAGCTATAAATAAACTGTATTAATTCTCTTTTGTATTCTGTAAAAATTGTTTGCACTATATGATTTAATCGTTAAGTTTCAAAAATTTCAACACTTTTTAAAGCTAGTAAGCGAATTGTTAACATGATAAGATTAGTTGTTCAATTACTAAGACTAGCTTTTTTTTAGGTTTTTCGAAAACTAAGAATCTATAAATAGATCTTGGGGACTGAATAGCGATCGGACTATCTATAAATAGATCTGCGGGTCACTGGCGTAGCGAGCTTAACTCGAGCCCGGGACACAATACCTTTTTAGCCCCTCCCCCCTATTCAAAAACCGTATAATATTATATGTAAAATATATCATTTGGCGCCCCTTTGTGAATAGCGCCCGGGGCTTTATGACACCTTTAGCCTCCCTCACTACGCCACTGCTCCGGGTCCGAATACAGATCAGATAATCTATAAAGAGATCTTCGGGTCCGAATAAAGGTCGGATAATCTATAAAGAGATCTGAGGGTCCGAATAGAGATCGGATAATCTATAAAAAGATATGCGGGTTCGAATAGAGATCGGATAATCTATAAAAAGATCTGCGGGTCCGAATTGAGATCGGACTTTATTGGGACCCAGGACCGAATAGCGGCTTCGAAAATCTTAAGTGAAAGACTTGACTTACCTTATGTATAAAGCTTTCAAATGTCGGCTTTAAGCTGTAATTTCACATATACACCACACCATAAACGATAATCCAGTGGATGTAAACTTGGAGTCATTGATCTGTTGGAGTCATTGATTCAGATACTTGATGACCAGTTGATTCCATTAGTTAATTGTTCATCATTTGGATACACGAGGTCTCATTGATTCAAAGACATCAAGACTCATTGATTCAAATACATCAAGACTTATTGATTCAAATACCTAACTGGTAAAATAATTTTACATTAAACCTAGCGCGGATCTGAAGTTGTTCAGGGACCCCAACAGAATTTTAATCTTCCACGGACCCCCTTAAAGATACCGGGGACCCCTGGGGGTCAGTAGGGAACACTTTGGGAATCATGATTTGATTTAAAAGAAAATATTGCATCTAGGCATGATTGAAAAAGTCTTTTATTAAAATATTGACTTACATATTAGGCCTACTTGTTAAATGCATTTATAGTTTCCCGCGCTTGTGTACCTTATACTTAATACATATTTATTTGTTTCATCGCAGTTGTGGTTTCCCGCGCTCGTGTATCTTGGACTCAAGGACGATGACCCACTTACAAATCCTCTTCTGCCGGAACCAACCACAAACAAAGTGACGTCCCACGTTACACTCATTACATCTGTGACGTCTACCTCACCGAGCAGTACGCAGACGCAGACCAGCACTGAAACATCCGTGAGACCGACCGACACGTCTGCAGTGACGCAGGCGTCAACAACCACCACAACTTCTGCGACGTCGACAGTGACGTCTACGACGTCCACCCAGACGACGAAGCCCGCCACTATCTCCGTCTGCTTTCCCGTCCATCTTCGGTCGACGAATCTATCCAGCGACGTTGTAGACTCACTCTTACACTCCATCGTCAACAATCTTCTGATTCGCTTCAAGGACACGACGGCCTACAGGATACAGCAGACCAGCGCCTGGGACGGGCGGACGTCCAGTGTGGTCATCGGTGTCAGCGGCGTGGCGTTCCTGGTCATTTGGACGATGGTCATCACGTTCTCAGATATTGTGTCTGTCATTAGATACCTTGTGCCATGCACACGTAAGACTTTACTCCGACCGTAACGTACTCCAAGACACTTGTTTATTAAAATGGAAACTAGTTAAAAAATGTCCATTCCTAGACATTCCGTTGTCAAAATGTCTCACTTTACTTTGCTTTTTTTTAAATATATAAATTGAATTGTTAGCTAACTGTACGTGCTGAAATAATCTCCGTGAATTATATAAATGAACCCTTTCTAACAACAAATATAACAAATGTCGAAAATTTCAAGATGGCTAATTTGAGATGAATATGGATGTATCAGCAGACATGAAATAATAGTATGAGGGAATCTCATATTTGACACCAGAACAGAAATTGATTGTCATCTCATCTCAAGAAACCTGGATCTTATTAAATATATTAGCATGCAATGAAATACGAAAATAAAATTCTGGACAAAACATGATTAATTAAAAAGAATGGGGTTCTTTTGTACTACAAATTGTAAGAAATTAATTAATTTTCTATGTTTATGCTTATTTTATTTTATGTTGGCATATTGCTGGTTTTATTTATATTTTTTTTAATCGTGTATTGTTTTCAACACATTTTTGTGCATTTGAAAAAAAAAAATGTTGAAAAATGTCTAATTTATGAAACAAAATTTTCTTTATGGACAAACGAAAGGGGACATAAGTAAATAAAGTGAGAAATGTTAATTTCAATGCACTGCAAACATTTAAATTAAAGGCCTAGATATTTAGAATGTAAGAAATAGTTTGTGTTTGTACTTCTAATCTATTAAATACTTTTTTTTTATATTCAATTTGGTCATCGGGACTAGCGGCGTGTCGTTTATGGTCATCTGGACAGTTGTCACTATCTTACCAGATTACGTATCTCTGATCAGATATCCAATGGGTTAGCAGAGGGGTAGAACAGCCCCAATGCTTAAAATTCTTCAAAGACTGTTGTCTGTGTCTGGATTCTGTGTCTAGAGTACGCCCGTGTCTAAAGCCTGTCTGTATCTAGTGTCGGTCTGTGTTGGAGTCTGTCTGTGACTAAAGTCTGTTTGTGTCCAGAATCTGTCTCTGTCTAGAGTATGTCTGTGTCTAAAGTCTGTCTGTTCTATATATCGATGAGTAAATGATGTACTGTCTTAAAATTTTCACTGAACATATTAAAGGAACAAATATAAGTATTGTTACTAGCTACAATAATAAAACTGCTACCATCAGAGACATTGGTCAGTACTCTGAGACCATTAAGTGGAATAGTAAATAGGTTAACAGTACCCTGCCTATATTATTGTTAGTTCATTACACACATTAACTTAGTTTATCGTTAGTTCATTATACACATTTACTTTGTTTATTGTTAGTTCATTACACACATTTACTTAGTTTATTGTTAGTTCATTATACACATTTACTTAGTTTATTGTTAGTTCATTATACACATTTACTTAGTTTATCGTTAGTTAATTATACACATTTACTTAGTTTATTGTTAGTTCATTATACACATTTACTTAGTTTATTGTTAGTTCATTATACACATTTACTTAGTTTATTGTTAGTTCATTATACACATTTACTTAGTTTATCGTTAGTTCATTACGCACATTTACTTAGTTTATTGTTAGTTCATTACAGACATTTTTTTAGTTTATTGTTAGTTCATTACACACATTTATTTAGTTTATCGTTAGTTCATTATACACATTTATTTAGTTTATTGCTAGTCCATAACAATTATTTAACCGACTTTATTGTTACCTCACTAGACACACATTTTTTCAGTTTTGTGTTAGTTCATTACAAAAATAGACCTATTCTATTGTTAGTTCATTTCACTCATTTACCTAAACTCAAGTAAACACCAATAAATGAACTCATATATTTGTTCGAATCAATCTTTTTACAATCGGAAGGGGAAAAAAATCATTGAAGTATAAATACACCTTCAAATCTGCCTGTGTGTCCCACGAGCTGGCCTTCAGGAGGCATACATATTTTACGGCTCACTTGTCAGTCACGCTACCATAGCCAGTTACCATATCCACCCATTGAGTTACGAGATGTAATATAGCTGCAACGTAATCAAAATACATGTACATTCATAATACATTATTTATAGAAATACGTTTTTACTTTCCATGTAGCTAGTTACAAATATTGATTACTCTATAATCAATAAATCTGCAGTGTTCGATTCAAACCTTCCAACGTTACGTTCACACGCAGGTAATCGATTAGCAGCTCACGCATATTGATTATCGCCTCGTTTCATACATTCATATGTACTGTCAACATCCTGGACAAAAAAGTAGATTAAACAAATAATAATTTAAATTCTTTGGTGATTCAAAAAAATAATATTATTCTCTTAAATGTTGGTTATGTTATTCCATTCAGGAAAACGGAACATCAAGTAGGTAAGTTTGGTACTTCGAACTATTTCATGTGTATCTAGCACATTACGAAACAGTACAGTCTTTTTTGTTAAAGTTCTTATCAAGTTGGTCTTTAGAAGTTATAGTTATACACACAGGTAAACAAAGTGATCGTGAAATATATAATATAATAATAGCGATTTGGGCGCTGCGTTAAATCGAAAGTAAAGAATTAATATAACAGTATTCCAGTTTAAAATACAATCATGAAAAAAAATCGGATCTGCCCGAAACCAAAAAATAACCTAGCCTGCCGATCAAGCCTAAGGGGATATCGCCTCTATTTTGCAAATATTTTGCAGGGTAAAGCTATGTATATATATATATATATATATATATATATATATATATATATATATATATATATATATATATTAATTCAATGGTTCTATTTTTTTTTAAATGATTGTCAATCAGTTTCAATTATTTGGATTTAAAAAAAAATTGTATGCTTTGTTCTCATGATTCTTCCCCCCCCCACCTACACACACACGCACACATACACACTTTCCGCCTTTCACAGAGTCTATATCAAACCTTTGATAGCCCAATCCTCTCAGAGATGTTAAACAATAAGTCAACGTATTCTATATAACTCGATGAATATTGCAACAACAACAACAACAAAGTGGAATATTTTCACTCTGAATATGACTCATTGCCTATCCAGCCCAGAGTCGCCCAGATATTTCAATAAAACAGCGAAACACAAATGTGAAACCCGAAGAGAAAACCGCCAAATGATTAAAAAAATAAAAGACGAAGAAATGTCCAAAATTTCCACAAATTTTATTATTGATTCATCTTATTGTTGTATTTACTCAATAGTAAAACGTTGAACCCGCATATAACACGCCAACCTGCCAGTAAGTGAAAATTCCGGCCGATGGCAATATTAAATAACCCGCCTAAAATGGCGGAAAATCAGCCAACTCTGATAACAGTGCTGTATCCTTTTGTGAAAGTTTCTCATAAGACACGATGTCGTACATGGTGCTACGTAACGAGTGGAGACAAGTTAGCTAAATTATTGAAAAAAATAAGAAATAGTCTAAACGTAGTTTTATAATACGAAGTAAATATCCATGTTACAAATAAATCGATTGACTATCTATCAGAGATTTCTAGTAGATCTCAATTGTATCCTTAACCTTTCAACTATCAAAGCCGTTGCTGTATAAAGGCAAACTAGGAAACCGCCCAAGGCCTCGCTTCTAACACACTGGCCCTCAACCTCTGTCTCGCCGCGGACCGGTCAACGTTTGATCATTTCACCGCGGACCGGTCAACGTTTGATCATTTCACCGCGGACCAGTCAACGTTTGATCAATTCATCGCTGACCGGTATACGTTTGATCATTTCACCGCGGCCCGCTACACAAGAGGGTTGCGGCGTTGATTATTTCTCGTCCAGGGAAAGTCGCACTATCCCGTGAGAAATACACCACAGTAAATAAAAAGGAAATAATTTAATGTTTCTTTGGTGGCCCGGTACCATTTGATCCACTTATCGGTACCGGTTCGAGGTCCGGGGGAGGGGGTGTTGGGGTAAGCTGTTCTAAACTACTAAAGCATTCCCAATCCCCTGTTCCTCTTTTACTGAGTTCTATTAAATCCTTCACTGGGAGAGATCCAAAGTTAATATTGCCCAAGAGCCTCGTATATCCCTGGAAGTCACTCCAATGGAATCCATGCCCCGCGAAGGTCTAAGAACCACCCTGTCAGTACCTGACTCGTATATCCATGAATGAGTCAAATACACCTAATCATTACATATATATATATATATATATATATATATATATATAGTCCATATCGTATAAACATGTTATTTTAATCAACCGGGTCAAACTTTGTCCCACTTTCCCGTATATTTATGGCCATATAACTGACACACTCTTTAAAATTTGATTTAAATATCTTCACAGAAGTTTATCTGTCTTTTAGTTTCGGTTTGCGTGTTTCCAGGAAGCAACCAATACATTCTCAGCGGTTACATTATAGCACAAGCACACACTTACTGTGTGTATGACTTGGATTGAATAGTGCAGTAGTACACTGTGCTATCATCTGGTGCAATAATTGTTTAAAGTAGGTCTGTGTTTTGATTTTGTTTTGTTTTTGTTTTTCTTCCATTGATTTTTATTGTATTCCATGTATTGTATATATATATGGTAGTAACGAGGGTTTCAGTTGATATAGTGTTAGAAAAAAAGATAAAGTGTATTCTAAAAATAGACAAGTGTATTTTAAATGTATGTCACTCCATTAGCCCAAACGAACGTAAACATTAATCGCAACATCATGCAATATGTGATGCGCATGATAAGTATAGAATCTGTTTTTGAAATGGGTAATACACCGGATGTGGCCAAGCAAGAGATTTTTGAGAGCCACATTCCGGTTATATAATACAAGTATATATGTATACATTGTATATATATATATATATATAATATATATATATGTGTGTGTGTGTATATATATATAAATTGTATACTTATCTCTACACTGTGTCTAACTGTAGACAGTTAAACATTCATTGAATTTGTGGAATACATTTAAATTTATTTACGTCCTTTATTAAAATGTACTGAAGAAATTTAAAAAAGCATTGTTCCATAGATCATATGAATATTTCATAACAATCCTGATCATTTAAAAAAAACGTTTAAACACCAATCTATAAGATTAGCTTTATCTGATTTTTTTCGATATATCTATTTATTGAGATAATTGAGATGAGAATCATAACAGACCTAGAAAACTTTCTTCACTTTGTAGAATTGAGTATTAATGGGTACGAATCTAATTTAAGAGTATCGGTCTCGCATCTGCGTTATATCGAAAGAAGAAATTCATAATGGTGTCTTGCTGGCGTCTCGAACCTAACCCAAATGCCAAAATGTGAAATAATTCCATTTAAATGTTTGTCTGTGTGTTGTTGTTTGTTTGTTTAATCTCTACAACATAATGCATCTTTAAATTATAATAAAATATGGAAAAAAAATCGGATCTGTCCGAAATTAAAAATAACCTTAGCCTACTCATCAAACCTAAGGGAACATAACTCTATGCAAAGGTTTTTTGCAGGGTACACCTAGTATTAGAAAAGTATCACCTTTTTACGTTTTATTGTGATAAACGAACTCTACAATAGACTATTTGATTGTTGGCAGGTATTAATTTATGTAGAGGGAGGGGTGGCAGAGGGGTATTGAACAATCAATTGTCGACTTGTTGGCTCCGGGTTCGATCCTCGGTGTTGCCATGGTAATGTTTCCAGGTCCTGATAAAAGTCCCTCAAGTCCACCCAGCTTTAAACGGGTACCTGACTTAAGTTGATGAAGTAAAGGCGCCAGGGCGTTGTGCTAACCACGTTGTCAAGATCACGGGCGAACAGTGTCGACCGTTGTCGTGGGTGTATGGTCACTTACTGAGTTTGGGCCAGTACTTGTGTTTTACCCAGTCCCGTGGTTCCACAGGACGCACACAACACAACAAGAAATTAGTACGCAACACATAAATATTCAGCGAATGGTGTTCATTTACATGAAGCTACAACCATTGTGCCCTAAAAAGGGCAAGCAAATTATCGGCTATACAGAAAGACCGGATAATCTAAATTAGTTGGTTCACAAAATGTTGGTGGTGGAATATTATTTAATGCGGGTAGCTAAACATTTGTACTAAAATATTAATCAACAGATAATGCAATTTATTTTATTGTTACTTTTTTTTCAGGTGGGTCGCGAAAACCGAACTTGTTTTTAAGTGGTCCGCAAGCCGCAATAGTTTGAGAAACACTCATGTAGACTCGTGTAGACTCGTGTAGACTCATGTAGACTCGTGTAGACTCGTTTAGACTCATGTAGACTCATGTTGAGTCTGTAGGCTCGTGTAGACTCTTGTAGATTTATGTAGACTCAAAGTAACATTTATTAACAAAATGTAACGCAGCATAATCATGTAATACATTAATAATAGCGATTTGGGTTCTGCGTTAAATCGAAAGTAAAGAATTAATACAACAGTATTCCAGTTTAAAATACAATCCTGAAAAAATCGGTTCTGCCCGAAACCAAAAATAACCTAGCCTACCGATCAAGAATAAGTGGAAATAACTCTACGCAAAGGTTTTGCAGGGTACAGCTAGTGTAGAAAATATTACATGAACACATATTAATGTAGGACGAAATGTAATTACTTTCCTTTTTCTAAATAGAGCTCATCATTTTAGGAGACATTAGAAAGAGAAAAACAACAATGTCGGAGATTTTACTATTGAAACAAACATTTGACCTGCTGCAGACTGAGGAGAAGAGAGTTCAAAAACTGACCAATGAATTCGTCGCAGAGGTAAGCAATACAAAATGTCCTTACCTGAATCAAACATTGTCACACAGGCTCATAAAGGCTCCCAGGACTATGACGTCACTCCAAGATACAAATACCTGTAACAGAGGGCCCAAATACTTTGTGGTAGGGCTCAGAAGTTGTCAGCACTTTCACTGCACACAACCTACAGTACAGTTTTCAAACAGTTACCAAATATTTTTTTTTTAATATTAGAGTTTTACAGTACGAGCATATTTCCCATTAATATTTACGAGGTATTCAATAACAAAGTTAATAAGAAAATCAAAGTATAACATGATATTAAATTCAGATTAAGTTTTGTACACATTTCTTAAAAGATCTATATGAATATTTATTGTCTCACGTCTGATTGCTGTAGATAGACATTAATTAAGGATACTGTTTCCTGTTTAAATATTAATGGACTTTATCTCGATTCGATCAATATTAATACAAAATTCTCATAACATAAAATAAATCGACACATAAAACTAAATCGACCTTTTCATGGTAACCTAAATTTGACCTAAGGTGTATCTCGTTGCAACGCGTTTGCAGTGTACATCTTGTAAAATAAGTAATGATCGTATTTATATTCAGAAAACTGCAAATTTTGTTTTAGAAAAAACACACATTGATATATAGGTCAGGGTTTATTATTGTTGTTGTTGTTTTAAATAAGACGAAAAATTGAATGGAATGTTTCTCTTAACTCCAGATTAGGAAGAACAACACAAGTTTCACACAGAATGGTGCCCCGAATAAAAAACAATTTGTCACGGTCAAGACATTGCTTGATGATGCTTTTAAAAAACTGAACATAATTTGTGACTATCTTTCAGGTAGGTTACAAGTTACTTCACTTAGGTTTTGTGACTATCTTTCAGGTAGGTTACAATTCAAATTGGTGTTGTTTCTTCAAGCCAATTTTTTTTATGTCACCCCCTACCTCTCTCTCTCTCTCTCTCTCTCTCTGCCCCCCTCTCTCTCTCTCTGTCTCTCTCTCTCTCTGCCCCTCTCTCTCTCTGTCTCTCTCTCTCTCTCTCTCAGAATCTAGATTACAGAGTCTAGATTACATAGTTTAGATTACAGAGCCTAGATTACAGAGTCTAGATTACATAGTTTAGATTACAGAGTCTAGATTACAGAGTCTAGATTACATAGTTTAGATTACAGAGTCTAGATTACAGAATCTAGATTGTGCTGCTAATTGTAGCTGCAATGATGTTCATTGGCTTCCACGTGGAGGCAATTAGTAGAATTTAGCGGTAATTACGGAGTTACTCAAAAATTTGGAGGAACTCTTCACTGGATGGGGGTTTCCTTTATATGTGTTGGCCTGAAGCGTATTGCACAGTTTTCTCTTCTATCAGTACGGCACTTAATTCCTGACATGAAATGGATTAGGTAAAGCTGCATTTGAATTAAGAAAATAAATATCCATACAAAAAAAGAAGATTATTACTCTGTCATTGAGATTAAGCTAAGGGACAGACAAACCAATACACTAATAGCTAATGGAATTAACAGAGAACGATTGACGAACCGCTTTCGACAGTTGACAGAATTAACAGAGAACAAATAATAACAGACGTAAAGAGCAATTTATAAACAGTCAATGGAAGGGGTGGGGCAAACATTTGAGTCGCGGGCCACATTGGGTTCATAAATTTGACCGGCGGGCTGGAACTAGAGCAGATGGGTGGTGTGTTGGTATGAACAACTATTGATTTAATGTAAACGTCACTGCTTATAGACAGTCGCTGTGCTTCACTCTGAAACGGGTAGCAGGCCGGACTTAACCGTCCAGTAGGCCGAATCTGTACAGCGGGCCGGACTAAACAGTGCCGCTGACCGGACTAAACAGTCCAGCGGGCCGAATCTGTCCAGTGAGCCGTAGTTTGGTAATGGTTGGTCAATGAAATGCGTGTGAATTTTTAAACTATTGTTGGGACAGGGTCGGCCATTGGAAATAATGGGACGAAAAAGTTGGCATGGTCACATCACATTTTATAACTATTAAATGTTTAGTGTTTCTATTCATCAGGCCCCGGTACAGACCAGCTAATAGATCAAATGGTACATACAACAGTTGCTCTGTCCAGTGCTGGTAAGTTACACTAAAATAGTAGTTCTAAAATAGTTGCTATTTGTGAGTTACAAAGAAACATAATTAGCTGTCGCTTCCCATCTATAAAGAAAGAACAAAATAAAAGATGAAAGAAAATGAGAATTTATATAAAACTAGCTGTACCCTGCAAAACCTTTGCATAGAGTTATATTCCCTTAGGTTTGATCAGTAGGCTAGGTTATTTTTGGTTTCGGAAAGATCCGATTTTTCATGATTTATATTATTATTGTTTACGTTTGACGATTTTAAACCGGAATACTGTTGTATTAATTCTTTACTTTCGATTTAACGCAGAGCCCACACCGTTATTATTTATATAGATTTTCTCCATTAAGTAGGAGGAGTTTGTATGGCTATGTTTATAGGAGATGGTTGTATGGCTGTGTTAATTGCAGATGTTTGTATGACTAAGTTAACTGCAGATGTTTGTATGACTATGTTACTTTGAGATGTTTGTATGACTATGTTAAATGAAGATGTTTGTATGGCTATGTTCATAGGAGATGTTTATATGACTATGTTCATAGGAGATGTTTGTATGACTATGTTAATTGGAGATGTTTGTATGACTATGTTAATTGAAGATGTTTGTTTGTATAGCTATGTTAATTGGAGATGTTTGTATATCTAAGTTAATTAGAGATGTCTGTATGCCTAAGTTAATTGGAGATGTTTGTATGACTATGTTAATTGGAGATGTTTGTATGGCTTTGTTAAATTGAGATGTTTGTATGACTATGCTTATAGGGAAATGTTATTTGGACTATGTTTATGAGGAAATGTTTCTTAATTACAGACTCTGAGAAGATACGTGAACTTCTAACCCGTTTCCACATGTTGGAAAAACCCATGTCGGGCTACAGCAAGGATAATGAAAACGTGCTCAACCTTCAAGGCAAAATGGATGAAAAACTGAAGAATATGAACGACTTTCTGATATTAAGTGCAGAGAAAAGTGAATCAAATAAGAAAGAGGTTGACAAGCGAGCAGATCAGTTGGCGGACTCCATTGCGAAAGAGAAAGAGGCTCTTATCAAGCGAATCGCGGCTATGGCAGTTGAGACAAGAGAATTCGCGAAAAAGGAAAAATCCGAAAACATGAAGAGAGACGAGACACTAAAACAGCTGCAGGTCAATGCAGCCCAGCTAGTTGAAGCGTTCAATGGGGCCGTGACGCAGATTGGCAACATAGACATTTACATCGCAGCTATTGATAAACGGATCGCGGATCAACAGCTGGAGCTGGGCGAACTTGGCATGACCTGCAATTTTAACGGGCAGTGTATAGCAGAACTGAAGGAGGAGGTCAGTGGGGTCAGCGGGGTGGTTCGCAGAAACGGCGAGGTGTTGAAAGCTGTGCTGATGGACCTGAAGAAGCAGTCTGATAAGACAGACTCGCTATCCGCGTATGCTCAGAGCATAAATAAAACACAGGACGCAATAGCTGGTGAGGTAACTAGCCTTAAGTCCGGACAGAATGAGGTCAACAGAGAGTTGACCATGAACGGGCAGGAAATCGAGAAATCAAAGAAGAATGTTCCGGAATAAAATCTCAGGTATGTAAATGGAATATAAAAGATCGTTGTAGTTGTAACTGTTAATTGCACTTATGGCGCAGAGGGCAACATTCGAATTCCTTAATGGCGCAGAGGGCAACATTTGAATCCCTTAATGGCTCATAGCAGCCGTTCTCAACCTTTTTTCGTGACTGTACCCCAAAGGGTGCGAAAAAACGTCCGCGGGTAGCTGTCAAATTTCAGCAAACTGGCAAACCTCCTTCAAACTCTTGATTATTTAAAACCAAGATTAGCCTGCACAGCTTTTCCCCTGCCCCTTGGGGTACGCGGTTCATGAGTTGAGAACCTCGGTCTCATAGGCAGATGGACTAAATCCACGTCATCATGTCTGTCAGGTTTTTAATAAGTGAATAATATGAGTTGCCATTCATTCATTGCCCTTCATCCATGGTAGGGTATAGGCCACCAACAACAGATCTCCAGAGTCCTCTGTCCTTTGCTATCTTCTCCAGTTGATTCCAGGTGTGTCCCATCTTTATGGTGTCTGCTTCCAGGTATCGACGCCAGGTGTTTCTAGGGTGGCCTCTTCCGTTTACCTCTGGGGGGGGGGGGGGGGGTTCCACCTCACAGTGCCTGCCTTGTGACACTGGCTGCTTGCTGGTTTGCGTAAGGTGTGTCCTATCCAGAGTTATCATAATAAGCGCTAAAAAATCTTTTATGCCTATGAAAATGAATATAAAAAATTTAACTCTAGATATGATATGAAAAATCCTCACACATTACGTTATTTGTTCAGCTAAAAATGGAGCATGAAAGACAACCACACAAAAGCATAAAATAAAGAGGAAATGACATTTAACTCCCCTGAAAAATAAAAATCTACTGAACAGTAGGCCTTGACATCATTATGAAGAAAATGTATACCTATTATTTACATTACTTATAGAGACCAGATAAAGAAGAACTGAGGTGCAATATATATGTAATATGAATTAGTATTGCTATAATGATTCACTATGTTAAATTACGTATTTCTTAGACTGGTTATTAATTTGACTGTGATATATTATTTGATTTTTTTTTTTTTACAAAAGTTCAAGCGATTTTTGAAGTTTTTGGAACGTTTCCCTATTTTGACGGGCGGATACGATATTTCCCTTAGTGTGTGTGTGTGTTTGTGTTTTGTGGAAAGCATCCCGCGAATTAAAAAAGAATTTAGAGTATATTGGTATTGATCTGAAGGTGCATTATCTCTATCTTTTCCCAGATTGTTATGATGGCCACACTATGTGAGGACAACCTGAGACGAGAGTTCTCCGTGGGTTTCTCGGCCACGCCCCCCGGGGTCTCTTCCGTCCACGTGACGCCCGACAACGTCGTGAAAACATTCACCTCGGTGAGCCACAACGCGGGGGGTCACTACAAACCTACCACGGGCGTCTTCACCGCCCCGGAGCCGCGCCTGTACGTCACCAGCCTGACCCTGTGCACCCTAAACGAGGGCCGGATAAACGTCGTCGTGAACCACAAGCCGGTCAACTCCGGGCGCGGTGACCGCAAGGTGAAGCGCGTCAGCAGGGTGTCCGCCAAGGCGGAGGACAACAGCCTGACGGGCGTGGGTGTGGTGAGGATGGAGGCCGGGGACACCCTGTACATGATGCCCGTGGTGGTCAGCGATGACGCGGTGCTGTCCTGCTTTTCGAGCTTCTCCTGCTTCCTGCTGTCTTGATACTCCCAGCTCCATGTATATCAAGAAGACTAGCGTTTTTTTTTGGTCAGAGATTCCATTGGATTACTTTGCACTTGAAAGATAAATTTAACCTTACTGTATATATTAATGATATACTTGATCTGTACATACAGGACTGGGGGGGGGGGGGGAGAGAGAGGGGGTGCAGGGGTACATTGATACAAAGGTCACGAAACTAAGCACGTCAATAATCTTGTTTCTCTACCCTCAAATTAAAATATTTAAATCACTTTTCATTATACACTATGGAGTGTAGCAAACATGGCGATATTTCTCATATCGTCATATAGAGATCATGGCATTTAGGTTTTAGCATTGAAAAACAAATGTGAGGCGAGCACAATTGTTCATCCTTTTAAAATGTTAATCTGTAGTTGTGTAAATAATACTACTAATAGAAAGGGAACAAATAAAAGGAATACAAGTTTGTTGAATTGTGTATATGGGGGGGGGGGGGGGGGTAGTGGAGGGTTGTTAACAAGCATTACTTGCACAAATGACTAGAATACTTAATCTCGGTACCATATACTTGGACGACTTGACTTTTATCAGCTATTTCAATGAATGAAATTCAGAAACAAACAAAAGAATTAAGGTCATTATCCTTGTACGCCAGCCATGTTCAATGTGCCCCATTTCATTAGATGCCCTTCTTAGTCTATACATGAACACAAATACACACACACACACACGAACTTAGAACTCGTCAAGGCAGAGTATTAATGTAAAATATGTACATAATATGTACCGTAGGCCTACATACTCTCTCTAGAAGATATACTTATATAACTACTTTGTAAAATGTTGTTCAAATGTGAATATAAACAAAAATAGTGTTTATAAATAATGTATATAACAGTTTTGGCTCTATTATAAAAGGAATAAAAAAAAGATAACCAATAATTAAGATTTGTACATTAAGAAGAATTGCTTTTGAGATGTGTTATTATACATTTGATCTAATTGTGCATGACACATTTGGCTGTGTTTTAATTTTGTATTTTTACATTTTCTAGAATCTTGTTTTGTTTACTTATTGTTTTTTTTTTTTTTCAAAATGGGCCAATTTTAAAATTCACACTAAAACAAAATATATAATTCTTTACATGTCTTAACTTGGAAATAGAGTTCATATATACTACAAATATTTCATTTCTATTACAAACATTTGTATGGGGTAAAATTCTTTAAAGACCAGATAATCGTTTAACTGAATTATAGAAGGACTAAATCAAAGTCCCGGTACCCGGACCGGCGAGTGACTCCTTATAATTGAGTTGTATCCCTTTGACCATCTTTACAACTTTACATAATTTGCGCACTACTTGGAATTCCCAAGACTATTTTTAGCCGAGTAAGAGTTAATTAACTCCTCTTGAATGAGACTAAAATTTTGGAATTCCCCAGTCTATTTCTAGCCGCGGAAGTTATACATACGCTCGCTTGTACGTGCACCAAGCTAGACGATTATGTATTAGAAATGGTCCGATTGGCACTGCTCAAAACTTATCGGTGAAGTCCGTGTGAGGATAAGCCAGTATGGTATGGTTTTTGCAATGGCTTTCTTTTATCCCAAGAAATGGAGGGAGCTTTCACACTGACTTTAAAAATACATTTGCTTTCACTGGAGATCGAACCCGGGACACTCAGGTTATCAGTTGATTGCCACACCTCATCTCTTTTTATCCCCACCATAACCGATAGATAGTTCAATGTCCATGGAGGAAGTACGGAATAAATAGAGGAAACTTCCACAATGTCCTGAAAAATCCCTTGGCTTTCAATGGAAATCAAACCCGGGACACTAAGGGGGACAGTCGAGCGCTGCTACCGTACGACCATCCGTCCACTCGGTCGGGACTCATTGAACAGCCACTTTTAGCCACGCCTTCCTTTTACAAACATCGATGTCATGTTACTCTGTACTCATGGGTTTCAATAAAACGTTGATAAAATCGCACATGTAGAATCGCAGTCCATAATAGATCAATCAAGTGAATATAACGGACAGAGATTCATCTGTAAAGTCTGAAGACAGATACTGACGGCCTCCATCACCCGACTTTGCCTCAAGACTAAAAGATTTTTTTTTTCTATTAGACTTACTGTGTGGTTGAAGATCTTGCCTGATTGTTGTATGATGTGTGGTTGAAGATCTTGCCTGTTTTGTTGTATTATAAATGACACCTACTAAGCCAGTGTGTCTCAATTTTTAGCGATTCGCGATTCACTAGGAAACCGTGTCTCGTCAATTTTTACGACCAACCATTAGACTAAATAAAGAACAAAAAAAAAAAACACCCAAGACAGAAATCTAAATTTGTTACATACTCTTCAATTAGTTAAGGTTCAAATTTTGGAGAACAACTTAACCATTGCCTGAGACCCACTGGTGTACAATGCAGATATTCAAAACTTCGTTTTCAGTGGCTGGAAGATTTGGGGTATTACTAAAGAACTGATCCTGAACTAACCAATTCCCAGGACAGATACGATTTTTTTTCTAAGACACGGAGTGAGTGTAAAATCCCTCTTCCACCCCCATACATCATTTTCTCCCTGTTAAAGATGAGTCAACTAAGGATGTAATGTCCAAAAACCGGGAAATGTCACGCAATCTTTTATGTCGCACGTGAGAGGAGGGGATGGAACAGGTTACTGTCGGTTCAAGTGTATATATAGCCCGATTATGAATAAAATTATGTTACGAAATAGTTTATATAAATAATATTTATCCCATGGCGATGTTACATAAATATACCCAGAGAAAAGTTATTCACACCAAAATAACTATTCAGTATATTTATTATAAACATTCATAGACTATTTATAAAGTTCTACAAATTAATACATGTATTGTCCTTAACAGGAAAATTACACCACTTATTTCAGCTAATTTCTTGAGCAATTTGATAGATAGATAGATAGATAGATAGATAGATAGATAGATAGATAGATAGATAGATAGATAGATAGATAGATAGATAGATAGATAGATAGATAGATAGATAGATAGATAGATAGATAGATAGATTAAATTCACCGGATTCGTTCTAGGAAGAGCAGGGGTAAGAACGTGTGTGTGTCCCCCCCAATAAAGGGAATACCAACTTTAATTTGTTCTTCCCCCCCTCTCTTCCCCTAATGTTATTCTATTTTCTGTTCAATTTAAATTCCCTTCACATGAAACAAATCAATAATTTATTTAATATAATATAACCACCCTCTCTCTCTCAGGCCACCACCCTATTCTTTAAAATTTTTTCAACCACCACTTTTTTCCCCACCAAAAAATATTTCTTTTGTCCCTCTTATTATTAATTATTTTTTGTATCTTTTAAGAATAATAAAACACCAAGTTAAGGGTAGATGGGAGAGGTTTTAGTTGAGGGTGGAGAAAATTATATTATGACAAGTCTGACAAATCAAGATGAATAGTTGAAATTATTTAAGTATTAACTCATGTACAATAGATGAATGGGTCAATGAATGGTACTTTGACCATCATGAACATATAAAGCTCTATCGAGGACTGTCTTAGTTGTAACTTCTTGTTTACTTCTCTGTCCTGTACCTTTCTTTTGTTTGTCTCGCCGTCTTTTATCTTTTCTTTTCACTTTTTCTCTCTTTCCGTTTATACTCTCTCTCTCTTTCTTTCTCTCTCTCTCTCTTTCTCTATCTCTTGCTCACTCTCTTGTTATGGGAGACAACTATATATTTATCCATTCTCATTTTTGACCATAGTTGAAACCATCCAGCTACAATAGCGGACTTTCCTTTTAGTCTCTTACTCTCGTCCCACCTCTGGCTCGCCGTCTTTATCTCTCACTCTCTCTCCGAACTCTCTCTCTCTCTCTCTCTCTCATCCCCACTCTCTAGGGAGAAAAACCTTCTCTTCTATATCAGAGGATGTTTAGTGTTTCTTTTTACTTCTCTGTCCTGTACCTTTCTTTTGTTTGTCTCGCCGTCTTTTATCTTTTCTTTTCACTTTTTTCTCTCTTTCCGTTTATACTCTCTCTCTCTTTCTTTCTCTCTCTCTCTTTCTCTATCTCTTGCTCACTCTCTTGTTATGGGAGACAACTATATATTTATCCATTTCTTCTAAATGTGTAGTGTAGAATTATGATAGAATCAGCTAATATGGACAAAAAAGCCAAGACCCACCCCCCCCCCACCCGGGTGGTGAGGAAAAAGGGTTCCAGCCCGTACTTTATAAAAAATTATTATTTCAAAACCCTCAATAATTTTTTAAAAATTCATACCTCTTTCCCTTTCACTTCCGGTTTACTCTATATTTTTTTATTGTTTATTTATGTTAAATTTTTAATTTAAAAATCATTTTTCGAGCGTTAGATTTAATTAACACTGTGCCTACGTGCCTATTCACTGTTATTTTATATTTTTTTTAAATGATTTTACTGTCACAATGGAGAGTTGAACCAAGAACCCTGTGGCTGATAAGTCAAACATAGTACCCTCTGTACTAAATTTGGCAGGCAACACTTGTCATATACAGAGGGCGGAACTCGTTATGAGAGGGGCGGGACTTTAAATGCCCCCCCACCCTAACCCTCTACCCAAGGACGTAATAAAATGTCTTATAAAAGGATCTGCTGTCAACATTATGCTTGAGGTTGATAGAGACGTAAAACGACTAAAGAACTACACAATTTTAAATTAAAGATCATCATTTTACTAAAACGCGACATTTAGGTATAATATCACTCTAAGTGGAAAATGCTATTCAATGAATGACCTACTTTACGACATGTTCCCAACCGACCACCTTAGCCGCCACATTTGAAATGACGAATTTCGTATGGAAATCAAAGCTGGTCAGACGGGATTAGCCAGATTAACCCTACTGCCCCCCACTTATCATCGTTGCCTCAACAACCTGGTCATCTGCGCTAATAATTATAAGTGGACGGGGATATAAAAGTAGACAAGGTAAACTCTAGCTCAGTAGCAAGTGTGCTAATAATATCGGAGTAAATGAAGAAATACAAACTAGACCTGATAGACTATAGAAGACATTCGTTTCTAAGATAGCCAGGAACTTGTGCATTATAAAAGTTTGACTATGGAGAGGGTCAGGCGAAGAAAACTTTGTTTGCATCTGAGGAAAGGGAAACCATATAGAGAACGAGATGCTAAAAATAAAATTAATGTTGATGATAAGGTTAGTCCATGTGTTCTGCAAGATAAAATATTACTTCTATAATTATAAATCTAGAATTTGTCGATATGATATATATTCATTTTCATTATAAATCTAGAATTTGTCTATAACAAAATATGATATACTCATTGCATGATAAATCTACTATCTATCGCCCGACAAACACATTTTTCTGGTCTTTTCCGTAGCAAATTACTATTAAAATAACATGATCATAATGATTATTGATTGGTTATAGTATAATAATCAAACTCATTTTATTAAATGAAAACCACACAGTGTCTTGCAATGTCTAAAAGTAACTTTTTGATTTGATTTTATTATTGAATGCCAGTGCCAATAAACTACGTTTACAATATCTCATATAGTTCATTATTATTATTTTTAGGTAGAAAAAAATATTGTCACTTGCAACACTGCCCCTGGTGACTGTCATCCATACGAGGACACAATGATCTTTGTCCACGCCCTGAATGATGTTCTTCTGACGATTTCAAAGCTTTTTGATCACGCGAAATGGCATTGCTTTCATTTGTACTGCATGACAGACCCAGTTCTGATTCATAAGGTTCTACTGGATAAATACGCAGATTCCTACTTACTTTTGTCTGTCCTAACCGACAAAGTGTTCCAGGCAGCTAAAGACGCAGCTTGGCGCTCATATGCAAAACAGCAGCAGAAAGTAAACTCTCAAAAGGAAGGCAATCGAAATCGGGGAATCCCCGAGTGTGGTAACTACTTGGACCATGCAGTTCATTTGGTTAGACTGACCAAAATATACCTTGCAAAATGTAGTAACGGAAAGGAGAGAGCGATTCATCTTAAGAAACTCAAACTGTTTCAAGCTTTCATCAAACTGCAAGAAATAAGAAACAGTTACGAAGTGCTCCCAAATGATCCAACCGATGATGAAGACCGGTACTCACTTGAATAAAGTGCACAAATATAAGGTGAACACTCTGAGATTTTCAACTCAATGTTTTTATGTCATATAATGTTATAATGAAATAAAGGAATAAATGTAGTTTTGATTTCTTAATTTGATTTTCTTTCATTTTGTTTAACATACATACCCTGTCATTGCTAGAAAGGAAATAGCATGGGTGCTTGTATTTCTTTGTTTGTGCGTGTTTGAAAGACAAGCATTTATCTGTCTATAAAGTAAAAGTTAAAAGGGCCAACGGGACAGATAAAGTGTAGAATTTTCTGTTTTCTGTATATGAAGGGATTATGTGGCTACCAAGATACAACTGTATCTTTGTTTACATTTGTAAATATATTCAAACCCTGCACTACAGTTGTATCTCAAGTCAAGCTCATTCCGTTTAGTAGGTCAGGATGATCTTCCCACCCCTGTTCTAAGAGGTCAAAGTTAAATTAAACTACCCCCCTCCCCTTTTACACTCTCAATGAAGAGAATAGTATCACTCCCCGAGTGATAAATATCGTTTGATTATTCTACATGATAACGTTTGATGCTCTATTCGTCTGATGTTTTATGCTATTGGCTGTGGAGGTACACACACTGGAGGTTTGAGAACACTATACCTCTTCGGGTATTTCCATCTTATTACTTAGAGCAAGGATGGGTGTATGGTTGTGCATTTGGAAGATTTGGCAACACAATACCTCTTCGGGTATTTCCATCTCATTACATAGAGCAAGGATGGGTGTATGGGTGTGCATTTGGAAGATTTGGCAACACAATACCTCTTCGGGTATTTCCATCTTAATACTTAGAGCAAGGCTGGGTGTATGGGTGTGCATTTGGTGACCTTGTGATTTTATTTATCTCGCTGGTCAACGTACATTCAAAGATGTTTTAATCAACTGGCCATTCTACTCAAGGGCGTTTTCTAAGTTTAAATCGAAACCAGTGGTTTTTAAACTGTGGGGCTTCAGTTCGGCCGTTAGAGAAACTATCAATATGATTCCGATAAATTACTGCCAATTTGGGGATTTAAACCAATATCCCTCCGACTGACAGTCTAGTATTGTAACCGCTCTACAAACTTGGTCCTTAAATTTAAGGAAATACAAGCCTATATACATATATAAGTATTATATATATATATATATATATATATATATATGTTATAATGGGCATACAGGGGAAATATAATATATCTGCATGGATTAGTTGGTATAGCAGTTGTTGATATATGGTTTGGGTTCATTTTGAACACATGTCTAGGAAGCGATCTATCCATCTATCGATCGATTTATCGATCAATCTTTCTATATATCTATATATAAATATATATATATATATATATATATATATATATATATATATATATATATATATATATATATATACGTTCAAAACAATTCTTCCCCTATTATAACTAAAAGCCCGACAATTAGATATGAAGAATGTTGGTCCTTTTTTTAGAATTCAATCAATATTCTAACTGCCTGGAGTCGATGTGTACATTATGTTGTGTCTGGACACTGTTTTGTTGTGTTGTGTGCCAGCGTATAGAAGGGTCATTGATTTTATGCAACCAGTCCACTCCCTGAAGACATTAGGACACGACATGATGATTCAACCCTAATAGAAAGGGGGGGGGGGCAATTTGAATGTCATCTTTCGAATTGGTCTGCTCAATTCCTGTTTTTAAGTCTTTAAATTTTG
>JAGDYQ010000017.1:2417640-2615191 GCA_021962125.1 Bulinus truncatus | reverse complement strand
TGGTTATGTTATTCCATTCAGGAAAACAGAACATCAAGCAGGTAAGTTTGGTACTTCGAACTATTTCATGTGTATCTAGTACATTACGGAACAGTACAGTCTCTTTTGTTAAAATTCTTATCAAGTAGGTCTTTAGAAGTTATAGTTACACACACAGGTATGCAAAGTGATCGTGAAATAAAAAGTATAAAAAAAATTCCATGATTTTATTTTTTTTTATTTTATTTTTGTAACTCACTTTCTTCTCGAAATGAAGTATATTTGTTAAGACAATTTTTTGGATTAAAAAAATGTTATGCGTTTTTCTCATGATCCTGCCTCCCCCCCCCCTTCCACACACACACACACACACTTTCCGCTTTTCACAGAATCTCTAACACATAATGTCCAACTTTAGATAACCAAACACAATAAGTCAACGTGCACTACATATATTGATGAATATTTCGAAAAAAAAAAAGGTTGAAAATTTTAAATCTTCACATGACTCATAGCCTATGCAGCCCAGATTTTTAAATAAAAAAAATTACTAAACACAATGTGAAATCTGAAGAGAAAACCACCAATTGATTTTAAAAAGCGAAGGAATGTCCTAAATTACCACAAATTTTATGATTGATTCGTCTTATTTTTCTATTCACTCATAGTAAAACGTTGAACCCGCATATAATCCGCCGAGCCGCTGGTAAGTGAAAATTGCAGCCGACGGCAATAATAACGCCGCCTAAAATGGCGGAAAATCAACCAACTCTGATAATAACACTGTTTTATCCTTTTGAGAAAGTTTCGCATGAGACACGATGTCGTACATGGTGCTAGGTAACGAGTGGAGACAAGTTAGCTAAATTTTTGAAAAAAATAAGAAAAAGTCTAAACATTATGCTGTAATACGAAGTAAATATCCAAGTTATAAATCAATCGATTGACTATCGATCAGCGATATCTAGTAGATCTCAATTGTATCCTTAACCGTTCAACTATCAAAGCCGTTGCTGTAGAAAGGCAAACTGGGAAACCGCCCAAGGCCTCGCTTCTAACGCACTGGCCCTCAAACTTTGTCTTGCCTCGGACCGGTCAGTGTTTGATAATTTCATTGCGGCCCGCTAAAAAGAGGGTTGCGGCGTTGATTATTTCTCGTCCATGGAAAGTCGCACTATCCCGTGAGAAATACACTACAGTAAATAAAAAGGAAATAATTCAATGTTTCTTTGGTGGCCTGGTACCATTTGATCCACGGATCGGTATCGATCCGCGGCCCGGGGGGTTGGGGAACGCTGTTCTAAAACATTCTCATTCCCCTGTTCCTCCTTTACTGATTTCTATTAAATCCTTCACTGGGAGAGATCGAAAGTTAATATTGCCCAAGAGCCTCACATATCTCTGGATGTCTATCACTCCGATGGAATCCATGCCCCACGAAGATCTAACAAGCTGGCTCGTATATCTATGAATGAGTCAAATACCCACAATCATGACATATATATATATAGTAAATATCGTATAAACATGTTATTTTAATCAACCAGGTCAAACTTTGTCCCACTTTCCCGTATATTTATGGCCATATGACACACTCTTTAAAATTTGATTTAAATATCTTCACAGAAGTTTATCTGTGTTTTAGTTTCGGTTTGCGTGTTTCTAGGAAGCAACCAATACATTCTCAGCGGTTACATTATAGCACAAGCACACACTTACTGTGTGTATGACTTGGATTGAATAGTGCAGTAGTACACTGTGCTATCATCTGGTGCAATAATTGTTTAAAGTAGGTCTGTGTTTTGCTTTTGTTTTGTTTTTGTTTTTCTTTCATTGATTTTTATTGTATTCCATGTATTGTATGTATATATATCTATATGGTAGTAACGAGGGTTTCAGTTGATATATTGTTAGAAAAAAAGATAAAGTGTATTCTAAAAATAGACTAGTGTATTTTAAATTATGTGACTCAATTTGTCAAACGGACGTATACATTAATCTCAACATCCTGCAATATGTGATGCGCATGGTAAGTATAGAATCTGTTTTTGAAATGGGTAATACATCGGATGTGGCCAAGCAATAGATTTTTGAGAGCCACATTCCGGTTATATACAAGTATATATGTATACATTGTATATATCTATATATATCTATCTATATATATATATATATATATATATATATATATATAATATGTATATATATATATATATATATATGTGTGTGTGTGTGTGTATGTGTGTGTATATGAATTGTATACTTATCTCTACACTGTGCCAAACTGTAGACATTTAAACATTTATTGAATTTGTGGAATACATTTAAATTTATTTACGTCCTATATTAAAATGTACTGAAGAAAATTAAAAAAGCATTGTTCTATAGATCATATCAATATTTCATAACAATACTGATCATTTAATAAAAGTTTGAACACCAATCTATAAGATAAGCTTTATCTGTTTTTTTCGATATATCTATTTATTGAGATAATTGAGATGAGAATCATAACAGACGTAGAAAACTTTCTTCACTTTGTAGAATGGAGTATTAATGGGTACGAATCTAATATAATTGTATCGGTCTCGCATCTGCGTTATATTTAAAGAAGAAATTAATAATTCATAATGGTGTCTTGCTGGCGTCTCGAACCTAACCCTAACCCAAAGACCAAAATGTGAAATAATTCCATTTAAATGTTTGTCTGTGTGTTGTTGTTTGTTTGTTTAATCTCTTCAACATATTGCATCTTTAAATTGTAATAAAATATGGGAAAAAATCGGATCTGTCCGAAATTAAAAATAACCTAGTCTACTGATCAACACTTAAGGGAACATAAATCTTTGCAAAGATTTTGCAGGGTACACCTAGTATTAGAAAAGTATCACCTTTTTACGTTTTATTGTGATAAATGAACCCTACAATAGACTATTTGATTGTTGGCAGGTATTAATTTATGTAGAGGGAGGGGTGGCAGAGGGGTATTGAACAATCAACTGTCGACTTGTTGGCTCCGGGTTCGATCCTCGGTGTTGCCATGGTAATTTTTCCAGGTCCTGATAAAAGTCCCTCAAGTCTACCCAGCTTTAAACGGGTACCTGACTTAAGTTGATGAAGTAAAGGCGCCAGGGTGTTGTGCTAACCACGTTGTCAATACCACGGGCGAACTGTGTCGGCCGTTGTCGTTGGTGTATGGTCACTTACTGAGTTTGGGCCAGTACTTGTGTTTTACCCAGTCCCGTGGTTCCACATGACGCACACAACACAACATGAAATCTCTACATAACACATAAATATACAGCGAATGGTGTTTATTTACATAAAGCTACAACCATTGTGCCCTAAAAAGGGCAATCAGCTTTATCGGCTATACAGAAAGACCGGATAATCTAAATTAGTTGGTTCACAAAATGTTGGTGGTGGAATAGTATTTAATGCGGGTAGCTAAACATTTTTACTAAAATATTAATCAACAGATTATGCAATTTATTTTGTTATTTTTTTTTCAGGTGGGTCGCAAAAACCGAACTTGTCTTTAAGTGGTCCGCGAGCCGCAATAGTTTGAGAAACACTCATGTAGACTCGTGTAGACCCGTGTAGACTCATGTAGAATCGTGTACACTCATGTAGACTCATGTAGACTCGTGTAGGCTCATGTAGACTCGTGTAGGCTCGTGTAGACTCTTGAAGATTTATGTAGACTCATGCCTTATTTTATCAAAAGAACATTTATTAACAAAATGTAACGCAGCACAATCATGTAATATAATAATAGCGATTTGGGTTCTGCGTTAAATTGAAAGTAAAGAATTAATACAACAATATTCCAGTTTAAAATACAATCATGAAAAAATCGGTTCTGCCCGAAACCAAAAAAAAACCTAGCCTACCGATCAAGAATAAGTGGAAATAACTCTATGGAAAGGTTTTGCAGGGTACAGCTAGTATAGAAAATATTACATGAACACATATGTATGTAGGACGTAATGTAATTACTTTCCTTTTTCTAAATAGAGCTCTTCATTTTAGGAGACGTTAGAAAGAGAAAAACAACAATGTCGGAGATTTTACTATTGAAACAAACATTTGACCTGCTGCAGACTGAGGAGAAAAGAGTTCAAAAACTGACCAATGAATTCGTCGCAGAGGTAAGCAATACAAAATGTCCTTACCTGAATCAAACATTAAAAAAGACGGCGTTGTCATACAGGCTCATAAAGGCTCCCATGACTATGACGTCACTGCAAGATACAAATACCTGTAACAGAGGGCCCAATTACTTTGTGGTAGGGCTCAGAAGTTGTCAGCTATTCCACTGCACACAACCTGCAGTACAGTTATCAAACAGTTACCAAATATTTTTTTTAATATTAGAGTTTTACAGTACGAGCATATTTCCCATTAATATTTACGAGGTATTCAATAACAAAGTTAATAAGAAAATCAAAGTATAACATGATATTAAATTCAGATTAAGTTTTGTAAAAATTTCTTAAAAGATCTATATGAATATTTATTGTCTCACGTCTGACTGCTGTAGATAGACATTAATTAATGATACTGTTTCCTGTTTAAATATTAACGGACTTTATCTCGATTCGATCAATGTTAATACAAAATTCTCATAACATAAAATAAAGCGACACATAAAACTAAATCGACCTTTTCATAATAACCTAAATTTGACCTAAGGTGAATTTCGTTGCAAAGCGTTTGCAGTGTACATCTAGTAAAATAAGTAATGATCGTATTTATATTCAGAAAACTGCCAATTTTGTTTTAGAAAAAACACACATTGATATATAGGTCAGGGTTTGTTGTTGTTGTTGTTTTAAATAAAACAAAAAATTGACTGGAATGTTTCTCTAAACTCCAGATTAGGAAGAACTACACAAGTTTCACACAGAATGTTGTCCCAAGTAAGAAACTATTTGTCACGGTCAAGACATTGATTGACGATGCTTTTAAAAAACTGAACAGAATTTGTGACTACCTTTCAGGTAGGTTACAAGTTACTTCAAATAGGTTTTGTGACTAACTTTGAGGTAGGTTACAATTCAAATTGTTTTTGTTTCTTCAAGCCAATTTTTTTATGTGCCTCTCTCTCTCTCTCTCTCTCTCTCTCTCTCTCTCTCTCTCTCTCTCTCTCTCTCTCTCTCTCCCTCTCTCTGGCAGACGATATTTTTGAGAGCAGTTGTTCGTTTGACAGACGTTTGCCTCATTGGCCTCCCGATGCCTAAGGGCTCTTTACAGTTTTGATTCCTGTTGAATTTGGGGCCATAAATATCTTACATATACTAGGGCCTCAAAACATGTATAAACACCTCTGCCCTGCCCCCCCCCCCGTGGTTTAAAACGTCTCTGTTTATGTGTAACGGGTCTGGCTTTCTCCAGTATCTTTGCGGGCATGCATGCATTTTTTTTTTTGCTTTTTTAGAGAATTATTGTTTTGTTTTGTTTTAGTTACTTGGATTGGATTAGAAAACCGTTCCGATCATATTTATGAGAATATGGTTTGTCTGCGTTCTCTCTGTATATGTTATTTAGTAATTGGTGACTAAAAAAATAAAAATAAAATTCTCTGGAAATGTCGGGTTCTAACTACGAAAATCTCTTCATTATTATTCCTTTGTGGGTTGGGGGGGGGGCGTCGGGGATGCTAGATGTATGAAATTTAGTTTACAAAAGTCTATATTACAGTGTCTTGATTACAGAGTCTAGATTACTGAGTCTAGATTACAGAGTTTAGATTACAGAGTCTGGATTACAGAGTCTAGATTGTGCTGCTGTCTAATTGAAATCAGAGCCTTGCAATTTAGCTGCAATGATGTTCATTGGCTTCCACGTGGAGGCAATTAGTAGATTTTTAGAAGTAATTACGGAGTTACTGAAAAATTTGGAGGAACTCTTCACTGGATGGGGGTTCCTTTATATGTGTTGGCCTGAAGCGTATTGCAGAATATCAGTACGGCACTTAATTCCTGACATGAAATGGGTTATGTAAAGCTGCATTTGAATTAAGAAAATAAATATCCGTGAAAAAAGATTATTACTCTGTCATTGAGATTAAGCTAAAGACAGACTAACAAATACACTAACAGCTAACGGAATTAACAGAGAACGATTGACGAACCGCTTTCGACAGTTGACAGAATTAACAGAAAACAAATAATAACAGACGTAAAGAGCAATTTATAAACAGTCAATGGAAGGGGTGGGGCAAACATTTGAGTCGCGGGCCACATTGGGTTCATAAATTTGACCGGCGGGCTGGAACTAGAGCAGATGGGTGGTGTGTTGGTATGAACAACTATTGATTTAATGTAAACGTCACTGCTTATAGACCGTCGCTGTGCTTCACTCTGAAACGGGTAGCAGGCCGGACTAAACAGTCCAGTAGGCCGAATATGTACAGCGGGCCGTACTAAACAATGCCGCTGGCCGGACTAAACAGTGCCGCTGGCCGGACTAAAAAGTCCAGCAGGCCGGACTGAACAGTGCCGCTGGCCGGACTAAACAGTGCCGCTGGCCGGACTAAACAGTGCCACTGGCGGACTAAACAGTCCAGCGAGCCGAATCTGTCCAGTGAGCCGTAGTTTGGTAATGGTTGGTCAATGAAATGCGTGTGAATTTTTAAACTATTGTTGGGACATGGTAGGCAATAGGAAATAATGGGACGAAAAAGTTGGCATGGCCCCATCACATTTTATAACTATTAAATGTTGAGTGTTTCTATTCATCAGGCCCCGGTACAGACCAGCTGATAGATCAAATGGTACATACCACAGTTGCTCTGTCCAGTGCTGGTAAGTTACACTAAACTAAAATAGTAGTTCTAAAATAGTTGCTATTTGTGACTTACAAAGAAACATAATTAGCTGTCGCTTCCCATCTGTAAAGAAAGAACAAAAAAAAAGATGAAAGAAAGAAAATGAGAATTTATATAAAATTAGCTGTACCCTGCAAAACCTTTACATAGAGTTATATTCCCTTAGGTTTGATCAGTAGGCTAGGTTATTTTTGGTTTCGAAAAGATCCGATTTTTCATGATTTGTATTATTATTGTTTACGTTTGACGATTTTAAACTGGAATAATGTTGTATTAATTCTTTACTTTCGATTTAACGCAGAGCCCACACCGCTATTATTTATATAGATTTTCTCCATTAAGTAGGAGGAGTTTGTATGGCTATGTTCATAGGAGATGTTTGTATGACTAACTTAATTTGAGATGTTTGTATGACTATGTTAATTGGAGATGTTTATATGACTAAGTTAATTGGAGATGTTTGTATGACTAAGTTAATTGGAGATGTTTGTATGACTATGTTAATTGGAGATGTTTGTATGACTAACTTAATTTGAGATGTTTGTATGACTATGTTAATTGGAGATGTTTATATGACTATGTTAATTGAAAATGTTTGTATGGCTATGTTAATTGGAGATGTTTGTATGACTAAGTTAGTTGGAGATGTTTGTATGACTAAGTTAATTGGAGATGTTTGTATGACTAAGTTAATTGGAGATGTTTGTATGACTATGTTAATTGGAGATGTTTGTATGGCTTTGTTAAATTGAGATGTTTGTATGGCTATGTTTATAGGGAAATGTTATTTGGACTATGTTTATGAGGAAATGTTTCTTAATTACAGACTCTGAGAAGATACGCGATCTTCTAACCCGTTTCCAGATGGTGGAGAAAGCCATGTCGGGCTACAGCAAGGATAATGAAAACGTGCTCAACCTTCAAGGCAAAATGGATGAAAAACTGAAGAATATGAACGACTTTCTGAGATTAAGTGCAGAGAAAAGTGAATCAAATAAGAAAGAAGTTGACAAGCGAGCAGATCAGTTGGCGGACTCCATTGCAAAAGAGAAAGAGGCTCTTGTCAAGCGAATCGCGGCAATGGAAGTTGAGACAAGAGAGTTCGCGAAAAAGGAAAAATCCGAAAATATGAAGAGAGACGAGACACTAAAACAGCTGCATGTCAATGCAGCCCAGCTAGTTGAAGCGTTCAATGGGGCCGTGACGCAGATCGGCAACATAGACATTTACATAGCAGCTATTGATAAACGGATCGCGGATCAACAGCTGGAGCTGGGAGAACTTGGCAGGACCTGCAACTTTAACGGGCAGTGTATAGCAGAACTGAAGGAAGAGGTCAATGGGGTCAGTGGGGTGGTTTGCAGAAACGGCGAGGTGTTGAAAGCTGTGCTGATGGACCTGAAGAAGCAGTCTGATAAGACAGACTCGCTATCCGCGTATGCTCAGAGCGTAAATAAAACACAGGACGCAATAGCTGGTGAGGTAACTAGCCTTAAGTCCGGACAGAATGAGGTCAACAGAGAGTTGACCATGAACGGGCAGGAAATCGAGAAGATCAAAGAAGAATGTTCCGAAATAAAATCTCAGGTATGTAAATGAAATATGTAAGATCATTGTAGTTGTAACTGTTAATTGCACTTATGGCGCATCCCTTTATGGCAGAAGGCAACATTCGAATCCCTTAATGGCGAAAGGGCAACATTTGAATCCCTTAATGGCTCATATCAGCCGTTCTCAACCTTTTCCCGTGACTGTACCCCAAAGGGTGCGAAAAAACGTCCGCGGGTAGCTGTCAAAGTTCAGCAAACTGGCAACCTTCTTCAAACTCTTGATTATTTAAAACCAAGATTAACCTGCACAGCTTTTCCCCTGCCCCTCGGGGTACGCCTTCAACGAGTTGAGACCTGCGGTCTCATCGGCAGATGGACTAGATCCACTTAATCATGTCTGTAAGGTTTTTAATAAGTGAATAATTTTAGTTGCCATTCATTCATTGCCTTTGACCCATGGTAGGGTATAGGCCACCAATAACAGATCTCCAGAGTCCTCTGTCCTTTGCCATCTTCTCCAGTTGATTCCAAGTGTGTCCCATCTTTATGGTGTCCGCTTCCAGGTCTCGACGCCAGGTGTTGTTTCGGTGGCCTCACTTCCGTTTACCTTGAGGGGGGGGGGAATTCCGCCTCAGTGCCTGCCTTGTGACACTGGTTGCTTGCTGGTTTGCGTAAGGTGTGTACTATTCAGAGTTATCATAATAAGCTCTAAAAAAATCTTTTATGCCTATGAAAATGAATATAACAATATTTACTCTAGAACTCTTAAATATATCATGGTGTAGCACCATATGAAAAATCCTCACACATTACGTTATTTGTTCAGCTAAAAAAGGAGCATGAAAGACAACCACAAAAAGTATAAAACAAAGAGGAAATGGCATTTAACTCCCCTGAAAAATAAAATTCTACTGAACAATATGCCTTGACATCATTATGAAGAAAATGTATACCTATTATTTACATTACTTATAGAGACTAGATTAAGAAGAACTGAGGTGCAATATATATGTAATATGAATTAGTATTGCTATAATGATTCACTATGTTACATTACGTTTTTCTTAGACTGTTATTAATTTGACTGTGATACATTATTTGATTTTTTTTTTTACAAAAGTTCAAGCGATTTTTGAAGTTTTTGGAACGTTTCCCTATTTTGACGGAAAGCATCCCGCGAATTAAAAAAGAATTTAGAGTATATTGGTATTGATTTGAAGGTGCATTATCTCTATCTTTTCCCAGATTGCTATGATGGCCACACTATGTGAGGACAACCTGAGACGAGAGTTCTCCGTGGGTTTCTCAGCCACGCCCCCCGGGGTCTCTTCCGTCCACGTGACGGCCGACAACGTCGTAAAAACATTCACCTCGGTGAGCCACAACGCTGGGGGTCACTACAACCCTACCACGGGCGTCTTCACCGCCCCGGAGCCGGGCCTGTACGTCACCAGCCTGACCCTGTGCACCCTAAACGAGGGCCGGATAAACGTCATCGTGAACCACAAGCCGGTCAACGCCGGGCGAGGTGACCGCAAGGTAAAGCGCGTCTGCAGGGTGTCCGCCAAGACGGAGGATAACAGCCTGACGGGCGTGGGTGTGGTGAGGATGGAGGCCGGAGACGCCCTGTACATGATGCCCGTGGTGGTCAGCGATGACGCGGTGCTGTCCTGCTTTTCGAGCTTCTCCTGCTTCCTGCTGTCTTGATACTCCCAGCTCCATGTATATCAAGAGGACTAGCGGTTTTTTTTTTGGTCAGAGACTCTATTGGATTACATTGTACTTGAAAGATAAATTTAACCTTACTGTATATGTTAGTGATATACTTGATCTGTACATACAGGACTGGGGGGGGGGGGGGAGGGGAGGGTGCAGGGGTACATTGATACAAAGGTCACGAAACTCATCGCGGCCACAATTTTATTTCTCTGCCCTCAAAATTAAATATTTAAATCACTTTTCATTATACACTATGGAGTCTAGTAAACATGGCGATATTTCTCATATCGTCAAATAGCGAGCGTGCCATTTAGATTTTAGCATTGAAAAACAAATAATTGTAAGTAGAGCACAATTGTTTTTCCTTAAAATGTATTGACTTAATTAAACCTTACTTTTTTTTTTCCTTATTACATTTATGGCTAATCTATTGTGTATTTATCTAGATAGTATATCTATAATTATTATGATAATAATTCTACTAATAGAAGGGAAACAAATAAAAGAAATACAAAGTGTGTTGAATTGTGTATATGAGGGTGAAGGTGGGGGAGTGAGGGGGGGGGGGTCAACAACCAATACTTGCACAAGTGACTAGCACACTCATTCACGGCACCATAGTTATACTTGGAAGACTGTCAGCTATTTCAGCTAACGCCATTCAATGAATGAAATTCAGAAATAAAAAAAAAAAAGAATTATGGTTCTTGTCCTTTTACGCTTGCCATGTTCACTGTGCCGCATTCCAATGGATGCACTCAGGGGCGCCGAGAGCCAACACGGGCCCCAGGGCAGGACATCATTGCGGGCCCCTTAATAAACAATGAATCGTGAAAAAATTGACATGGTCGGGGCGGCCGGGCCCCCTTACAGATGCGGGCCCCCTGGCAATGACCCCGCCTGCCCCCCCCCTCTCGGCGTGCCTGGATGCACTTCTTAGCATTTACATGAACACACACACACACTCACACACGAACTTAGAACTCGTCAAAGCAGAGTATTAATGTAAAATATGTAAATAATATGTACAGTACACGCTCTCTCTAGAAGGTATACTTATGTAAACCTACTTATATACTTACGTACTTATATATATATATATATATGTACTTATTTTGCAAAATGTTGTTAAAATGTGGATATAAACAAAAATAATGTTTATAAATAATGTATAAAACAGTTTTGGTTCTATTATAAAGAAATAAATAGATATCCAATAATTAAGACGTGTAAAATTGAGAATGGTTGCTTTTAAGATGTGGTATTATACATTTGATCTATTTGTGTATGACACATTTGGCTGTGTTTTAATTTTGTATTTTTACATTTTGTTGAATCTTGTTTTGTTTACTTGTTGTTGTTTTTCTTTTTCAAAATGGGTCTATTTTAAAATTCACACTACAACAAGATATATAATTCTTCCCATGTCTTAACTTGAAAATAGACTTCACATATATACCTCAAATATTTCATTTTATTACAAATATTTGTATGGAATAAAATTCTTTAAAGACCAGGGAATCGTTAAATTGAATTATAGAAAGAAATGGTCCGATTGGCGCTGCTCAAAACTTATAGGTGAAGTCCCTATGAGGATAAGACACTATGGCATGGTTTTTTGCAATGGCTTTCTTGTATCCCAAGAAATGGAAGGAGCTTTCACGCTGACTTTAAAAATACATTTGCTTTCACTGGAGATCGAACCCGGGACACTCAGGTTATCAGTTGATTGCCGCACCTCACCTCTTTTTATCCCCACCATAACCGATGGATAGTTCAATGTCCATGGTGGAGTACGGGATAAATGGAGGAAACTTTCACAATGTCCTGAAAAATCCCTTGGCTTTCAATGGAAATCAAACCCGGGACACTAATGTGGACAGTCGAGCGCTGGTACCGCACGACCATCCGTCCACTCGGTCGGGACTAACTGAATAGCCACGTTTGGCCACGCCTTCCTTAAACAAACATCGATGTCATGTTACACTGTAGGGGCCGTCCATAAAGTACGTCACGCTCCAAAGGGGGGGGAGGGGGTATAAGAAAGTGTGACAAAGGGGAGGGGGTATAAGAAAGTGTGACAAAGGGGAGGGGGTATAAGAAAGTGTGACAAAGGGGAGGGGGTATAAGAAAGTGTGACAAAGGGGAGGGGGTATAAGAAAGTGTGACAGGGAGGGAGGGGGGGTCAGGCCAAGTGTGACACACATTTTTGATATATTTTTAATTTTCTTTCTAATTTAATTTTTTTATTTTTATATTAAAACTTAATAATTTTAAAAATAATTTTCAAAAAATTTTGTGAAACACTTAAATTAGTTTTATGTCAAAATAGCGTGAAATGCATATCTTTTCAATGTGTTCACGATTCCTCATGCTAGTTAGGACCGCTAATAAACTATTGCGAACCCTTGTTTTATGTGTAACGTTATCGAAAGTGTTATTATTTCTTTGTTGTCTGCTGCATAATTGTATCACTAATCAAGAAATTTGGAATTTGTATTATAATTAGGGTTCGAAAATTACGCTGTCAAAATTACGTGTACCATTAATGCCCAATTACTTGAAAATTTATGTTCCTTTTGTTGCTCATGCTCACTGATTATTAGTAGGTGTATTTTTAATAATGTTTTAAAAGGTTTGTACTTGTAATTTACCGGTCATACTAATTTGCCCGTCGTCCGCATCGGCCACGTATTTCGTCATGTTCTGACTGCATCAGCGGCAGCCATCTTTGGCTGAGTAATACCGTCTAATACGGTCGACTCGGGTCGGGTGCAATGCGCCGCGAAATACGGCCACCGCGGATGTCGAACTAAACAAAAGACGGCAACACGCGATCGACTCTGGTGCAATGCGCAGCGAAATACAGAAGACGTGGGTACAATACGCAGCGTAATACGGCCGACACGATCGACGGAAGCACTATACACAGGAAAATGTTTTCTATACGTTTCATGACATTTGGAACATATATAGATAATGTTTAAAAACTATTATTTTTTTTTTTTTTTTGGATTTTTGGGTTTTATAACCTCCCCGTTTGGCTTGCGGCCGCTTGCCATACAGCTCATGGAGGCCTTGTGTGCTTTATCGAAAATTGTTATGATTTTGTCTTATTTTTAACCAGACTTTGGCTTCCTTAATGAAAATATTTATTTTATTATGTTTACTGAAACGATATAAACAAACAAAAGCTCATTTTTCAACGTTTCACCTTCGAGATTATTTCCTCCTCCAAACCCAATCCCAATCAACCAAACAACTGATGGACTTAGAGCTTCAGAAAGAGCAGATGCAGATGCTCATAAAATTCCTTCATTGTTTGTGGCACAAATTCTCAAATTTGATGACTTTATGCCAAGATCAACAAGAGTTTTTAAAGTGCAACCATATGATCTTTATTGTTGATCTTTGCAGACCAGCTTACATGATCGAATTTGCAAAGTGTGTCACTTATACTTTGCCTCACTAACAATGTTGAAGAAACATACAGGATAGCACAGAGCTCGGGCGCAGGAGAATGTAAAAAAGTAAAGTTCCCTTAGCCCTAAAGGGCCATCGGGGCAGGTGAAGTGTAGAATTCATCTGTTTCTATAACCTAGGTATATGAAGGGATTGTGTGGTTTGCACAACGCCTAGCCGCCTTTACTCCCCCAACATAAAGTCAGGTACCCATTTAAAACCGGGTGGAATTCGGGACTTTCACCAGAACCTGAAAAGGTCCTAAGATTCTCACTCAGATTCGAACCCGGGACCCTCCGGTCGACAGTCAAGCGCTCGTCACCACTCGAACACCCGTCCCCTATGAGAATGTGCCAACCCTAAATTTTCCAGAATCAACTCAGATAAAACGCAACCGTCCTTTGAGAATCCCTGCTAGAAGGCAAAGAGAACTCATGGCAATTATTGACAATGGAAAATGCACATTCTAGATGAGGATGAAGTTGATCTGTCTGCAATTATTCTTCCAGGAAACGATGATGGGGAAAGATTTATGTCAGTCGTAACTATGGATGAACACTTATCTTCACAATGGATGGATGATGTCTAGTGAATATTTTTTTTTGATTAAACATAATTCACAGGCCCACTATAAAAATATTCATTATAGCACCAGAGCTGCTCACATAATTTGTCAATCTAGTCCTTTTTTAGTCGCATTGTTTTGTTTCCATTTTTATTATTTAATCACTGGTTGAGGTCAGTTTCGCTAATCTACTTCTTATCCTGTGTCAATAGAATGCATCACCCATTGTAAATGAATAGGTAGCAGATAAATGATGTTTATTATATAATTGTCAAGTCTAATTTTTGCAATTTTTTTTTTTCAAATTCAATTGATTGAGTTAATGTTTCAAAGAATAACTGAGACAACTGTTGACAATTAGTTATTCTACTATTAAAGTCATTTAATAATCTGATAATTCTTTTAATATTTATATTTTAAGGCAGTTTAATAATGAAGTGCGATTTAAGTTTTCAATTAAATTTTAATTAGCTGTTAATTAAATTTTTTTTTCGAAATTGTGACGTACTTTAGGGGAGGGGGGTCCTGAGATTTGTGACAGGGGGAGGGGGGGGTCAAAAATCGTCAAAAATAGCGTGACGTAGGCCTACTTTATGGACGGTCCCGTACTCATGGATTTCAGTAAAACGTTGGTAAAATCGCACATGTAGAATCCCAGTCCATAATAGATAAATCAAGTGAATATAACGGACAGAGATTCATTTGTAAAGTCTGAAGACAGATACTGACGGCCTCCATCAGCCGACTTTGCCTCAAGACTAAAAGATTTTTTTTCTACTTCACTTACTGTGTGGTTGAAGATCTTTGCCTGTTTGTTGCATACTGTGTGGTTGAAGATCTTGCCTGTTTGTCGTATACTGTGTGGTTGAAGATCTTGCCTGTTTGTTGTGTACTGTGTGGTTGAAAATCTTGCCTGTTTGTTGTATACTGTGTGGTTGAAGATCTTGCCTGATTGTTGTATAAAAAAGACTAAATTAAACTGGTAAGATAAACTTTTTTTGTACAAAGAAATAAATTGTTGTTGACAATGGTTGTCACTGTCATTCATTATTATGGTTATTTTATAAGCTTTTTATTAGTCTCTATTTCTCTCTCTCTCTCTTCCCCCCCCTCTCTCTCTTTGAACTCTCTAAGTGAAACTGCGGGCTGACACTTAGTCTCTTAGAGCCCGTGAGGTCAGACTTGCTGTGTCTCTCAACATCTGGGGACTGCCATAAAGCCCAATGGCCAGCAAGCTTCCTGACTGGTCCACCCTGTGGTCCGCCAGCCCGGGACACTCGAAAAGCAAATGATCCACGGTTTCCTCCACCTCCCTGCAGTGCCTGCAAAGGATGTCTACAGTGGGCCTCAACCTCTCAAAGTACGCGCCAATAGGACAGTGCTCAGTACGGAACTGGGCAATTAGCGCCTGCTGGACTCTCCAAAGCTGCCACCACGGGTTAGCTTTGCACGGCCATTTGACTGCGGACATTTCTGCCCGTAACGCCATCGTCCCATCTCGAGAACCAATTGGGTTGCCCAAAGAGACAGATCTTGTCGCACGCTGCATCAAGTGAGCTCTTTCGTGCACCCACGTGCTGCGCTTGGGCATGTATCGACTGCTCTTGTACGTGTATCGACTTAGCAATGTTCTCGGTCTGTATGTGTCTTTGAGAGTTATAGATAGATTTATAGATTGAGTTATAGATTGAGTTATAGATAGATAGAGTTGAAGATAGATAGAAACATAATGGACACTAAATAAAATTATCTCTCATAGAATCGTTGTGCCATAATTTTTATTTTATCAGCATAATGAACGTAATTAATATTCCTGCCGACTATTTCTGCATAGGCAGAATTTTAAGGAAGGACCCAGAGGGCTCGCGCCCAGTGTTCCCAATAATTATGGGCCCTGCAATAGCCCAATGGTAAACCCTTTTTACGTCTCTTTTTTTTAAGGGACCCAATATTTTATTTTGCCCTTTGGGTCTTAACTTACGTAAGTCCGCCCCCTGTACACAAGTAGTGAAGCAATACAATACTCCTGTAGCATGACTCCTGTAGCATGACTCATGTAGCATGACTCCTGTAGCGTGACTCCTGTAGCGTGACTCCTGTAGCATGACTCCTGTAGCATGACTCCTGTAGCATGACTCCTGTAGCATGACTCCTGTAGCATGACTCCTGTAGCGTGACTCCTGTAGCATGACTACTGTAGCATGACTCCTGTAGCATGACTCCTGTAGCGTGACTCCTGTAGCATGACTCCTGTAGCATGACTCCTGTAGCATGACTCCTGTAGCATGACACCTGTAGTATGACTCCTGTAGAATGACTCCTGTAGCATGACTCCTGTAGCGTGACTCCTGTAGCATGACTCCTGTAGCATGACTCCTGTAGCATGACACCTGTAGTATGACTCCTGTAGAATGACTCCTGTAGCGTGACTCCTGTAGCATGACTCCTGTAGCATGACTCCTCTAAAAAAACTTTTGTAGCATGACTCTTTCAGGTTGACACCTGTAGCATGACTTCACACGACACGATATTCTATTGCGTGATATCAAATCAATGGTATAAGAGGAGGTATACTTGCATATATAATGTTGATGCATGACATACTTTACGGTGATAACAAACCAATTGTATTAGACGAAGTATCCTTATATATGTTATGTTTGATGTGTAAATAAAATGTATGAGTCCCTTTCCGATTTTGATATGTTATTACGTTCATATCTTTTTTTTAATTATAAGTATGTGTTAAATTATGTGTTAAACCAAAATCCAATTATGGGCAGCACAAGAAGCCAAGAACCGATTACTTGAAAATTAGTTTTTTTTATATTCATGATATTCATTTCATATTGGAACACAATATGTTCGAATCAAGAGCTTCAAATTTTGGTTGACATATCAGTTTCATGTCAACTGTCCAAAGTCACCATTTGATTTAGTTCCCTCAGATCCCCGATTGGACATCTCAGACTTGCCAACAATCCCAATAGAGTTTATCCGATTTACTTATGAATTAAATATTTCATTTCCAGATAAAGTTATAAAGCGAATATTGGACTATAATTTTAATTCTTATAATAATTATGTTCGTTTTATCTTTGTCAACCCATACATGGTTTAAAAAAAAGCAGATATATAAGTGTTACATTGGACATTTTAAGAAGTGAGTTGTTCATTGTAATCTTTTGAACTTGCTACTAAACATTTCGATACAAATTCAAAACGTATAATAGACATGACTTTTTGTACTGGTGTTGATATAAGAAAACTTAATATTGTAAATGTTATAGAATTTTTGTGTCAAAGTCTATGGTAATATAAATATTTTTTTTTATATTTTTATATAAGTCGATGGTCAGATACATATTTGTAATTGTTATTTGTCGCCAATGATCAAATGTCGACGATAAGATGAATATGTTTAATTTTTAAATGGTATCGATGTCTAAGCTCTTGATAATGTACACTGTAAAATAACTAAGGAAACTATTACTGAAAAAATGTCGTATTTACATACATTGTAACTTAATGTATACATTAGTTTATTTTAAACTTTAGCTTAGTTCAATGTACACCTTAGTTTAGTTTACATCTAAGTAGGCTAAGTTTAATGTAACATTAGTTCAATGTACACCTTAGTTTATTGTACACCTAAGTTTAATGTACACTTAGTTTATTGTACACCTTAGTTTAATGCACACCTCAGTTTATTGTACACCTTAGTTTATTGTACACCTAAGTTTAATGTACACTTAGTTTATTGTACACCTTAGTTTAATGTACACCTTAGTTTATTGTACACCTTAGTTTATTGTACACCTAAGTTTAATGTACACCTTAGTTTAATGTACACCTAAGTTTAATGTACACTTAGTTTATTGTACAACTTAGTTTAATGCACATCTTAGTTTATCGTACACCTTAGTTTAATGTACACTTAGTTTATTGTACACCTTAGTTTAATGCACACCTTAGTTTATCGTGCACCTTAGTTTAATGTACACCTAGTTTATTGTACACCTTTGTTTATTGTACACCTTCCACACCTTAGTTTATTGTACACCTATGTTGATAAAGTGTGGGTTTAATAACGGTAAAATGTAGGCTGAAATTCCTAATCCCCTAGTAGTCATTCGATCCTTGTGAGTGAGCAACAAAATAATAAATAAAAAAAAATATATAATACTGCTCGAGGGTAGTTGATAGTGGAGGGAGAAACTGTCATTTAAGCCTTGTTTCATTTCAGGGTAAAATATTATTTCATAGTCAACAGCTGCCATTTCGTTTCAATCTTAGTCGAACAAAGGGACAGAAAAAAAAAACGTCTTTGAGTTTCAGTGGATTAAACAGTTGAGTGTAAATGTTTTGAAATTGACTTCGATTAAAATCAATACTTTGTAACTCTATAAAGCAATGTAGAAATATTTTACTTAATTTTTCTTCTCCTTCCTTTGGCTCTACAGTCCATTTAGGGCCCTTGCCTGACATACTACTCTTCTCCACTTTTCCCGATCCATGCTCTTCTTCCTCCACTCTCTCACTCCTATGGCTTTAAGGTCTTTCTCCACTTCCTCTAACCATCTGCTTCTTGGTCTGCCTTTAGGCCTTTCTCATTGGGTGTTGCCTTATATATTGCTTTTGGACCTCTGTTGTTTTTCATTCTTTCTATGTGCCCTACACACCTCAAACTATTCATTTTGATTTGAGATGTTATATTTTAATATTACTTAAATTTTACTCACCTTTATTTTACATTACTTTTACTGACTTCAGGATATTCCCAATGTTTATATTTAACAACTTCAGAAACTTAAGTCACCTTTTCGTTTATTCCCATTTTATAAAAAAAGTAAAGTTCTCTAAACCTACCGATGCTATTGCCGTCGACGAAGAGTAGAACTGATCTGTTTCTATAACCTAGGCATAGGAAGTGATTGTGTGGTTACCACAACGCCCTGCCGCCTTTACTTCCCAGACGTAAGTCATTTAAAGCGGGTTGGACTTTTGGGACTGTTGAGATCGAACCCCCCTCCCACAGTACCACATATTATGTTCCACTCATCCCCACCCCCATTAGATCTGTGGCCAGCGGAGCGTGATCAAAGCTACCAGGCGCTCGGATGCTGGACAATAGCTGGACGAATGTGCGACTTCGCACCTTGGCCACTGACCAAGATCAAAGCCCTACCGGACTCAGAGAAAACCCCTGAGCCAGGCTTTGATGTCGGAAACGCCCCTGCCCCCCATTTCCTTCCCTCGACATTCGGGGGCGAGCAGTCGATCGAGAAAGGAGTTTAATTTAGTTTTAGAGTGTTGTATTGAGTTTTGTATGAGATTGTCGTGCAGTCACGAGTAGTTTAAATAAAGTTCAGTTATTTTAATACTTTACATTAATAAGTGTTGACTCATCTGTTGGCTTATCTGTTTAAGTGAATGTGTTCTGGAAACATAGCATTAATTAAGGAAGATACTAAAAGAACCCGTAACAGGGACGAATTTTAAATAAATTTCACTTGGGAAAAATTACCATTATTTTAACTGAGGATCGAACCAAGGACTCTCAGATCAACATTCGAGTATCTACACATCTCGGCCATCTGTCCCTTCACTTTATATTAACATTACCAAAATGTAATCGAGTTCTGACTTTCTAAACTTCCGGTTCTTATAAACTTTTGGCTGAGTAATAATTTAATCAGAAGGCCTGAAAGTATTTCAATAATATATTGTCATTGAAAATAAATAAAAAAAATTCCGAATTGAAAAATTGATTGGACTTCGAGAATGTATTGGACAATAATTTCAAATTTCCAAAAAAAAAAAAAACCAAAAAAAAAAAAAACAAAGCCTAGATGAAGCGCATGCACAAAACTCTATAAACAATTCATAAAATAGACTTCAATTAATTTTGTATTTTACCACTTATTGCAAATCGAAAATTTTAATGTCAAAGAACATGCCAATAATGTGTACGAATCTTAATATTTTAAAAATCATGAAGATACATATTTTTATCTTTATTTTGTGTTTATAGGTAACCTTAAAGATGAGATGCAAGTGGAGAAAGATTCTTGTTAGGCCTAGTTTGCCGAAGCTGATATTAATTGTACCATGTCTCATGACTGTATTTTATGTATTATCTAACACTCTCAACGTGGTGCCTATTGTCAGCAGGATGAATAAAGGAACTTCCCTAGTAAAATTTAATGGTGAAATGATCGGAAATTCAACAGAGATAGTTCGTACAGGGAGGGACACAAACATAAAGCTTGCGATTTCTGCAAGTGTAAATCAATTGATTAGAAAATCTGATCAATTAATTGATTTATATCGAAGTACAAGCGGGTTAAAGCAGACGACATCCAGCAGACGGCAGTCAAACTTCACCTGTCTAGGAAGACAACTGGATGAAATTGAGGACATATATCATGTTCTGAACGTGAACTGCAGAAAAATGTTCTCAGGAGACCATGATGAAATAGTGTTTGCTCAAAACTACTTAAAAACAATGAACATAACTATGTTGTCTGATCAATTCTATTTGAACCTAACCACAAACTGTGAACTATTTCAGAAACAAAGGGGTTACATAATGTGTCCTTTGACCTCTGAGGAAGAAGATTTTCCGATAGCGTTCACCATGCTAGCTTATAAAGATGTTGAGATGGTAGAGAGGTTACTGAGGTCAATATACAGACCACAAAACTATTATTGTATTCACGTGGACAAGAAATCTGATGATCAGTTTATGAAGGTTGTTTCAGCCATTGCCAGCTGTTTTTGTTCCTTTAGAGCGAATTGATGTTGTATGGGGGAATTACAGTGTTCTGGAGCCGGAGCTCATCTGCATGAAATATCTTTGGAAATACAGTACGTGGAAATATTTTATTAATTTGACAGGACAGGAGTTTCCACTTAAGACGAACTGGGAACTGGATCAAATCCTAAAAGCTTACAATGGTGCTAATGACGTGGAGGGAACAATCCGAAGGTAAATATAAGTCTCACATTGATGTAGACTTAAAACGAAGGTTATATGCACTTGATTGCCCCTCTGTGACGTAACTAGAGAAAGCCCAAGAGGGTGGGTGGGAATGGCCGTGCATTACATTGTGTAACTTACCTGATGACAGGTTTGCCATTTGACGTATCTCTGACCTTCTGCTTAATACCGAAAAGACTTTATAAGCGTCTTTAGGTGCAGCTAATTATGAAAATAAAAACAATAATTTATTAATTACGAAATAAATTGTATACATTTGAATGCACCTTCTTTGATGATGTCAGTATAGACTGTAATATTTCGCAGCCCTCGGCCAGATGACTTGATGGGAAACCTATTGTCCAACTTTGATACGAATTATACCAGTACTAGCTGTACCCTGCAAAACCTTTGCATAAAGTTATATCCCCTTAGGCTTGATCGGTATGCTAGGTAATTTTTTTTTTTTTTTGTGTTTTGGGCAGATCCGATTTTCGTAACGATTCTTTACTTTCAATTTGACGCGAAACCCAAATCGCTATTATTTTATAAGAAGATTAGGCTCTCAGTCAGTGATAGGCCTTAGAGTATCTTTATAGCCTGTCCGAACGAAAACCTCTGATAGCCTGTGTCTTCAGTCTATTTATAATTGGGAACTCAAATCCACAAGTTCTGTGTCGAGCTAATTATCTGGTTACAGTACTGGCACTTTAGAATTTACAACTTCACTCGTATGTCGTCATTAAAATTATGTTTCTGAGATGTGACCAAATAGAGAGATTTGAATTAATTCGTTCCACAGAGCCAACAAGAATAGATGGCTATCAACTCCGCCACAATCTCACAGCAGTGAAAGGGGCGGTTCACGTGGCAATAAATCGGTTAGTAAGTTTTATAAACATTAGCCACACCATTGTCAATATGTTAACAGTCCAAATAAACACTAAGTAACTGATGATATTTATAGGCTAGACATTTATCCTTAAAATTGTCTAAGAAAAAAAAATAAGTAAAAATACGACTAACATCAACATGCTTTAATTTGTTGTTTTTTTTATCTTTAAACCGACTTGTTATTAAATGTATTTATAGCACAATGTGTTTGAAATATCTGAACGCATTTCACGGAGCCTTAAATAATAATATACACTGACTAACATCGAAAATAACAATGTAATCAATTCATGTTTCCTCTGTCATGTAAAGACACCGGTGTTTAGTGGTACGGTCGATTGCGGTTTTTTATCTCATAAGATATAGGTTGTAAACAAAAATGTGGCCCAATCAAAACAGGAGAGTGGGGGTTGAGGGGGGGGGGAATGTTTTTCAAATTGAGAATGAAAATTCACATTCAAATATATTAATTATTTTTTTTTCTCATGGAACCAAAAAAAAAGAGATTTGGTTGACTATGTTCTTCACAACAAGATAGCCGAAAATCTTCTGGACTGGGTGAGACCAGCCAAAGTCCCTGTTGAAACATTTTTCACAATGTTGAACCACAACCCACAGCTAGGAATTAGGGGGTTGTACAAAGGTAAACTAACGATATTGGATGTGCGCGATGTTGCAAAACATTACAATTTGTGTTGTTTGCTTTGTTAATATATATGACTCCTTATAATTGAGTTGTATCTGTCGAGGAGTTAAGGTTGATTTAAATATCCATTAATTGATTTAGTTTGTGCATGTGTGTTAATCACACTTTTTAAGTAACTCTAGAGAGTATGAATTTTTATATTGTTATGTGACGTAGTTTTTTCTAGTTTGACGTCATTTAAGTTTTTTTGCTTAGAAACAAGCCTTGGAGATAGACTTCAGACTAGCAAGTCGTGTTTTATTTGACTTATTTAAGATGTGCCTAAATTACGTGCCTTTATCTAAAGTTTAACATAATATTTTAAAGTCTGTGTCTATTGAATAAAAGCAAGAATCAGCAACACTGTCTTGAGTGTTTATGTGAGATTGTTTGAGTGCAGAGTCAGCGACACGCTACCACAGCAGCGCCTCCACATTCATTCTGACTGCAACTGCAATCAGACCCCCAACATCAATCCTTTTACAACCTTCACAATGGTGGCAGTTTGAGAACCCTGGCAGCCTAAGTAACCCTGGAGAAGCCCATCCAGTGAACCAGTCCAGTGAACTAGACCAGTGAGCCAGTCCAGTGAACCAGTCCAGTGAACCAGACCAGTGAGCCAGTCCAGTTAGCCAGACCAGTATACCCGTGACCAGTTTGCAGTCCAGAGAGCCAGCCCAGAGAACCAGTGTGCTGCCCAGAGGAGATATTTGAGATCTTATCTCAACTGCAGACTGAGATCAAGTCTCAAACTGACTGCGATAAGCATTCTACGGTCCAGTCAGGTCTGTACCTCAAGTACCATTTCGAGTAGTATCTCATTCATCATTAGACGTTAGAATTTTCCCACTGTACAAGAACAAGATCAAGGTCAAGGTTCAAGATTCAAGATGGCCGCTTAGGACTGACTATTGTTTGTGTGCCTTCATTCAGAGGATCATTAAGTCAAGACACAAAGGAAACATCACCAAAATTGTAACGTACTAATTTAATATTTTTATTTTCCCTCATATATTTAATATTTTCAGTGTCCATATTTGTTTATTTGTTACTAACAAGGGTGGAAGGCGTGGCGACCCAAATATAGATCAGCTAATTGGGGCTCCATTAGGGGCATTTTAGTGTTCTATTTGGATTTGTTGCACTTAATTGTGTAATTTGTAATTAATAATATTTGGATCCACTTAGAATATTGATATCATTTAAATATTTAGTTGTTTTTGAGCAGTTTGTTTATTCATTGTCCTATTTGTTTGTGTATATGTATTTTTTTTCCCTATATAGTTTCGTCTGCGTTTTGTTTACATACACATTGTATTATCCTGTTCACTATCAATAACTAATAGGAAGCTAATTCTGTTATTGTCTGTCCTGTATTGTGAAAATTATATATATATACATACATTTTTATAAATATTTTCCATTTATTTATTGTTCGGACACTGAATCCCAATCCCATTCTTAATAACTATATGTAATATATGCCATTATTGAGATATTGTTGATATTTGACTAGTGCCAGTTATCAATATCAGTGCCAGATATTTTTTTTGTTGAGATATTATATTGAATTAATGATCATTAATATTAGATATTGTTAATTGCCTATTGCTATTATCTAAACCATACATATGGATAATGAGAATATAGGAGAAGATTTGAGAGAATTACTTAGAAAAAGAGGAGGATCGTTAGGTTTCACAGGAGAAAGACTCATCCGGTTTATCGAAGAAGAAGGGAAAGCAAGATTAGATAGGGAAAAAGCAAGATTAGCTAGAGAAGAAGAAAGGGAACTAGCCAAGATAGAATTAGAGAAAGAAAGAGCCAAGATAGAATTAGAGAGAGAAAAAGTAAGATTACAGGTAGAAGTAGAAATGAAAGAAATAAAAAAGTTAAACAAGACATTGCATAAATTAAATTGTGATAACTGTGGTCGTGAATTTGACTCTAAGAATGCACTATTTGAGCATTTGAGTAATGATTTGTGTGGTGATTATGAACATGGCATAAATATATTATATAACAGTAAGTTAATAAATCGCAATGACTTTACTTTATTAATAAATGCAAACTTAGACATAACAACATATGAATGCAACAGATGTAATGCTGAACTTGACTCTGTAAGACAGTTATTTAATCATTTAGAAAATAATGGTTGTAAAGTGGCTAAACATAAATTTAACACATTAGAAAACAGTGATGTGAAAGTAAGGGACAATAATCAGGTTATGGTAATAGACTCTAATACAAATATGATAATAGATCAACAAGACAATGATCATGTTATCACCTTTGATTCAAAACAGCAAGATGATAATAATACATTAAGAAGAATCATACAAGAACAAAGTCAACAAATACAAACATTGACTCAAAGTTTACAAACATTGATAAAAAAATTTGAACAACATATGACAACTTATGTAACTGAACAGTCCAACACTACACTAACAATAATAGAGAAGTTAGATGCACAAGTAATAAGTAAAGATAACAATCAAGTACAACATTTAAACTCCATGCATATTGTTAGAGACCTAAATGAAACATTAATAGACAAGTCATCAAAAGAAAATGAACAACATACAGATGCAATGGTTAAGAAAATTCACTCAATCTCAGTTATTGCACACACCAGTAAACAAAGTAAAACAAAGTCAACACATAGACACAAACCAGCATGTTTTTATTGTAATAGTCCTAATCACAAAGCAAATAGATGCTCCATTAAATTTAAACATATAAGATGCTACAATTGTCATAATTTTGGTCACAAACAATTTTTTTGTCCCTTTAGAAATAAACAGGATAGTGGTACATATGAGAAAAACATTAGAAATAGACAACAACCACAGAAGGCATATAGTAATAGACATACACACAATAAAAATATCAGAAATAGACAACCACAGAATATCCATAGAAACAGACACAATAGGACTAGTTATATAGATTGGAAGGCATGCAGAGTAAGAAAAGATTATAAAATAAATAAACATAAAGATTATTTGAATAAACCTCAATGTAGTTTTTGCAAGAATATTGGTCATGAAAAAGAAGAGTGCTTTAAATTAAGAAATATTTATAATGGCAAGATGAGAGAACACAGACAATCAAGAGGCACATTATTTGATAGGAAACATACATGTAACAAAATAAAACAGAAACAAGACTTAAATGAATGTAATAGGTACATGAATATTGGCATATGGTAATGGTAACACATATATGAACATATATTATGATGATGGCACATGACAACTATGTATATATGCTGGCATAATAAAACACAATATATATTACATTAATTGTATGGCACATTGTATGGCTTAAAGAATTGTTTTTATACATTTTTGATAGGTTATGGCACTAATAGGTGATAATGATGATTATATTGGTAATAATAACATGAAATTTTTTGGGTATATATTGATTATCTAATTGAATTAATTATATTGGTTGAATTGATATCTTACAATTGGCACATGATAACAATTGATTTTGTTCACTTTGAGTATTATTAAGTATTGAGTATTATTGAATACCATTGAATATTATTAAGTGTTGAGTATTATTGAATACCATTGAATATTATTAAGTATTGAGTATTATTGAATACCATTGAATATTATTAAGTATTGAGTATTATTGAATACCATTGAATATTATTAAGTATTGAGTATTATTGAATACCATTGAATATTATTAAGTATTGAGTATCATTGAATACCATTGAATATTATTGAGTACTATTAAGTATTGAATATCATTGAATACCATTGAATATTATTGAGTACTATTGAGTGTTGTTGAGTTTTATGGATTATTATTAAATATTGTTGAATATTATTGAATATTAGGTTGATATTGAAATACTTATGAGTTGTTGTTTATGATGGGTTATATTTATAAAGAAATGTTGCACATTTTTGGAGGGAGGGGAGGTGTCGAGGAGTTAAGGTTGATTTAAATATCCATTAATTGATTTAGTTTGTGCATGTGTGTTAATCACACTTTTTAAGTAACTCTAGAGAGTATGAATTTTTATATTGTTATGTGACGTAGTTTTTTTCTAGTTTGACGTCATTTAAGTTTTTTTGCTTAGAAACAAGCCTTAAAGATAGAGGCAGTTACTTTTTAGATCATGAATGTATAGGACGTATTTTTGTCTAACTTTAAAGAAGTTAATATTTTTGCTTTCATATAGCAAGTCGTATATTATTTGACTTTTTGAAGATGTGCCTTTATCATTTAACATGTTTGCTACTTTAATGTCTTTATTCAATAAATGTGCCAATGAATCAGCCGTGCAGTTTTGAGACTCTTATTTATGAAGTGTTTGTGAACATTTGTGTCTACATACCAGACTTCACCACGCTACCGTACGCCCCCAAGTTTATGCTATTTATCTACATCAAAGTATAACATCAACTAACATAACAACCTTTACAGTATCCCTTTGACCATCTTTACCAATTCCCCAGTCTATTTTTTTTAGCCACATACGCCAGACTAGCCGATTATGTATTAGCATGGGCGTATTCACGTGGGGGGGGGGCAAGGGGGCATTTGCCTCCCCCCCTACATTTTGAAAAAATGTCATATAAGAGGGGTGCATTTTGCCCCCCCCCCCCCTGGAAAAATTCCTAGCGACGCCCATGTGTATTAGATATTCCATATAAAGGAGCAGCACTCTTCTCTCAGAGATTAAAAAACCAACAAACATGTAAGACGCCCTTCTTTAATCCACAGCTTAGAGCTGTGTATATTGCGTAACGGCCGATCAGAAGGTACTTGCTCAATCTACGCTGAAGACCAAATGATCTGTCAGGTCAAAGTAATCTCCCTTGGTGCCTCTATAGCCATTGCACTATATGCTATGGTGGCCATGAAAGAAGTGCTCGGTAAAAACAGCCCCATTAGTGGTAAAGGGACTTCATACACTGTCGACCTGAATTTTTACGTATCTTGTCGATTATTTATTTTGTAATTTATTTTTTTGTTTTTTTTTTTGTTTTTGAAGGTATACCAGAGACTGACCCAGACTCTTCCATGGTGAAACCATTTTTAGCGAGATTTAAAAACTGTGGAAACTCTCCATTTGCCTACCCGTGCGCTGTCGATTTGTTAGATCGGTTTGTATCCTAACCACGGGTAGGCCATGGAAGATGCACTTAAATAAAAACATAATTTACACAAACATGTAGCTCGTTATTTATTTATGGTTATACATACATAATTACTTCAATCATATATATATAAATATATATATATATATATATATATATATATACATATATATATTTATATACATATATTTATATATATATATATATATATATATATATATATATATATATATATATATATATATATATATATCTTATTCAGCCATGTCTAGTTAATTTGAATTTTATCTCATTCACAGGAGATCTTCCAATCCTAAAGGAAGCAAAACATTTATTTGCCAACAAATTTTTCTTACGGGAAGACCCGATTGTCATTGGCTGTCTAGAAGAAATGATTTTCAACAACACAGGAGATGAATTCAAGGGAGATAAACAGTTTAATTCTACATACTACAGTCAGCTGGGTTTTGTACTAAATCAAGTCTCGTAGTTGAACAGGGTTATCTATTTATCTCTGTAGGGTTGATTTTTATTTTATTACTCACAATAATTATTTTTTAAGAGGAGATATGTAATTGTAATATCTGTAAGATATCATGTAAGAGTTATGAATGTAATGAATGACTTTAAAAATGGACGTACACAATGGTATTATTGCCAAGATTGTCTTCAGAATGATATATTTGTCATTGTAAATCAGAAATTCCACTTTATCTGAATGGCATTAAACATTATAGGATTCATTTTTTAAACAGTATTGCTTTGTAATTTTTTGCGATGTATCAATTACATCAATAGTTAAATTACATTACACCTCCTTCACGCGCTTCATTATAACATAAGGTAATGTTTTTATTTACAGTGATAATTATGTATTAAATTCCTCTAGCGCATATCTAGAAGAGTAAGTAGCTTACTTTAGTTAATACACGATTATCTTGGTAGAGTAGACGATTGTAGATATTCATTTAAGTAGAACGTACGTTCAAAAACACTTGTTTTAAAGTGATATATTCAATGATAAAACAATGAAACCTTGTCTATTACAATGTGTTCATTAAAGTTGATCTTTGTGTTCTATTTTAATTGTTTGTTGACAGAACTGTATATTTGACTCGAAACATATTTTTGATTGGGTTCTACGCAACATGCTGGGATCTACTTCTGCGTATATTTTGATTACTTTTTTTTAGTGAGATTCAAAAGACAAACCCTCAATAAATCATACAAATATATGTATTAATATGTATGCGTGCGTTCTTTAATAATATGTATTCGTGCGCTCTTTACGATTATGTGTACGCGGGCTCAGCAAGATGTATGCGCGTGTACTTGAGAGAACATTGATGCCTGATTAAAGAAGATGTGTGAGTCTTCATACACAATACATAATACATGTCTGTAACCTATATAATATTGTTATCTACATTCATACATTGCACAATATATGTCTGTAACCTATATAATATTGATATCCACATTCCGACACTACACAATACATGTCTGTAACCTATGTAATTTTGTTATCTACATTCATACAGTATTTTACGGAGTCTTCATACACTACACAATACATGTATTTAGCCGATATAATATTGTTATCTATATTCCTACACTACACAATACATGTCTGTAACCAATATAATATTGTTATCTACATTCATACAGTAGTTTTATTGAGTCTTCATACACTACACATTACATGTCTGTAACCAATATAATATTGTTATCTACATTCATACAGTAGTTTCATTGAGTCTTCCTACACTACAAAATACATGTCTGTAACCAATATAATATTGTTATCTACATTCATACAGTAGTCTATTACGATCATGTATTTAAGACAGACGAGAATCTATAACAGCCATTGTTCCTCATAGCGAAAATCACTTGTACAATGTACATATATATTGTCATAATTCTACTGAAGGGCCCCCCCCCCCCACTACAAGTGTCGCACCCCTACCCCGAGATGAATACTGAAAGCAACGCCCTCACATTGTTATTCAGGCTGTCCTACCACGCCTTAAAACCAGTGATGAATCAGTGTCGTTCGCCACCTACACTTGAACATCCACACAATGACATTTATCTTCAATTTTGAAGAGAAAATGCTCACGCAATCAGCGTGGGTGGTCTGTATTAAAGGTGCCGTGCTGTGATTTATAAGATAACTCAGAGTAACGGTCAGAAACAGACCGGTCAGTCACGCGCAGAGAAGACAGACAGTGAGATGTGTACCAGAGAGGACACGGAGAGCAGATGAATTTAAAAACAACTTGGAGTTGGTTGCTGGAGAAAGCCATGTCTGTTTATTGCAGCGAGTTTATTATCGACAACATTTCGCCAAGTGCAAGTGGGTCAGTTGAACGCACAAAAATGACTCTGGTTTCATCTGGACTATTATAACTTGTACAGTGCACTATTTGTAAAATGTATATACATTTTGTATTATTCAGCACCGAATGCCTACCAGCCCCGTAGCGTGTAAATTCTACAGCAGGGGCCAGGCATGCTACAGCAGGGGCCAGACAATAGCTGGGGGGAGGGCAGGTAATACATTTTACTAAGTAGAACAAATAAGCAGAGGGGGCCAGACAAATCGCAGGGGGGCGCCCCCTCCCCTCCCCCTCGCACGCTACGGGCCTGATGCCCTCCTTGGAGAAAGAAAGTTATAACAATCTAATATAATAATAGCGGTCTGGGTTCCGCGTTAAATCGAAAGCGGAAAACAAGATTTCAAAATGGCTTTACGATTCGATATATATATATATATATTTTCTTTTTTTTAAATCTACAGTTTTGAATAGTTTCTGCTGTTTTCAATAATGCCATTAAAACTTTTTCTATTTATTTTTTTTCTACAACATATTTCTTCTCCAAATTGTAATAATATCATGAAAAAATCGGATCTGTCCAAAACCAAATAAACCTAGTCTACTGATCAAACCTAAGGGGATATAAGTCTATGCAAAGGTTTTGCAGCTAGAATATATATATATATATATATATATATATATATATATATATATATATATATACATATAAATGTATATTCTTATATTTAATTTAATTCACGTTATCTCTTCCGGAGAGGAAATGGGAGGTAATGAAATAGCAAACCATACTGTGTTTCATTTTGAAAGATGGACCTTACTAAAAGCAGCTGAGTGTGATGTCCCTGTAAGGATGAGAGCAGCTGAGAAAAAGGTCAATTAGATACATTAAATATTAACATTTTATGGTAATGAGTGGAGAGTATCAGAGCAGCGGCCGAATCAAACAGCTTGATGGGCCAGACTTTGCCCGCGGGCGTTAGACTGTACGTGTCTGATTGAGACAGAGTAAAGTCATACCTATCCTATTAATAAGATTACGTTCCAGCGCACTCCTTTCAACCTTACCAAGGGAAAATAAATACGTAAGTGTCTTATCCTTTATTATCACCACTTGATCTGCTATTATCCCCCTTTGGCTGAACACTCTTGTGCTGGTGGGTGCAACCTGTTGTACACTAGTGTCAAGAAGGCTATCACAATGACGATGGCAGTGGTTGGTGTCAGGTCTGACCAGTAGAGCCAATTGATGTTTTATCCTTGATCACATAAACTGTAGAGAGGGTACGAGGGCAGGCAGTCTAAGGAGCAGGCAGTCTAGGGAGCCGAGAAGGCAATCTATCGGTGTGGTCTAACGCCGAAGTTTCATGGTGCGTTCTGACTGTGTGGTCTCACGTTGAGGTCTCATGTGTTGTCTCATGTTGAGGTCTCATTGTGTTGTCTCACGTTGAGGTCTCATTGTGTTGTCTCACGTTGAGGTCTCATTGTGTGGTCTCACGTTGAGGTCTCATTGTGTTGTCTCACGTTGAGGTCTCATTGTGTGGTCTCACGTTGAGGTCTCATTGTGTGGTCTCACGTTGTGGTCTCATTGTGTTGTCTCACGTTGAGGTCTCATTGTGTGGTCTCACGTTGAGGTCTCATTGTGTTGTCTCACGTTGAGGTCTCATTGTGTGGTCTCACGTTGTGGTCTCATTGTGTGGTCTCACGTTGTGGTCTCATTGTGTGGTCTCACGTTGAGGTATCATTGTGTGGTCTCACGTTGAGGTATCATTGTGTTGTCTCAAGTTGAGGTTTCATGTTGTTGTCTCACGTTGAGGTCTCATTGTGTTGTCTCACGTTGAGATTTCATTGTGTTGTCTCACGTAGAGGTCTCACGTCGAAGTCTCACTTCGTGGTCTTAAATCGAAGTCTCACAGAGTAGTCTCACTGTGTGGCCTCACATCGAAAGTCTCACTCTGTGGTATCACGCAGAGGTCTTATGACGTGGTTTCACTGTGTTTTCTCACATCGAGATCTTACATCTCAGTCTCAGTTTGTGATCTCACCGCGAGGTCTCTCGGTATAGTCTTACTGTGTGGTCTCAATGAGTATGAGTGAATACGTTTATCGTGTGTAAAAGTGTGTTTATTGGATGATGTGTTAAGACTGGGTTTATATTCATTTCAGCAATAATGATTTAGACCTCATCTTTACAAGGTAATTGGTGTTAAGCTCAGTGTGGTAGTAAAAGATGGATGCTCTGCCAATAGCAATTCCAACAACTTAAGCCATCAGACCACCCTTCTCTCTCATGTTTAGAGTGAACCATAGATAAATAAGACGTGAACATCAGCGGGCATGACGCTGATCACAAATCAGGATGTCCCCAAATGATCTCCATGTCGTATTCAAAATGAAGGTAAGACAGCTTGTATTCGTGCGATTCGTATGGAAATTCCGAATAATCCCCCGACAATTAATCTTCCTTGAGCTAAACTAAACAGCAACTGTTAGAAACTACCGATACCAACAGAGCCATATAGATGTCTGTTTCTTTAACAGATACCTTTGCAATAGTGTAGTCTAGCACTATTGTTGTGGGTATATGGACAATTTATATTCATTTTGTTATTCGGAAATTCCAGGTCTTATCCAGTGGACATAGGATGTGTGCAAGTGTATCACATACACCGCTTCATCTACATAAGGACAATCGCCACAGTCTATGGACTTCGGGAACTCACGGACATCAGGCTATAGCTATTTCGGCCCAGTTTAAGTCCAGTTTTATTGTGTACCTTGTGATCGTGGTTGTCTCGGTTGGGATATTTTGTTCTGGCTTCAATGTGATATTAAGACTGATTGCTACATTTTTTTTTAAATACGGTTCATTTCTAGATATGCTACCAAGCGCATCAATATATACACCATGAATTCTCAATGATACGTGTGTCTATCTTACAATAACTATAACACCATTTAAGTTTATATTTCTTACGTTGGGTATATTGGTTTTATTTATAATAGTGTATCATAAGATTTTTTTAATTTATTCTTGAAAAAAATTAAATTACAAAACAAAATAACACACTTTAGCCTTAGTTACATAGTAACATAAATGTTAATGCATTGGTATTAACTATTTACATATAAATTTTTATTAAAAAAGAAAACTATTACTATTTAGAAATGTTTTGAAAAAATCCACATGAATCACATACACTCAAGAATATATATATATATATATATATTACTGTCTAATCAATGATTTTATGTCTGATGTCTTTTTTAAATTAAAAAAAAATAATTATTTTAATATTATTGGAATGCATTGTGCAGCGTGATTGTGTAGATATAGGGAAAAAAAAAACAACAACAAATCATTTAGAAATTATTATAATAGAATGGCATCAATTATGTAACTTGATTGAGTACAAAACCCAGCTGACTGTAGTAAGTGGCATTAAACTGTTTATCTCCCTTGAATTCATCTCTTGTGTTGTTAAAAATCATTTCTTCTAAACAGCCAATGACAATCGGGTCTTCCCATAAGAAAAATTTGTTGGCAAATAAATGTTTAGCTTTTCCTAAAATTGGAAGATCTCCTTTGAAATAAAAAGAAAAAAAGTAAAATACATACATCTAACAACTGTATAAGTTGTAAACATTACTGTTAGCTGCGATAGTATGTGAGCTAAAAATAGTATTTTTTTTTTACTAATTTGTCATTTAGATATGGACTTAAAATCTTATATTAACTTTTAAAGCAGCCTATTTCCCTCCAAACTCAATAAGAAACGCCCAATCTGGCGAAAAAACTGCCCATTGGTGTTTGTGTGTGGGAGGGGGTGGGTGGGTCTTTTTTACCACTGCTCAACATGTCCGTTTATTAAATAAGAACGTCCATGCTATGGTGTTTACTTATATATATATATATATATATATATATATATATATATATATATATACATACATACATATATACACATTTTATTTCAATATATGTTAATACTTTTAAATGCTCTAAGGAACTCTCTTAGTAAAAGCAAAGTTTCAAGAAAACTCAACATTTTACAATTTATTTCCAACCATACTGTGTGTTGGTCTACGGGAATTCCCTATTCGTAGATTACTTTTGAGTGCATGGAGAGAGTTTTAACACTGCCCCCCCTCTCAAATGTGTCCGCCACAGACTGGTCATTTATCACTATAGTACAATAGGTCCACTTAAACCACTTTCATCTGTATAAAACGTCGTAAGGCCTCTTTCTGGCCTGTTATGGGCCTTCCCAGTTCTTCTGAAGTTTGCCAATCTTCCATTACGTCTCTTTGGATTGCAAAGCCAGACTGGGTATCCCTCTTGAGGACCAAATGAGTTTGCCCGTCTGTCAAATCAAGTTTTCACTGTGGCATTATCGATTTTGATGTTCATAAGTACCGAGCAATGAAGTTCCTCGAGTGGAAATATTTAATTTTTAGCATAATCACTTTGAATGGAGAGAGCATCTCTGGGAAGCCCCAATAGAAGGTTACATTTTTTGACCACCTCATCCGTTTGTGAATATAAAGGGAGTCGTTCTTGTCTTTTGAATTCCCAAGATTTTGATAATCTCCTGAAATAACTTTGATTCGAAGTTTTAAGCCTGGTCTGAGTGGAGCTCCATCGGGTCTCCATAAAAAAACAAGCAATTAAGCCTGTTCCATTCTGGACACAGGACGTGTTAGCGCATTTTCGTATTATGTATCACTGGACAGGTGTGTAAATAAGAGATGTGGGTGGGGGTGAAACAACAGTCGTTCCCCTCCCCCTTCTCATCTGGCGCTAGCATCAGGACGGTGCATCGAGACCAGTCACGTGACCTATATGTGACTGAAATAGGACTCATAATTGAAACATTCTAGATTGTAGTCATTTAATCGTCCGAAAACTCCGTCAATTGTTGTTTTATATAAAGTACGGGAAGTAAGTCATGTTGAATAACTGTTACAAAAATAAATAATGACTACGCCCCTTTGATTAGCTTTTATTATTTATATTTAAAATATAAGCAAAACGGTACATAAAAAACTCTTATATTTTGGCCCTGAGAGGTCAAATCGCAATTATATTGACTTTATTTACGAAATTAGATACGAAAATGCGGTCAATAGTCTTATCGTCGCCGACGTCGGAGATTTTCGATTATTACTATTGTTTACGTCTGACGATGTTAAAATGCTCTGTTGTAATAAAAACTACAATGATTTAAATGATATTATATGCTAATTATTAATTTTTGATATTGGGGACTTATACATTTCATAATTAAAAGCACATAAACTATTGAAAACTGTAGATAATATCAAAAAGAAAAATTGAATCGAGACACAGGGGATGACGCCATTTTGAATTGTTGTTTTTCGCTTTCGATTTAACGCACTCTGGAAATGAATAATATTATATATGATAATATATTAAAAAAATAAAAATGAACATTGAGCACTTCTGTCGTCAACTGATTCGTAATGTCAGTTTGTTTACAAATTTAATAGTGAAATTAGATCAGAAAATTACTGATAAATATCATGAATGATGATGAACATGAAACTGAAACCGGAAACGGGAAATTCAATAAACAAAAAGTAATTTATGAAAAGATAATAAATATTTGTATTTTCTTTAAAAATTACATTTGCCGTCATTCGGTAGATGACAATACTTCTCTATACTTATAACACGCATTTGCTGTTTGTCTGTCTGTTCCCTTAAAACTCAAGATCCAGACAACCAAATAACGTGAAATTTGGTACAAATACACAAAATTACATGGGGAAGGTTCTTAAATAGGTTTCGCTCCATCTCAATGGGTACTTTAATTGGAATTAATTATTTTGGATATCAAAGACATGAAAATTGGCAAACTTTTACCCTGATTTCAGGTTTTATGAGCTTCTCTCTCACATAGCTAATTTACTATAAATATGATCGGTACGGGGAACCAAATATCACATTACTTACTACATTATTACATTCCATTCCTTCATCCATAGGAATTTTCATCTTTTGCTACAGTCATGCCCAAGAGAGAGAGAGAGAGAGGGAGGGAGGGAGGGAGGGATAGAGGGAAGAAGGGAGAGAGGGGGAGGGAGGCATGGAGGGAGAGAGGTAGGGAAAGAGGGAGGGAGGGAGAGAGGGGGAGGGAGGCAAATAGGGAGGGAGGGAGAGAGAGAAAGAGGGAGGGGAGAGAGAGGGGGAGGGATTGAGGGAAAGAGGGAGGGAGGGGGAAAGAGAGAGAGAGGAACTGCCAAAAATGTTGTGTATCACATTGCTTTAAGATAAATGTACCCTTTTATTGCATGCAAATAAACCCTTTTTTACGCGTCTTATTTTAATTCTTAATTAAACGTCAAATTACGTTTCTTAAATAAACAGAAAACTTTATTTTAAACCCGGTCAAAGCCGGGTACTTGCAACTAATTGTAAAATATGCCACAACAACTCTCAATAATGTGATTACTGTAAAATGTAAATTAATTATAATTTCTTTCAAATATTAAATTTAAGAAATAAATCAAATGAATTATGATAATGAAAATGATACATATAAACTAAAATGAATTACAAAGTTAAAAAAGTTAAAATTTTAGGGGGGGTGCAGACTGGAACATCAAGGGGGCCCCCCTGCTCCGCCGCCAGTGCCTATAAAATACCTTGCTTTTGTATGCATTCCCGCACATCTTACCTATGGTCAGGATACAGATATCTCGGACAGTTCGACCAGCACATGGGTATTGAAAAGAAGGTATTCGCCAGTTTTTGAATCTGACTAAAAATGGCTTCACCGTGGAATTGTCTGGTTCTGTCTCAGGGATGCCTAAAATATGGAAATGCATCATTGGCTTAAATGATAAATATTTACAAAATCAAATAATCGACAATATAATCATTTTTAAGGCAAAATATGATTTAATCAAAAAGGCGAATCATCATTATATTTAATTCGATTATCTAACCAGTATATGATTTAATCTACCTAGCACTAAATGGAGACACATTATAGTAATTAGGCCTATACGATTATAAAATGGTGCCATCCCTTCATCAATAGAATATTTGCACGTTATGTTGCTGTATTTTTCAATATTTTTGTTCTCTGTATTAATGTAGTATTTAACAGTTAAAAGGTGTATGCATGTTACCTTTGTACGTGCCCTTAATTCCTAACTGTGGGTTGTGATTCAACATCGTGAAAAATGTCTCATCAGGAACCACTGTTTTGTTAACCCAGCCCAGAAGATCTTTTGCTTTCGGGCTGTGTAGAATGTAGTCCACGAAATGCCTGTAGTGAAAAACAAAACATACCTAATCCTTAAATACAAAATCTAATACATAATCGTCTAATGTAGTAGACCGTACGTTCGACCGTGTGGATCCCGGCTAAAAATAGTCTGGGGAATTCCAAAATTTTAGTCTAACCGATCAAAGGGATACAACTCAATTATCAATGTATTAGTTAACTCTCTTGCTCGGAGCTAACTCCCTTGTTTGCTCGGCTAAAATTAGTCTGGGGAATTCCAAAACTGGAAATCTAAACACAACAAGGATTTTTTAGTATATCGCAGATAGCACAGCCAGCTTCAGCAGGTTTTTCAATTAGTAAATACATAATCGTCTAACCCGTGTGTCTCCCTCGCTGGTAGTTTTCATATCGTGCGGTGTATGTGTTGTATTTCATACGTTTCTTTGTTATTTCTTTTCATAGTTCATGACGATAAAGGCCACATGTTCTTTTCTATTGTGGTATTTCGTATATGTCTTTGTTATCCCTTCTGTCGGATTTCTTTCAGCCAGCTTCAGCAGGCTTTCCCATCATTAATAGACTACAATTGATCTTTTTAACTTTGCTTAATTTTTTTTAATAATGTAATGATCAATTGTAAATTAAATTGGCTGATTTAATAAATGTTTAACAAAGTCATCGGTATGATTTCAAACCTAGATGTTAAGGGACTAGTTACTATTTCAAATGTAATTATGTAAATACACTGCGTTATATTTTGTTTTAGTTAGTACATATTGAAGTGTTGCCACAGAAACATTTTAGATAAAAAGTGATTCAACCTAAGTCAAACATCTGTTGACATAATTAGTCTATAGTTATTCAAAGGTTTAAATGTCATAATGTGATAGTTTTGGCTGCATTGCACTTGTCACTATCGTATATTAGTATTCATTGGTCTTATTACTGTTTTAAATTAGATTTAGCCTAACTGTTCTTATCGCTGTCTTATATTATGTTTCGTTGCTCTTATAACTGTCTTTTTTTTTAGGTTTCATTGCTATTATCATTGTTTTATTTTAGTTTTTTTTTTGTCTCATTTCATATTTTAGATATTGTCGCCAATTGACTGTAGCAAAGTTGAAATATCGCAACTATGGAACTATCGACACTATATTTCAATTCATCTTAATGACTAGAGTTATGCCAATAATTGTTGTCTTATAAAGTAAAATGAGCAAAAGAATTCTTAGACTAAACAACATTCCTTTCTTAGATTTCACTCAATAGTCATTGTACTAAGGATAAGCACAATTCATAAGATTTTTCCGACAGCTGTATAATTGTATAAAACTTTCTTTTAGTGGTTCTTCAATATTATATTGATCACTTATTAAATATAATAGATGTACCCCACAAAAACTTTGCATAGAGTTATATCCCCTTAAGCTTGATCGGTAGACTAGTTTATTTTTTTTTTTTGGTTTCGGGCTGATCCATTTTTTTTCATGATTGTATTTTAAACTGGAATAGTGTTGTATTAACTCTTTACTTTCAATTTAACGGAGAGCCCACACCGCTATTATTTATATATATAATTGTTAAATTTGTTAGATTTTAAAAAAAAATGTCACATGCAACTTTCACTGTATCTACTAATGGTCACTAACTACTGACCTATTGACAGCAATATGAACTGATCCTTTAAGAATTGTCAGATTGTGTGGTGGTGGGATTGAACCCCATCTCCAACTGTCCGCCCTGAGAGAGCATTGTGAATGCATTGTTATAAAAAGTCAGATAAATAAAAGAAGACATCTATTAAATGACAAAATAATTTAAGACACATAAATCCAAGCTCCTTCAGAATCTAGTTAAAATGTTTTTAAAATATTTCAAAGAGAGGAAAACTAGTACAACTAGAATACGAGCTAATCATGTGTTAGATTAAAAATATTTTTTTTTTCATATTTCATAATATATTATTTCATAATAAATAAATTCTTAGTGACCCTTTAAAAAAAAATAATTTGAATTTATCATTAGCTTTATGTAACTTATATCACTTGTATTGTGATAATTAATATTAAAATTGTACTATTGATGGATAGTTTCATAAATTAAGTTAGTCTTTATAAAACTGTCAGGAGAACAACCATGCAATGTTAAGTTTGTTTAATGTTGTTATGCTGAAACTTTAAAACTCATTTTTTAATATAAAAATATTGTTTTTTTCTATAAGTAAACTATCAAAAAAATGTATCAATACTATCTATTTAACATAAAGTTAAGATATTCTTTTATGTTGATCTTACCTTGCTGACTCCATGATTAAAAAGTTGACTATATCAAAGTTAATAACCTTACTCTGTATGTCTGGCCCTATTCTATTTTTACCTTTTGATTGTCCCATCTACATCATTAGCACCTTTATATGCTGTCAGGATTTGAACCAACTCCCTGTTCGTCTTGAGTGGAAACTCCTGTCCCGTTAAATTGATAAAATATTTCCACTTGCCGTATCTCCACAATTGTTTCATGCACATGAGTTCTGGCTCCAAAACACTGAATTGTCCCCAGTGCACACTTATTTCCCTCGGAATAAGAAAAACATTCTCGAAACAGCTGGCAATGGATGAAACAGCATTCATAAAATTTTCATCTGATTTCCGGTCCACGTGAATACAATAATAGTTTTGTGGTCTGTATATTGACCTCAGTAACCTCTCCACCATCTCAACATCTTTATATACAAGCATCGAGAAAGCTATAGGGAAGTCGTCTTCCTCAGAGGTCAAAGGGCACGTTATGTACCCTCTTTGTCTCTGAAATAGTTCACAGTTTGTGGTTAGGTTTAAATAGAATTGTTCAGACAACAATCCTCTGTTGATTGTTTTTGTGAAGTTTTTAGCATAATCCAACTCTTTATGATCTCCAGAGAAAATTTTACTACACTTGACTTCCGAAACATGAAATTTGTCCTCTATTAGATCAAGGTTTGTTTCTTTACACTTGATATGTCGCTCATTGAGTATCGCTTCCTTTAATCCATTCGTTAATTGATATTCATTCGATCTTTCTGACAGAACTGTGATCTCAGCTGGACGACTCGACCGGAACTTCTCAAACTGCCCGGAAACGCCTGAGATAGACTTATTCTCGCGCATGAAATTGTTCAGCTTCTCTTTAAATGCAGGGAAATGCAAAAAGTTTCGACTTAAAAACATTTGGTTGTAGACAAGTAAATGTAGCAGAGTCAGCAAAATGGTGACAGACAACAGAACGTTCCATTTATTATTCAGCATACATTGAGTCATGCTTGATCTAACCTAAATAGAGATATTTATTAATTATATGGATCACCATTTTTTTCAATCTATTTTAAAAATATAGATCTACACTTAAAGACTTTACAAATAAATCACGAAAACTTGTTACATGCAATTTAACCAGTGTTGATGAAGAAAATTGAGCTGAGTTAGTCCATTTAGAGACTAGGAAATATAAGAGACCCTATAAAAAGACTAAAAAATATTAGGGGCCCATAAGGGCGACTTAATCTAACTCCGTGTTCGGGGGTCGAGGAAGGGGGGTCGATGGGACGAGATAGAATTAATTTTGATACGCCCTGAAGCCTTCATTTCGGCTACTTGGTGCAGTAAACGCCCGGCCGCCTTTACTTACTTAAATTAACTGCTAAATAAGTCAAGTACTAAAGTACTAAATTCCCATGGTTCTCATAGAGATAGAACCCAGGATTCTCTGGTCGACAGTCGAGTATCTACAACACTCGGCCATCTACGTCATCACAATGTTGAGTAATGGATTATGTTGATTAACTGACCAATTCCCCCCCACCCCCTAATAACTCTTTCGTTTTAGCTATTACCGTCATATCCGAATTACAAAACCCCATTTTTTTTAAAACGCTAACGTACTCCGTATTAAATTTTTTCCCGGGGTACGGCTATAGATGTGTGCATGCGCTCTAGACGGACTCCGTATTATATATTTTGGGGTCCGTCTATAGATATTGCGCCTAACCCTAATCCTAACCTTATTCCTTACCCTAACCCTAACCATAGCCCCGAAAACAAAACAAAAATATGCAATAGAATGCAGTCCGTCTGCCGCACATGCGCACATCTATAGGCGTACCCCGGAAAAAAAATACGGAGTACGTTGGCCGTACCCGTAGCCACTTACTTTTTTATAAAATATGTTTTTCGGGTTATTTTCAGCGTATTAAAATACCATTGAATTGAAATATAGGAATAGGACGAAATTGAGATAAATTGTAATTGTATCGTATTCAAATCTATCCAGTATGACTATTTGCATGAAACTGCAGCTATCGGAATTACCATAACCGAGCATGTAAAAGTTAATTGTCTATTTTACTATAATATAATCATATCTAAGGAATTAGTTGCAAACACACTAATTTATATTTAAATAGTAGAAAAGCCTGCTTAAGCAAATAGAGATAATGTTAAAATAAGCTAAAAATATAAAGATAATATAGAATGTAAAGGCCTAATTTTTATTTATTTTTACTATTAGCTTTATATACTATACTAGTAGAAAAGCCTGCTGAAGCTGGCTGAACGAAATCTGACAGAAGAGATAACAAAAAAAATATGAAATACTGCAATAGAAAAGAACATGTGGCCTTTATTGTCATTTATATTGATTTGCAACAGTTTATGTTAATTTACAACGATTGATTTATAACGATTTATATTGAATTAAAAATTGACTTGTACGCCACATTTTTAGTGTAGCAGGCGGAGCTGCCGATGAGCAATTTCCCTTGTTTAGGACCATCTACCACATGGACCTTGATATCTGCTGATCTGCGTACACATGAGAAAGCAACGTATAATTGCCCGTGGCTAAACACAGGTTGTGGTAGGTAGATACCGACCTTATCCAGTGTCTATAGCCAATTACTTTTAACATCTGTTCCGATTGCATCATCTTTTCAGCTAGCCTGAGGGAGACAGCGAACGTAATGACATAGTGTACGGACTATTAGCCTGATTCCTATTGTATTTTTCCGAGTGAGCGTAGTTTTCATGTCGTGCGGTGTATGCGTTGTATTTAAGGATGTTCATGGCAATAAAAGGCAAATGTTATTTTATATTACACTATTTCATACATATTTCCGTTCATATCGTATTCCGTATTTGAGAATAAAGGCCATATGTTCTTTTCTATTGCAGCATTTCGTATATTTCTTTGTTATCCCTTCTGCACCTCATCATACAGACATACTCGATTGCAATGCAAACCGCATGAAATGAAAACTACCTGAGAAAGTGAGACACACTTTAAAAATCATCATTAATAACACACAAATTTTAAAACATTAAATCACAACTTCTTTTTGTATATCTGTCCCATAAAAACATTAATAAGAAATTCAGAGCCTATTTGACCGATTCTTCAAAATATGGCCTTGCGCCCGGCAGGAGCCTCGCAATTTAACATTAATAGTAATAGTTGTTATCGTAAAAAAAAAAAATCAATAGAGGGGCCTAGCAGCAAGCATAAATTAAGTTGGGGCCCGCTACTCTTAAGGCCGGCCCAGAAGCTCTTTGAGCTAATTTAAATTCTACACAGCCAGTAAAAAAAAAGTCACGAAATTGAACGCTAGAGACCCATAATGTATTATAAACCTTTTTTTTTAAACATCAGATTTCGAACCTTTCCTCATCCCCCTCCCCCCCCCCCCAAACCGGGCAGAGTTGTATTTTTTTTATACTCCGTGAATATGACATTTAAAATGTGTACATGCATAGACACAAAGTCTTTGAATATCTTTCGATTTGTATTACTGATAACCCCTTTTTTTTTAAAGCTGGGCTAGTTTCGGTCTAGAACTATATGTTATTTTTGTTTTCGTAACAGTCTAGTGATATATTTATTACAGAAGAAACAAATGCCCTAGGCTTGGACGTCGCTTGGAATTTTTCCAGAGGGGGGGGGCAAACAAACACGTTTTTTATTTTAACTGACAATGCCATACAGGTTTATTTCTTAATTAAATCCAAGTTGAGAATATTATTAATTATTTATATTGGCATACATAAATGTATTTGAAAATTAAAGCATTTTGACAACAAGCACAACCATGTTCCGATATTATTTTTTTCTTCTTTTTTTTTGCATTCTGTAGCTTGATTGGTCCTTCGAAAATGTTTTTTTGCATTCATGATTTTTAATATGGCAACTCTTAAAAGTTAATAATCGTCAGTCACTGAGTGATTTTTTTAATTTATCCTAAATGAATATGAAAAGATGGATATCAGAAATTGCTGGCTCAATAAAATGAAAAGTAGAGTAATCGCGGAATTCCGAAAAACCGTTATTAGAAGATTTTAGGGCATCTGCATCATCTGAATTATCATATGGGTTAAGGACAACAGTACAAGTTCAACAGCCAGACACAACTGAAGGAACTATTTCTTATTTGATTGTCGCTGTCACTTCTTCATTTCCTAAATTGGATATAGAATGGTATGTCTTGACATACGACCTTTCAAATGAGTTGAAATTGCTGCTGATCCTTAATTGTTGGACCCCTGAAAAAAAGTATGACTTTTAAAGCAGACAGTGGTGGAAACAGAGGTTTTAGATATTCATGGTTATCAGACTATTCATCGTGGGTTGTACACTCACAAATGTTAAAAGGTGCCTTTTGCAAATTTTACGTGTTGTTTCCACAAAAGGTAATTCCAGGAGTTCAGGGGGCATTTGTCATCAAACCTTGCACACAATATAAAGATTTCATCGAAGATGCACTTAGCCACATGCAAAGCACATAGCAAAAAAAAACTCTTATTAAGGATGCAAGCTATTTTGTTGCATTATTAAAAGCCAAAGCAGTTTCTATAGATTAGCAGTTGAACTCATCATTTAGAAGACAAATTCAAGAAAATTGCTACAAACTGGGTCCCACCATTTCTACAATCCCTTTTTTTTAGGCATGCATGAATTGGCACTTCGTGGAAAAGAATCACATTCAGGTAATCTTTACGACCTGTTAGAGTTTCGTGTTGAATCTGGAGATGAAGGTCTAGGTAATCATTTGTCAATTGATTCTTGTAGTGCTGAGTGCATCTCGGCAACAACACTAAACACTTTGATCGAAATTTGTGGGTCTCTCTTGTGTGAAGACATTGTTCGTGAAGCAAATAATTCAGTTGCAATTTCTATACTTACGTGCCGACGAGACAATATAATTTCAGGCATTGAGCAGATGTCACTTGGTGTTAGATTTGTCAAATAACACAATCGTTACAAATTCATTAGAATTGGGATTAGATATGACAAAAGTTGTTGGACAAGGATAAGACGGATGTTCTACAATGGCAGGGAAAGAAGGAGGAGTCCAAGCACTAATCGAAAAAAGACCCAAAAGCAGCATTTGTACATTGGTTTACATAAACTAAATCTGTAGTGAACGTTTTATTAATGTGAATGCTGTACGAAACACTATAGGAAAAATTAAGTCAATTATCGTGTTTTTCTGAGAAATTAATCAGCGAAGAAAACTCATTCCAAATGTTCCTTTGCTATGTGAAACTAGATGAAACTAGATATAAAGGCTTGCGGAATTTCGCTGAAAATGTGACAGAAATTGTTAAACAACGGGAATATATAGAACAATCTGGAAAAAGTAAGCAAGTTGCACATCGGTTAATTTGTGCTTAAGAGGTTATGGTTGGGGTACATTTGTTGTTTGATTAGTTATTATACAAAAATATTCATCAAATCTAAAAGATGTGACCCAAAAATTACAGTCAGTGCATTTAGATTTACTGACAGTACAAAAATACATTGAAGAATTGTTGACTACATTTGCTGTTGATCGACAGAATTGTGGTGAATGGTATAAGGAAATTTTTAGTTACAAAAGGTATTGCAGATGACATTGGTGTCGATATTCAACCTCCACGACAAACTGGAAGGCAAATGAACAGGAAAATGCAAAAGTTGATTTGCCAAAGGATTATTTTAGAATAAGTGTTTTTACACCCTACCTTGATTCTATTGACTGGAAACTCGTTTTTGTGTAGAAAATAAACCAGCATATTTCCTTTTAGTTTTGCATCCCTTTTTTATGGATCAATCCGAGGCTATCGCTGAATGTTACGTATTTGACAATTTAATCGAGGAGATTGAAACCTTGTATGATATATGGAAATGTTAAACTAGTAAAGGGGAAAAACAATGACTCTTTGTGAGGTTTTAGATAAAACCAATTTTTTTCTATGATTAAAATGACTTTTTGACAGCTTTGACTTTTCCAGTAACAACATACACAATCGAGAGATCATTTAGCACTCTAAGACCAGTAAAAACGTGGCTACGCTCAACAACTGGTGATGATCTTTTATCTGGTATGATAAGTATCCGCAGAAAAAGAATATCTCAAAACAAGGAAACAATTTAAAGAAAATGTTATCAATCGATAAGGACAAATATCTAAACGTTTACAATGTTTGATTTAGAATAAATAGATTAAAATTGCAATATTATTACAGTATCAGTACAATTTATAATTTTATACTCTATTTTCTTAGTATAGTAACTGTTTGATACTGAAACCATTCTTCTGAAAATTACAATAATGTAATAAGTTATACTTATGGATATAATTCTTTTTTATGTTTGATATATGTACATGTTCTTTCTATGAAATAAACTTTCAAGAAGTTTAGTTCAGTTTTATTGTAACAACTTTATAAAATTGTTCCAAAATTGACATCCCCCCCCCCCGAATACGCCTATGATAATTACATCTGACATGTCTAGAGTCTGTGTGTGAAAGAGTGTAGGACAAAACCCCCAGCGGACAAAACACCCAGCGGCCATAACCCCAGCGGACAAAACCCCCAAAATATTAAGATTGACTATAAGTCAATATTATTAATACTTTTATATATACGAGCTTGGGCTAAATGTTTTTCAAATCATATAGATATCATGTCTCAACACAGTCTATCATTAGGCATGTTTCTATGCTGTTTTACCTAAATTGGCTTTCACCACTGTGGTTCTTATCTTGTTTGTTTTACAGTCTGCTATACAATGTATGTCTGGCGCGAGAATTAAAAGGTAGAATTAAGACACGGTCACTACTGGCCTTGGGCTAAAACCTTTAATTTTATTTTTAATCAGTAGATAAGCTGTCTGTTGATTGTAAAGTTAACAAGAGAATGACTAGGACCACTATGCAATTTGACGGTTTAATGCAGCTAATTGGGGTATTTTGAAAAAAAATTCTCTTAAAAATACGTATTTTTATATATATTTTCATCCAGGTATTATATATTACATTTTAAAATAAAAATGAGGGCCAAATAATAGGTTTTATAACAAAAATAGGGAGAGGTCCAGTGGGGGTTTGTCCGCTGGGGTTATGTCCGCTAAGGGGTTTGTCCAGATGCCGTGTGAAAAAGAGAGGATTTGCTGGAACATTTTTTTCGGAGTGTTGGTCTTTATATTTACCAAAGGTTTAGGCTGTACACATTAATGAAGTTCATTTAATCCATACGATGGCGTTTTATCGCTGAAGGCTCAAGGACCGTGGAGGCCCTAGGCAAACAAAGAGTCGGTGGTCCCTTCGCTTACTGCTTCGACTCATCGGAATGTGTAAATACAGAGCTAATAAAAAAGAACACTGCCGCCGGATGTGTTATTTCCCCAATCTGTTTATATTAAATAGGCCTATATATTGGCTTGGCGGCTCCAGTGATTAGGTGGCCCCGTGTAGGTTTGCACAAGCCGAGGGTTGTACCTTCTTTCTTAGTATTGGACGCTAAAATTTAATATGTATAAATGAGTTTGTAATATGTATTTATTAGCGTTGATTAAACTGCATTAACGCGCGATTAGCGCGTCAAAAAAATTTTTAAAGCAACACCTAAATGCGTTAATTTGACCAAAATGCTGAAAGTTCAGAATAGCGCCAAATCGATAAATAACGGAATTTCATTATGTAATTTGAAGTTAAGGTCCGTTCACCTACTACGTAGATCATCTACCCCCACCCTGCGGCATTTCGCACACACATACACACCCAGGTATGTCTACAAAAGTCCCACTTGGAAAATAAAATGAAGTAACCCCCCCTCCTGCTCCTTTCCGGTCGATGTAAAAAGATAAACTTTTCATTAATTTGTTTACATTATATACTGTAGTATATTGGTGGAGGTAAAAGAACAAGTGTTTAGTGAACCCGGTTATAATTTGTATCATCATTTTATTTCGCATAATTTTTATCGCATTTGATAATACATCTTGCTGTCACGTCCGCAACAGCTGCACTAATAGTTTCATACAGTTGACACTTGTAATCAATGTCTAGACTTAGCTGAGACACACATCTGTACAACCATACAGTGGTTGTAATTTTCAAATTTTTGTGACACTTAGCTAAATGAAATATTTTATACAGTGGTTCTAAAACTTTTGCGCGATTCACGACACGCCAAGAAGTTTTATTCAGTTTCCACAGCACAGCCGTAAAGAAAGATAAAAATGATCAAAGGAAAAAAAAAACAATTATTTAATTGTATTGTTTTCGATCAACTAGTTATGTACATGTTTGACGACACACTTTATAACAAGTCCCGACACACATACGAGACTGAGAACCACTAAACAAGGATACTTGCGTCAAAAATGGGTCGAACATTTCAAGGTCTGGCGTGTCAAAGACGTCAAAGTGCGTACAATTAACAACACGTTGTTTCAGATTCACATGTAGGCTAATTATTATCGGGATTCCTTTCCCTCCTGTCACAGTGTAATTCTGCAAAGTTTATAATCTTTTCTCCATTCTTATAATGGAATCACAAACAGAAGAAACAATTTTGCACGGGAATTTTATTGTCAAAACTAGTAGTATTGTTGTTTGCAAATGCAAAAATTTAAATACCATCGCAGCAATTCATCTTTGACATATCATTTACAATCCAAGCACGCGTTCATCAATCATGACATTCCATCGACATCGGCTGTATCAAGCGTTTAAGTCAAATCGACTCTTCGCCAAACTACATTGTTTGAACATAAGGAAAAGGCAAAACCAATGGACCAAACGAAATATAACAGAATAACCAACACTATCACCCAATGGGTTGCCAGAAATAATCGGTCAATAAACATTGTTACCGACGAAGGACTAAAGGGTGTTATTCGGGCTGCCACTGGAAATCAATCATACACTTTACCTTCTAGATCTGTGATCAACAACTGAATTGATGACTTGTACCACCAAGAGCGGCAAAAATTTCTCAAGCTCAGTATTTTTTCGATTAAATATGCGTTAATTTGCGATACAATTTTTAATTATGCGTTAATTTCGATTAAATTTTTTAATCGAACAACAGCTCTAGTATTTATGAGTGCGGAAAACGACCAAGAGTTTGATGGAGGTCGCTGCATCACTAAATAACGTGTCACAGACAGTACAACTGTACTAGTGCATGGTGCAGAGTAGCCTTAGAAAGTCTATGTTCATGTTACGAGTGCAGTTATTTTGTTTATTTCTCCTTGTTATGATGTTTTAACACTATATGAAAAGATAGTTGTTTAAAAAATTTCAGCTCTTTATATTAAATAACATTGTTTCTTTCATCTCGGTTTGACTGAAAATACTCTTAAGACTCATAAGACTGCTCAATACATTAAAGATGTTCTTTGACTGAAAGAATTAACAAGATTATGACAGGTCGCATAGTAAAATAGTACAACACTGGAAAATCAGGATAAAAAAAATGGAAAATCAATAACATGCTTAAGCTACAATCCAAAGTTTTGGCTAAGCCTGAACAAGCATTCAGGCCTTAGCACAAGGGTATATAATGTTGGCCCACGTCATAGGCATGCAAAATAGTCTTTAATAGGAGTGTTCAAAAAATGAAATTCGTTATCATCTGGTTTGCGGACGGATGGTCGTGTGGTAAAGCGCTCGACTGTCGACCTGAGTGTACCTGGTTCGATCTCCGGTGAGGACCAATTTATATTTTAGGTCATGGCTTAAGTCCCCCGCTATGTCTCCCGTGGCCGTCGAGGCCATTGCATATCTGCTGTGGTGGGGATGAAAGAAGGGCACCATAAAAAACCGTCTCGTTAGTGGTTTATAGGATCTAAGATATTTTATCTCATCCTTTACAGGGACAATTAAATACTAAAATATCAATTTTGAAATTGACTTGTAAAGCCTTCAACTTTCTACTGCTTTGAAATAAAATTTAAAAGAGATGTACTTTCTACAATTTAAAGACTAAATATCATCAAGAAAGTACTCTATCAGCGCTAAAAAGAATAACTGCATCAAACCTCTGAATGTGAGAAACTGTCATGCATGGAGTGGTCAGGTGACCTCTTTAAAACATAGAAATAAATGTTATAAAAACCAGTTCCAAAGCTAAATATATTTTGAATTAGTCAATTAACACGTTTCCTATTATAAAAGCAAGTCTTTGGAAACAGGATAAAATAAGATTCATGTTGGTTTGGACTTCTTACTTAAATGACACAAAAACTAGCCCAAGTATTGGATAAGAAAGATATTAACATTCCATTTTGAAAAAAAATTACTTTTTTTGCGAACTGTTGTACCATCTTGGGATGGTTGAAAAAAAGTTGAACAATATAGAGTATGTCTGTCTGTACATAACTATCTATCTTTGAGACTGAGAGACAGCGATATATATATATATAGGCCTATATATATATATATTTATTTATATATATACATTCTTACTTGGTGGTCTCAGAGTAGTAGATGATTGGTTACTTGATGTCTTTGGAGTGGTGGATTTAGTTTTTCCAGCTGATTCAGAAGTACCAGTGACTTAAAAAAAAGTTTATATTGAAATTCTTTATTTATAGAATAAATAGTCATTCTCTCATCTAAAACTATAAGGAGCTGAATGAAAATGCATATAAAAGGGTGGAATCTGTATACAGAAAGATGTAGGCAGAATAGCAGGTTACACTCATTCATTCATTGAAGTGGTTATAACATATGTCTATTAAATGGTTTCAACTTTGTATTGGCATTTATGAAAATTTAACCACTAAATATATCATTATGAATTGTAAAATTATATTTTTGTTGGCATTTATGAAAATTTAACCACTAAAATCTATCATTCTTGATTGTTAAATGTATTTTTATTGGCTTTTAAAGCTAATAAAAAAGAGATCAATTTACAGATTTTCATAGTTCAATACAATATAACAAGAAATTATACAACAAAGTATTTAAACTATATTAGTTTAATATTCGCAATTGAACTAAAATCTCACCTAAATATGGAGTAGTTGTTGGAACTGATGTTGGTGTTGGTCCAGATGTTGGCACTGATGTAGGTGTTGGAACTGATGATGGCACTGATGTAGGTTTTGGTCCAGATGTTGGAGTTGGGACAGATGAAGGTGTTGGTCCAGATATTGGCACTGATGTTGGGGTTGGTCCAGATGTTGGTGTTGGTACTGATGTAGGTGTTGGTCCAGATGTTGGTGTTGGTACTGATGTAGGTGTTGGTCCAGATGTTGGCACTGTTGGTCCAGTGGTTGGTACTGAAGTAGGTGAGGAAAAGGTTTGTGGAGTACTAGGTGATTCCGGTGAAGTATTAGGAGTTGTGGGAGGGCTTCTTGAGGTCGGTAGGAGCGGATGTTGGTGTGGACAATGATGTAGGTGTTGGTCCAGAGGTTGGTGTTGGCACTGATGTAGGTGTTGGTTCTGATGTTGGTGTTGAACTGATGTAGGTGTTGGTCCAGATGTTGGTGTTGGTACTGATGTAGGTGTTGGTCCAGAGGTTGGTGTTCTGTACTGATGTAGGTGTTGGTCGAGATGTTGGTGTTGGTACTGATGTAGGTGTTGGTCCAGATGTTAGTGTTGGTACTGAGTGTAGGTGTTGGTCCAGAGGTTGGTGTTGGCACTGATGTAGGTGTTGGTCCAGATGTTGGTGTTGAAACTGATGTAGGTGTTGGTCCAGATGATGGTGTTGGAACTGATGTAGGTGTTGGTCCAGATGTTGGTGTTGGTACTGATGTAGGTGTTGGTCCAAATGTTGGTGTTGGTCCGGATGTAGTGTTGGTACTGATGTAGGTGTTGGTCCAGAGGTTGGTGTTGGTACTGATGTAGGTGGTCCAGAGGTTGGTGGTGGCACTGATGTAGGTGTTGGTTCTGATGTTGGTGTTGGAACTGATGTAAGTGTTGGTCTAGATTTTGGTGTTGGTCCAGATGTTGGTGTTGGTACTGATGTTGATGTTGGTCCAGATGTAGGTGTTGGTCCAGAAGTTGGTGTTGGCACTGATGTAGGTGTTGGTCCAGATGTTGGCACTGAAGAAGGTGTTGGTCCAGATGTTGGTACTGATATAGGTGTTGGTCCAGATGTTGGTACTGATGTAGATGTTGGTCCAGATGTTGGCACTGAAGTAGGTGTTGGTCCAGATGTTGGTACTGATGTAGGTGTTGGTCCAGATGTTGGCACTGATGTAGGTTTGGTCCAGAGGTTGGTGTTGGTTTGATGGGTGTTGGTCCAGATGTTGCACTGAAGAAGGTGTTGGTCCAGATGTTGGTACTGATGTAGGTGTTGGTCCAGATGTTGGCACTGATGTAGGTGTTGGTCCAGATGTTGGTACTGAAGTAGGTGTTGGTCCGGATGTTGGTACTGATGTAGGTGTTGGTCCAGATGTTGGCACTGAAGTAGATGTTGGTCCAGATGTTGGTACTGATGTAGGTGTTGGTCCAGATGTTGGCACTGAAGTAGGTGTTGGTCCAGATGTTGGTACTGATGTAGGTGTTGGTTCAGAGGTTGGTGTTGGCACTGATATAGATGTTGGTCGAGATGTTGGTACTGATGAAGGTGTTGGTCCAGATGTTGGTACTGATGTAGGTGTTGGTTCAGATGTTGGTACTGATGTAGGTGTTGGTCCAGATGTTGGTACTGATGTAGGTGTTGGTCCAGATATTGTGATGTTGGAACTGATGTAGGTGTTGGTCCAGAGGTTGGTGTTGGCACTGATGTAAGTGTTGGTCCAGATGTTGGCACTGAAGTAGGCGTTGGTCCAGATGTTGGTACTGATGTAGGCGTTGGTCCAGATGTTGGTATTGATGTTGGGGTTGGTCCAGATGTTGGTGTTGGAACTGATGTAGGCGTTGGTCCAGATGTTTGCACAGATGTAGGTGTTAGTCCAGATGTTGGCACTGATGTAGGTGTTGGTCCAGATAATGGCACTGATGTAGGCGTTGGTCCAGAGGTTGGGGTTGGCACTGATGTAGGTGTTGGTCCAGAGGTTGGTGTTGGCACTGATGTAGGTATTGGTCCAGATGTTGGCACTGATGTTGGGGTTGGTACTGATTTAGGTGTTGGTCCAGATGTTGGCACTGATGTTGGGGTTGGAACTGATGTAGGCGTTGGTCCAGATGTTGGCACTGATGTAGGTGTTGGTCCAGATGTTGGCGCTGAAGTAGGAGTTAGTCCAGATGTTGGTACTGATGTAGGTGTTGGTCAAGATGTTGGTGTTGGTACTGATGGAGGTTTGGTTCAGATGTTGGTGTTGGTACTGTTGTAGGTGTTGTTCCAGATGTTGGTGTTGGTACTGATGTTGGTGTTGGTCCAGAGGTTGGTGTTGGTACTGATGTAGGTGTTGGTCCAGATGTTGGTGTTGGCACTGATGTAGGTGTTGGTCCAGATGTTGGTATTGGCACTGATGTAGGTGTTGGTCCAGATGTTGGTGTTGGTACTGATGTAGGTGTTGGTCCTGATGTTGGTGTTGGTCCAGATGTTGGTGTTGGTACTGATGTAGGTGTTGGTCTAGCTGTTGATGTTGGTACTGATGTAGGTGTTGGTCCAGATGTTGGTGTTGGAACTGATGTCGGTGTTGGTCCAGATGTTGGTGTTGGTCCAGTTGTTGGTGTTGGTACTGATGTTGGTGTTGGTACTGATGTAGGTGTTGGTCCAGATGTTGGTGTTGGAACTGATGTAGGTGTTGGTCCAGATGTTGGTGTTGGTACTGATGTAGGTGTTGGTCCAGATGTTGGTGTTGGTACTGATGTAGGTGTTGGTCCAGGGTTGGTGTTGGCACTGATGTAGGTGTTGGTCCAGAGTTGGTGTTGGCACTGATGTAGGTGTTGGTCCAGATGTTGGCACTGATGTAGGTGTTGGTCCAGATGTTGGCACTGATGTTGGGGTTGGAACTGATGTAGGTGTTGGTCCTGATGTTGGTGTTGGTATTGATGTAGGTGTTGGTCAGATATTGGCACTGATGTAGGTGTTGGTCCAGATGTTGGTCCAGATGTAAAGTGTTGGACCAGATGTTGGTACTGATGTAGGTGTTGGTCGGATGTTGGTGTTGGTACTGATGTAGGTGTTGGTCCAGAGGTTGGTGTTGGCACTGATGTAGGTGTTGGTCCGGATGTTGGTGTTGGCACAGATGTAGGTGTTGGTCCAGATGTTGGCACTGAAGTAGGTGTTGGTCCAGATGTTGGTACTGATGTAGATGTTGGTCCAGATGTTGGTACTGATGTAGGTGTTGGTCCAGATGTTGGCACTGAAGTAGGTGTTGGTCCAGATGTTGGTACTGATGTAGGCGTTGGTCCAGAGGTTGGTGTTGGCACTGATATAGATGTTGGTCCAGATGTTGGCACTGATGTAGGTGTTGGTCCAGATGTTGGTACTGATGTAGGTGTTGGTTCAGATGTTGGTACTGATGTAGGTGTTGGTCCAGATGTTGGTACTGATGTAGGTGTTGGTCCAGATATTGGTGTTGGTACTGATGTAGGTGTTGGTCCAGAGGTTGGTGTTGGCACTGATGTAGGTGTTGGTCCAGATGTTGGCACTGAAGTAGGCGTTGGTCCAGGTGTTGGCACTGATGTAGGTGTTGGTCCAGATGTTGGCACTGATGTAGGCGTTGGTCCAGATGTTGGTGTTGGAACTGATGTAGGTGTTGGTCCAGATGTTTGCACTGATGTAGGTGTTGGTCAGATGTTGGCACTGATGTAGGTGTTGGTCCAGATGTTGGCACTGATGTAGGTGTTGGTCCAGATGTTGGGGTTGGTTTGATAGGTGTTGGTCCAGAGGTTGGTGTTGGCACTGATGTAGGTGTTGGTCCAGATGTTGGCACTGATGTTAGGTTGGTACTGATGTAGGTGTTGGTTCCAGATGTTGGCACTGATGTTGGGGTTGGAACTGATGTAGGCGTTGGTCCAGATGTTGGCACTGATGTAGGTGTTGGTCCAGATGTTGGCACTGATGTAGGTGTTGGTCCAGATGTTGGTGTTGGTACTGATGTAGGTGTTGGTCCAGAGGTTGGTGTTGGCACTGATGTAGGTGTTGGTCCAGATGTTGGTGTTGGAACTGATGTAGGTGTTGGTCCAGATGTTGGTGTTGGAACTGATGTAGGTGTTGGTCCAGATGTTGGTGTTGGTACTGATGTAGGTGTTGGTCCAGATGTTGGTGTTGGTCCAGATGTTAGTGTTGGTACTGATGTAGGTGTTGGTCCAGAGGTTGGTGTTGGTACTGATGTAGGTGTTGGTCCAGAGAGGTTGGTGATGGCACTGATGTAGGTGTTGGTCAGATGTTGGTGTTGGAACTGATGTAGGTGTTGGTCCAGATGTTGGTGTTGGTAACAGATGTTGGTGTTGGTCCTGATGTTGGTGTTGGTACTGATGTAGGTGTTGGTCCAGAGGTTGGTGTTGGCACTGATGTAGGTGTTGGTCCAGATGTTGGCACTGAAGTAGGTGTTGGTCCAGATGTTGGTACTGATGTAGGTGTTGGTCCAGATGTTGGTACTGATGTAGGTGTTGGTCCAGATGTTGGTACTGAAGTAGGTGTTGGTCCGGATGTTGGTACTGATGTAGGTGTTGGTCCAGATGTTGGCACTGAAGTAGATGTTGGTCCAGATGTTGGTACTGATGTAGGTGTTGGTCCAGATGTTGGCACTGATGGGTGTTGGTCCAGATGTTGGTACTGATGTAGGTGTTGGTCCAGAGGTTGGTGTTGCACTGATGTAGATGTTGGTCCAGATGTTGGTACTGATGAAGGTGTTGGTCCAGATGTTGGCACTGATGTAGGTGTTGGTCCAGATGTTGGCACTGATGTAGTGTTGGTCCAGATGTTGGTACTGATGTAGGTGTTGGTCCAGATATTGGTGTTGGTATTGATGTAGGTGTCGGTCCAGAGGTTGGTGTTGGCACTGATGTAGGTGTTGGTCCAGATGTTGGCACTGATGTAGGCGTTGGTCCAGATGTTGGTACTGATATAGGTGTTGGTCCAGATGTTGGTATTGATGTTGGGATTTGGTCAGATGTTGGTGTTGGAACTGATGTAGGTGTTGGTCCAGATGTTTGCACAGATGTAGGTTTGGTCCAGATGTTGGCACTGATGTAGGTGTTGGTCCAGATAATGGCACTGATGTAGGCGTTGGTCCAGAGGTTGGGGTTGGCACTGATGTAGGTGTTGGTCCAGAGGTTGGTGTTGGCACTGATGTAGGTGTTGGTCCAGATGTTGGCACTGATGTTGGGGTTGGAACTGATTTAGGTGTTGGTCCAGATGTTGGCACTGATGTTGGGGTTGGAACTGATGTAGGCGTTGGTCCAGATGTTGGCACTGATGTAGGTGTTGGTCCAGATGTTGGCGCTGAAGTAGGAGTTAGTCCAGATGTTGGTACTGATGTAGGTGTTGGTCCAGATGTTGGTGTTGGTACTGATGTAGGTGTTGGTCCAGATATTGGTGTTGGTACTGATGTAGGTGTTGGTCCAGATGTTGGTGTTGGTACTGATGTAGGTGTTGGTCCAGAGTTGGTGTTGGTACTGATGTAGGTGTTGGTCCAGATGTTGGTGTTGGCACTGATGTAGGTGTTGGTCCAGATGTTGGTATTGGCACTGATGTAGGTGTTGGTCCAGATGTTGGTGTTGGTACTGATGTAGGTGTTGGTCCAGATGTTGGTGGTCCAGATGTTGGTGTTGGTACTGATGTAGGTGTTGGTCCAGAGGTTGGTGTTGGAACTGATGTAGGTGTTGGTCCAGATGTTGGTGTTGGAACTGATGTAGGTGTTGGTCCAGATGTTGGTGTTGGTCCAGATGTTGGTGTTGGTCCAGAGGTTGGTGTTGGCACTGATGTAGGTGTTGGTCCAGATGTTGGTGTTGGAACTGATGTAGGTGTTGGTCCAGAGGTTGGTGTTGGCACTGATGTAGGTGTTGGTCCAGATGTTGGTGTTGGTACTGATGTAGGTGTTGGTCCAGAGGTTGGTGTTGGCACTGATGTAGGTGTTGGTCAGGTTGGTGTTGGCACTGATGTAGGTGTTGGTCCAGATGTTGGCACTGAAGTGGGTGTTGGTCCAGATGTTGGTGTTGATGTTGAGGTTGAACTGATGTAGGTGTTGGTCCTGATGTTGGTGTTGGTATTGATGTAGGTGTTGGTCCAGATATTGGCACTGAAGTAGGTGTTGGTCCAGATGTTGGTACTGATGTAGGTGTTGGTCCAGATGTTGGCACTGATGTAGGCGTTGGTCCAGATGTTGGCACTGATGTAGGTGTTGGTCCAGATGTTGGCACTGATGTAGGTGTTGGTCCAGATGTTGGTGTTGGTACTGATGTAGGTGTTGGTCCAGAGGTTGGTGTTGGCACTGATGTAGGTGTTGGTCCAGATGTTGGTGTTGGCACTGATGTAGGTGTTGGTCCAGATGTTGGCACTGAAGTAGGTGTTGGTCCAGATGTTGGTACTGATGTAGGTGTTGGTCCAGATGTTGGTACTGATGTAGGTGTTGGTCCAGATGTTGGCACTGAAGTAGGTGTTGGTCCAGATGTTGGTACTGATGTAGGTGTTGGTCCAGATGTTGGCACTGAAGTAGGTGTTGGTCCAGATGTTGGTACTGATGTAGGTGTTGGTCCAGATGTTGGCACTGAGTAGGTGTTGGTCCAGATGTTGGTACTGATGTAGGTGTTGGTTCAGAGGTTGGTGTTGGCACTGATGTAGATGTTGGTCCAGATGTTGGTACTGATGTAGGTGTTGGTCAGATGTTGGTACTGATGTAGGTGGTTCAGATGTTGGCACTGATGTAGGTGTTGGTCCAGATGTTGGTACTGATGTAGGTGTTGGTCCAGATATTGGTGTTGGTATTGATGTAGGTGTTGGTCCAGAGGTTGGTGTTGGCACTGATGGTGTTGGTCCAGATGTTGGCACTGAAGTAGGTGTTGGTCCAGATGTTGGTACTGATGTAGGCGTTGGTCCAGATGTTGGCATTGATGTTGGGGTTGGTCCAGATGTTGGTGTTGGAACTGATGTAGGCGTTGGTCCAGATGTTGGCACAGATGTAGGTGTTGGTCCAGATGTTGGCACTGATGTAGGTGTTGGTCCAGATAATGGCACTGATGTAGGCGTTGGTCCAGAGGTTGGGGTTGGCACTGATGTAGGTGTTGGTCCAGAGGTTGGTGTTGGCACTGATGTAGGTATTGGTCCAGATGTTGGCACTGATGTTGGGGTTGGAACTGATGTAGGTGTTGGTCCAGATGTTGGCACTGATGTTGGGGTTGGAACTGATGTAGGCGTTGGTCCAGATGTTGGCACTGATGTAGGTGTTGGTCCAGATGTTGGTGTTGGTACTGATGTAGGTGTTGGTCCTGATATTGGTGTTGGTACTGTTGTAGGTGTTGGTCCAGATGTTGGTGTTGGTACTGATGTAGGTGTTGGTCCAGAGGTTGGTGTTGGTACTGATGTAGGTGTTGGTCCAGATGTTGGTGTTGGTACTGATGTAGGTGTTGGTCCAGATGTTGGTATTGGCACTGATGTAGGTGTTGGATGTTGTTGGTGTTGGTACTGATGTAGGTGTTGGTCCAGAGGTTGGTGTTGGTCCAGATGTTGGTGTTGGTACTGATGTAGGTGTTGGTCTAGCTGTTGATGTTGGTACTGATGTAGGTGTTGGTCCAGATGTTGGTGTTGGAACTGATGTCGGTGTTGGTCCAGATGTTGGTGTTGGTCCAGATGTTGGTGTTGGTACTGATGTTGGTGTTGGTACTGATGTAGGTGTTGGTCCAGATGTTGGTGTTGGAACTGATGTAGGTGTTGGTCCAGATGTTGGTGTTGGTATTGATGTAGGTGTTGGTCCAGATGTTGGTGTTGGTCCAGAGGTTGGTGTTGGCACTGATGTAGGTGTTGGTCCGGAGGTTGGTGTTGGCACTGATGTAGGTGTTGGTCCAGATGTTGGCACTGAAGTAGGTGTTGGTCCAGATGTTGGCACTGATGTTGGGGTTGGAACTGATGTAGGTGTTGGTCCAGATGTTGGTGTTGGTATTGATGTAGGTGTTGGTCCAGATATTGGCACTGAAGTAGGTGTTGATCCAGATGTTGGTCCAGATGTAGGTGTTGGCCCAGATGTTGGCAATGAAGTAGATTTGGTCCAGATGTTGGTACTGATGTAGGTGTTGGTCCAGATGTTGGTACTGATGTAGGTGTTGGTCCAGATGTTGGTGTTGGTACTGATGTAGGTGTTGGTCCAGAGGTTGGTGTTGGCACTGATGTAGGTGTTGGTCCAGATGTTGGTGTTGGCACTGATGTAGGTGTTGGTCCAGATGTTGGCACTGATGTAGGTGTTGGTCCAGATGTTGGCACTGATGTTGGGGTTGGAACTGATGTAGGTGTTGGTCCAGATGTTGGTGTTGGTATTGATGTAGGTGTTGGTCCAGATATTGGCACTGAAGTAGGTGTTGGTCCAGATGTTGGCACTGATGTAGGATTTGGTCCAGATGTTGGTACTGATGTAGGTGTTGGTCCAGATGTTGGTAATGATGTAGGTGTTGGTCCAGATGTTGGTGTTGGCACTGATGTAGGTGTTGGTCCAGATGTTGGTGTTGGAACTGATGTAGGTGTTGGTCCAGATGTTGGAACTGATGTAGGTGTTGGTCCAGATGTTGGCACTGATGTAGGCGTTGGTCCAGATGTTGGTACTGATGGTGTTGGTCCAGATGTTGGTGTTGGTAATGATGTAGGTGTTGGTCCAGATGTTGGTGTTGGTCCAGATGTTGGTGTTGGAACTGATGTAGGTGTTGGTCCAGATGTTGGTGTTGGTACTGATGTAGGTGTTGGTCCAGATGTTGGTACTGATGTAGGTGTTGGTCCAGATGTTGGTACTGGGGTAGGTGTTGGTCCAGATGTTGGTGTTGGAACTGATGTAGGTGTTGGTCCAGATGTGGGTGTTGGTACTGATGTAGGTGTTGGTCAGATGTTGGTGTTGGTACAGATGTAGATGTTGGTCCAGATGTTGGTGTTGGAACTTGGGGGTGTTGGTCCAGATGTTGGTGTTGGTACTGATGTAGTGTTGTCAATAGTTGAGAGGTTGGTGTTTGTCACTGAAGTAGGTGGCAATGGTTGAGGTGTTGTGTTGAACTGATGTATGTGTTGGTAGATGTTGGTGTTGGTACTGATGTAGGTGTTGGTTGAAGTTGGTGTGGCACTGATGTTGGTGTTGATGTTAGGTGTTGGTCCAGAGGTGGTACTGAAGTAGGTGGTGGTTCAGATGTTGGTGTTGGCACTGATGTAGGTGTTGGTCCAGATGTTGGTGTGGTACTGATGTAGGTGTTGGTCAGATATTGGTGTTGGTTTGATGTAGGAAATGGTCGAGTTGGTGTTGGTGATGTAGGTGTTGGTCCAGATGATGGCACTGTCGGTCCAGTGGTTGGTACTGAGTAGGTGAGGAAAAAGTTTCTGGAGTACTAGGTGATTCCGGTGAAATGTTGGTAGGAGGTTGTAGGAGAGGCTTCCTTGAGGTCAGTGGGTACAGATGTTGGTGTGGACAATGATGTAGGTGTTGGTCCAGGTGTTGGTATTGGAACTGATGTAGGTGTTGGTCCAGAAGTTGGTGTTGGCACTGATGTAGGTGTTGGTCCAGATGTTGGTGTTGGTACTGATGTAGGTGTTGGTCCAGATGTTGGTGTTGGTACTGATGTAGGTGTTGGTCCAGATGTTGGCACTGATGTTGGGGTTGGAACTGATGTAGGTGCTGGTGCAGATGTTGGTGTTGGTATTAATGTAGGTGTTGGTCCAGATGTTGGTAATGGTACTGATGTAGGTGTTGGTCCAGAGGTTGGTGTTGGCACTGATGTAGGTGTTGGTCCAGATATTGGCACTGAAGTAGGTGTTGGTCCAGATGTTGGTACTGATGTAGGTGTTGGTCCAGATGTTGGTTCTGAAGTAGGTGTTGGTCCAGATGTTGGTACTGATGTAGGTGTTGGTCCAGATGTTGGTGTTGGTACTGATGTAGGTGTGTTGGTCCAGATGTAGGTGTTGGTCCAGATGTTGGTGTTGGCACTGATGTAGGTGTTGGTCCAGATGTTGGTACTGGGGTAGGTGTTGGTCCAGATGTTGGTGTTGGAACTGATGTAGGTGTTGGTCCAGAAGTTGGTGTTGGCACTGAAGTAGGTGTTGGTCCAGATGTGGGTGTTGGTCCAGATGTTGGTGTTGGTACTGATGTATGTGTTGGTCCAGATGTTGGTGTTGGTACTGATGTAGGTGTTGGTCCAGAGGTTGGTGTTGGCACTGATGTTGGTGTTGGTACTGATGTATGTGGTTGTCCAGATGTTGGTAATGGTACTGATGTAGGTGTTGGTCCAGAGGTTGGTGTTGGCACTGATATAGGTGTTTGTCCAGAAGTTGGTGTTGGAACTGATGTAGGTGTTGGTCCAGAAGTTGGTGTTGGAACTGATGTAGGTGTTGGTCCAGATGTTGGTTTTGGTACTGATGTAGGTGTTGGTCCAGATGTTGGTGTTGGTACTGATGTAGGTGTTGGTCCAGATGTTGGCACTGATGTAGGTGTTGGTGCAGATGTTGGTACTGATGTAGGTGTTGGTCCAGATATTGGTTTGATGGTACTGATGTAGGTGTTGGTCCAGAGGTTGGTGTTGGCACTGATGTAGGTGTTGGTCCAGATGTTGGCACTGAAGTAGGTGTTGGTCCAGATGTTGGTACTGATGTAGGTGTTGGTCCAGATGTTGGTTCTGAAGTAGGTGTTGGTCAGATGTTGGTACTGATGTAGGTGTTGGTCCAGATGTTGGTGTTGGTACTGATGTAGGTGTTGGTGTTGGTCCAGATGTAGGTGTTGGTCCAGATGTTGGTGTTGGCACTGATGTAGGTGTTGGTCCAGATGTTGGTACTGGGGTAGGTGTTGGTCCAGATGTTGGTGTTGGAACTGATGTAGGTGTTGGTCCAGATGTTGGCACTGAAGTAGGTGTTGGTCCAGATGTGGGTGTTGGTCCAGATGTTGGTGTTGGTACTGATGTAGGTGTTGGTCCAGATGTTGGTGTTGGTACTGATGTAGGTGTTGGTCCAGAGGTTGGTGTTGGCACTGATGTTGGTGTTGGTACTGATGTATGTGTTGGTCCAGATGTTGGTAATGGTACTGATGTAGGTGTTGGTCCAGAGGTTGGTGTTGGCACTGATGTAGGTGTTGGTCCAGAGGTTGGCACTGAAGTAGGTGTTGGTCCAGATGTTGGCACTGATGTTGGGGTTGGAACTGATGTAGGTGTTGGAACTGATGTAGGTGTTGGTCCAGATGTTGGTGTGGGTACTGATGTAGGTGTTGGTCCAGATGTTGGTATTGGCACTGATGTAGGTGTTGGTCCAGAGTTGGTGTTGAACTGATGTAGGTGTTGGTCCAGATGTTGGTGTTGGTACTGATGTAGGTGTTGGTCCAGATGTTGGTGTTGGTACTGATGTAGGTGTTGGTCCAGATGTTGGTGTTGGTACTGATGTAGGTGTTGGTCCAGAGGTCGGTGTTGGCACTGATGTAGGTGTTGGTCCAGATGTTGGCACTGAAGTTGGTGTTGGTAGATGTTGGCACTGATGTTGGGGTTGGAACTGATGTAGGTGTTGGTCCAGATGTTGGTGTTGGTATTGATGTAGGTGTTGGTCCAGATATTGGCACTGAAGTAGGTGTTGGTCCAGATGTTGGTACTGATGTAGGTGTTGGTCCAGATGTTGGTACTGAAGTAGGTGTTGGTCCAGATGTTGGTACTGATGTAGGTGTTGGTCCAGATGTTGGTGTTGGTACTGATGGTGTTGGTGTTGGTACTGATGTAGGTGTTGGTCCAGATGTTGGTGTTGGCACTGATGTAGGTGTTGGTCCAGATGTTGGTACTGGGGTAGGTGTTGGTCCAGAAGTTGGTGTTGGAACTGATGTAGGTGTTGGTCCAGAAGTTGGTGTTGGAACTGATGTAGGTGTTGGTCCAGATGTTGGTGTTGGTCCAGATGTTGGTGTTGGTGTTGGCATGTGTTGGTCCAGATGTTGGTGCACTTTGATGTAGGTGTTGGTCCAGAGGTTGGTGTTGACACTGATGTAGGTGTTGGTCCAGATGTTGGCACTGAAGTAGGTGTTGGTCCAGATGTTGGCACTGATGTTGGGGTTGGAACTGATGTAGGTGTTGGTCCAGAGGTTGGTGTTGGCATTGATGTAGGTGTTGGTCCAGATATTGGCACTGAAGTAGGTGTTGGTCCAGATGTTGGTACTGATGTAGGTGTTGGTCCAGATGTTGGCACTGATGTAGGTGTTGGTCCAGATGTTGGTACTGATGTAGGTTTTGGTGTTGGTCCAGATGTAGGTGTTGGTCCAGATGTTGGTGTTGGCACTGATGTAGGTGTTGGTCCAGATGTTGGCACTGAAGTAGGTGTTGGTCCAGATGTTGGTACTGATGTAGGTGTTGGTCCAGATGTTGGCACTGATGTAGGTGTTGGTCCAGATGTTGGTGTTGGCACTGATGTAGGTGTTGGTCCAGATGTTGGCACTGATGTTGGGGTTGGAACTGATGTAGGTGTTGGTCCAGATGTTGGTGTTGGTATTGATGTAGGTGTTGGTCCAGATATTGGCACTGATGTAGGTGTTGGTCCAGATATTGGTACTGATGTAGGTGTTGGTCCAGATGTTGGCACTGAAGTAGGTGTTGGTCCAGATGTTGGTACTGATGTAGGTGTTGGTCCAGATGTTGGTGTTGGTACTGATGTAGGTGTTGGTCCAGATGTAGGTGTTGCTGTCAGATGTTGGTGTTGGCACTGATGTAGGTGTTGGTCCAGATGTTGGTACTGATGTAGGTGTTGGTCCAGATGTTGGTGTTGGAACTGATGTAGGTGTTGGTCCAGAGGTTGGTGTTGGAACTGAAGTAGGTGTTGGTCCAGATGTGGGTGTTGGTCCAGATGTTGGTGTTGGTACTGATGTAGGTGTTGGTCCAGATGTTGGTGTTGGTACTGATGTAGGTGTTGGTCCAGAGGTTGGTGTTGGCACTGATGTAGGTGTTGGTCCAGATGTTGGCACTGAAGTAGGTGTTGGTCCAGATGTTGGCACTGATGTTGGGGTTGGAACTGATGTAGGTGTTGGTCCAGATGTTGGTGTTGGCACTGATGTAGGTGTTGGTCCAGATGTTGGCACTGATGTAGGTGTTGGTCCAGATGTTGGCACTGATGTAGGTGTTGGTCCAGATGTTGGTACTGATGTAGGTGTTGGTGGTGTTGGTACTGATGTAGGTGTTGGTCCAGATGTTGGTGTTGGCACTGATGTAGGTGTTGGTCCAGATGTTGGCACTGATGTAGGTGTTGGTCCAGATGTTGGCACTGATGTAGGTGTTGGTCCAGATGTTGGCACTGATGTAGGTGTTGGTCCAGATGTTGGCACTGATGTAGGTGTTGGTCCAGATGTTGGTGTTGGAACTGATGTAGGTGTTGGTCCAGATGTTGGTGTTGGTACTGATGTAGGTGTTGGTCCAGATGTTGGTGTTGGTACAGATGTAGATGTTGGTCAGATGTTGTTGGTGTTGGAACTGATGTAGGTGTTGGTCCAGATGTTGGTGTTGGTACTGATGTAGGTGTTGGTCCAGAGGTTGGTGTTGGTACTGATGTAGGTGTTGGTCCAGAAGTTGGTGTTGGAACTGATGTAGGTGTTGGTACAGATGTTGGTGTTGGCATGATAGGTGTTGGTCCAGATGTTGGTGTTGGTACTGATGTAGGTGTTGGTCCAGAGGTTGGTGTTGGCACTGATGTAGGTGTTGGTCCAGATGTAGGTGTTGGTCCAGATGTTGGTGTTGGTACTGATGTAGGTGTTGGTCCAGATGTTGGTGTTGGTACTGATGTAGGTGTTGGTCCAGAGGTTGGTGTTGGCACTGATGTAGGTGTTGGTCCAGATGTTGGCACTGAAGTAGGTGTTGGTCCAGATGTTGGTACTGATGTAGGTGTTGGTCCAGATGTTGGCACTGATGTAGGTGTTGGTCCAGATGTTGGTACTGATGTAGGTGTTGGTCCAGATGTTGGCACTGAAGTAGGTGTTGGTCCAGATGTTGGCACTGATGTTGGGGTTGGAACTGATGTAGGTGTTGGTCCAGATGTTGGTGTTGGTACTGATGTAGGTGTTGGTCCAGATGTTGGCACTGATGTAGGTGTTGGTCCAGATGTTGGCACTGATGTAGGCGTTGGTCCAGATGTTGGCACTGATGTAGGTGTTGGTCCAGATGTTGGCACTGATGTAGGTGTTGGTCCAGATGTTGGTGTTGGTACTGATGTAGGCGTTGGTGTTGGTCCTGATGTAGGTGTTGGTCCAGATGTTGGTGTTGGCACTGATGTAGGTGTTGGTCCAGATGTTGGTGTTGGACGGGTATTTGGTCCAGATGTTGGTGTTGGAACTGATGTAGGTGTTGGTCCAGATGTTGGTGTTGGAACTGATGTAGGTGTTGGTCCAGATGTTGGTGTTGGTCCAGATGTTGGTGTTGGTACTGATGTTGGTGTTGGTCCAGATGTTGGTGTTGGTACTGATGTAGGTGTTGGTCCAGAGGTTGGTGTTGGCACTGATGTAGGTGTTGGTCCAGATGTTGGCACTGAAGTAGGTGTTGGTCCAGATGTTGGCACTGATGTTGGGGTTGGAACTGATGTAGGTGTTGGTCCAGATGTTGGTGTTGGTATTGATGTAGGTGTTGGTCCAGAGGTTGGTTGGCACTGATGTAGGTGTTGGTCCAGATGTTGATACTGATGTAGGTGTTGGTCCAGATGTTGATACTGAAGTAGGTTTTGGTCCAGATGTTGGTACTGATGTAGGTTTTGGTGTTGGTCCAGATGTAGGTGTTGGTCCAGATGTTGGTGTTGGCACTGATGTAGATGTTGGTCCAGATGTTGGCACTGAAGGTGTTGGTCCAGATGTTGGTACTGATGTAGGTGTTGGTCCAGATGTTGGTACTGATGTAGGTGTTGGTCCAGATGTTGGCACTGATGTAGGTGTTGGTCCAGATGTTGGCACTGATGTAGGTGTTGGTCCAGAGGTTGGTGTTGGCACTGATGTAGGTGTTGGTCCAGATGTTGGTGTTGGTACTGATGTAGGTGTTGGTCCAGATGTTGGTGTTGGAACTGATGTAGGTGTTGGTGCAGATGTTGGTGTTGGTACTGATGTAGGTGTTGGTCCAGAGGTTGGTGTCGGCACTGAAGTAGGTGTTGGTTCAGATGTTGGTACTGATGTAGGTTTTGGTCCAGATGTTGGTGTTGGTACTGAAGTAGGTGTTAGTCCAGATGTTGGTGTTGGTACTGAAGTAGGTGTTGGTCCAGATGTTGGCACTGAAGAAGGTGTTGGTCCAGATGTTGGTACTGATGTAGGTGTTGGTCCAGATGTTGGTACTGAGGTAGGTGTTGGTCCAGATGTTGGTACTGGGGTAGGTGTTGGTCCAGATGTTGGTGTTGGAACTGATGTAGGTGTTGGTCCAGAAGTTGGTGTTGGTACTGATGTAGGTGTTGGTCCAGATGTTGGTGTTGGTCCAGATGTTGGTGTTGGTCCAGATGTTGGTGTTGGAACTGATGTAGGTGTTGGTCCAGATGTTGGTGTTGGTACTGATGTAGGTGTTGGTCCAGATGTTGGTACTGAGGTAGGTATTGGTCCAGATGTTGGTACTGAGGTAGGTGTTGGTCCAGATGTTGGTACTGGGGTAGGTGTTGGTCCAGATGTTGGTGTTGGAACTGATGTAGGTGTTGGTCCAGATGTGGGTGTTGGTACTGATGTAGGTGTTGGTCGAGATGTTGGTGTCGGTACTGAAGTAGGTGTTGGTTCAGATGTTGGTGTTGGTACTGAAGTAGGTGTTGGTCCAGATGTTGGTGTTGGTACTGATGTAGGTGTTGGTCCAGATATTGGTGTTGGTACTGATGTAGGAAATGGTCCAGAGGTTGGTGTTGGTACTGATGTACGTGTTGGTCCAGATGATGGCACTGTCGGTCCACTGTTTGGTACTGAAGTAGGTGAGGAAAAAGTTTCTGGTGTACTAGGTGATTCCGGTGGAGTATTAGTAGGAGTTGTAGGAGGGCTTCCTTGAGGTCGAGTAGGAGCGGATGTTGGTGTGGACAATGATGTAGGTGTTGGTCCAGATGTTGGTGTGGGTACTGATGTAGGTGTTGGTCCAGATGTTGGTATTGGAACTGATGTAGGTGTTAGTCCAGAAGTTGGTGTTGGAACTGATGTAGGTGTTGGTCCAGATGTTGGTGTTGGTACTGATGTAGGTGTTGGTCCAGATGTTGGTGTTGGTACTGATGTAGGTGTTGGTCAGATGTTGGTAATGGTACTGATGTAGGTGTTAGTCCAGAGGTTGGTGTTGGCACTGATGCTAGGTGTTGGTCGGAGGTTGGCACTGATGTAGGTGTTGGTCCAGATGTTCACTGATGTTGGGGTTGGAACTGATGTAGGTGCTGGTGCAGATGTTGGTGTTGGTATTGATGTAGGTGTTGGTCCAGATATTGGCACTGAAGTAGGTGTTGATCCAGATGTTGATACTGATGTAGGCGTTGGTCCAGATGTTGGTACTGAAGTAGGTTTGGTCCAGATGTTGGTACTGATGTAGGTGGTCCAGATGTTGGTGTGGTTTTGATGTAGGTGTTGGTGTTGGTCCAGATGTGCAGGTGTTGGTCCAGATGTTGGTATTGGCACTGATGTAAATGTTGGGCCAGATGTTGGTACTGATGTAGGTGTTAGATCCAATGTTTGGTACTGAGGTAGGTGTTGGTCCAGATGTTGGTACTGGGATAGGTGTTGGTCCAGATGTTGGTGTTGGAACTGATGTAGGTGTTGGTCCAGATGTTGGTGTTGGAACTGAAGTAGATGTTGGTCCAGATGTGGGTGTTGGTACTGATGTAGGTGTTGGTCAGATGTTGGTGTTGGTCCAGATGTTGGTGTTGGTCCAGATATTGTTGGTGTTAGCGGAACTGATGTAGGTGTTGGTCCAGATGTTGGTGTTGGTACTGATGTAGGTGTTGGTCAGAGTTGGTGTCGTGGAACTGAAGTAGGTGTTGGTTCAGATGTTGGTACTGATGTAGGTGTTGGTCCAGACGTTGGTGTTGGTACTGAAGTAGGTGTTGGTCGGATGTTGGTGTTGGTACTGATGTAGGTGTTGGTCCAGATGTTGGTGTTTGTACTGATGTAGGTGTTGGTCCAGAGGTTGGTGTTGGTACTGATGTAGGTGTTGGTCCAGATGATGGCACTGATGGTCCAGTGGTTGGTACTGAAGTGGTGAGGAAAAAGTTTCTGGGTACTGAGTGATTCCGTTGAAGTATTGGTAAAGCAGGAGTTATGGGGAGGGCTTCCTTGAGGTCAGTAGAGCGGATGTTGGTGTGGACAATGATATGGTGTTAGTTAAGATGTTGGGTGTGGTACTGAATATGATGTTGATTAGATGTGTTAATGGAACCAATATGATGTAGATTGGTGGTCAGAAGTTGGTGTTGGAACTGATGTAGGTGTTGGTCCAGATGTTGGTGTTGGTACTGATGTAGGCGTTAGTCCAGATGTTGGTACTGATGTAGGCGTTGGTCCAGATGTTGGCATTGATGTTGGGGGTTGGTCCAGATGTTAGTCATTTGGAACTGATGCCGTTGTTGCTGGTCTGAATGTTGGCACTGATGTTGAGTTGGAACTGATGGAAGGTGTTGGTCCAGATGTTGGCACTGATGTTGGGGTTGGAACTGATGTAGGTGTTGGTCCAGATGTTGGCACTGATGTTGGGGTTGGAACTGATGTAGGTGTTGGTCCAGATGTTGGTGTTGATATTGATTTAGGAGTTGGTCCGAAGAAGTTGGTGTTGGCACTGATGTAGGTGTTTATCCAGATCATTGGCACTGAAGTAGTTGTGGTGGATATTTGCGCTACAAGCAAATTGACAGGTCCAGATGTTGGTACTGATGTAGGTGTTGGTACAGATGTCTGCACTGATGTTGGGGTTGGAACTGATGTGGGTGTTGGTCCAGATGTTGGTGTTGGTGATGATGTAGGTGTTGGTTCAAGGTTGGTTATTTGGCACTGATGTAAGTGTTGGTCAGATGTTTAATTGATGTGAGCGTTGGTCCAGATGTTATGAATTACTGATGTGGCGTCAATTCGGAAGTGTTGCTTTCTGTGTGATTGTTAAATTCAAGAAGTTGATATTTAGCACTGATAAAGTTAGTGCAGAAGGTTGGTGTTGGCACTGATGTAGGTGTTGGTCAGATGTTGGTGTTGGTACTGATGTAGGTGTTAACACTGATGTGGTGTTGGTCCAGATGTTGGCACTGATGTAGGACGATTACTATTGGTGGTGTGGTATGATGTTGGGAGTTGGTCAAGAAGTTTGATTATAGGCACTGATGTAGGTGTTGGTCCAGATGTTATGATACCATTACGTGTGTGTTAATAATAATGTGATGTTAGTGTTTATTGAGATGGTGTACAGTTATTTTTATGTTGATTCAGATGATGATGGTGACTCGATGCCTATATTTTGAAGTGGTGTTTAATGAAATAATTGATGTTTTAATTGTTGGTTGAGTTACTGTAGTCTGTTCTGTAGTTCCTGTCATTTTTTGATGTGGTATCGATAAATTTCATTACCAATTTAATAGAAAAATACATTTTTAATTACCAGCTTATATAATTAAATATTGATATATATATATATATATATATATATATATATATATACTCTTTTGCATGGACAGGTAGATAGATCTACAGTAGATTAACTAACATATAAAAAAATCTAGAACAAAAGATAATTCACCTTGACACCTTTCAACTTTAACTGCACTGCCATTAGTTACCAGAAGGTAAACATCCCCATTATATGTGTTGTCTACTTTTTCTTTAGTCTGTGGACAGATTCAAGTGAAAAAGAAATGGTCTCTTATTAATACAATTAAAAAAAAAACAACTATTACAGCATTTCAGATATATGATTTGATACTAAATCCGCCATTGCACGTACATGTGTAATATACAAAACCCCTCACGCCATTTGAATATCTGAAAATCCAACTGAGTGTTCCAATAGGGAGCATGTTAGTGATCAGGGTAGAAACCAGTTTGACCAGTTGCGTGATAGGTGACTAGAGGGATTTGAACATAGACGGGACATTTGGGGGAATCAGGTCAATGGTTTTCTCGGACAGCTAGTAGTGGCCAGTAGCCAAGGAACGTTAAGAGGACATGCTAAGTTTCGGCGACTTAACTGTATTAGGAACTTTGTGGTAATAAATGAGCTTTTTTAAGTTCTTATGAACGAAACTAAAGTGTATTTGTTTTAGTCAGTGGTATAACTCCTTTTTTGTGCAGGTAAGTTATGTTAAACTTGGTTATAACTAAATTATAGTTATAGCGTAGTGGTTCTCAAATATTTTTGAACGCCACCCACTATAAAGCTGTTTGGTTTCGCGACCAAACTGAAGAGGAAAGGAAGAAAACCCTGAATTTATTGTATATACCAGGGTTGGACAATGCAGCTCTTTTAAGTATTGCTTGGCGCTCTTAATGAGGCATTTTTATTGTAAATTATTGCCACTAATAGTATTAGTATTAGTAATACTTTAGAATATGTCAAGTCTATTTTTATACATGTTTAAAGAAATTAGTTCATTCAGGGTTAATTAAGAAAAAACGCCTGGTAATGAAAAATCACAGCAGGGAAAACGTGAAGTGGAGCAAGGTCTTTTAAGGTAATTTTCAGGATTATTATTGAGGCCTTATTATAGGTTCTAAAGCCCCAGGGTGAGGATGAGATTATAATGCCTTTAATCCTAAGAAAACACTCATGAGTTAATATTTGTAGTGCAAATTTGTTAAATCCATCACTGAATGGCTATAAAGGCACCAGGGAAGACATAGGCGGGGGAATAGCACAATGACCAGCTGCCCTTCCTTCCCAAACTAATGTCATATCTATTTTTAAGCTGGATGGACCTGGGAGCTCACAATGTGGGGATCAAACCCGGGGCTATCCACAGCCCCCCCATCCCCATGGAGTTTGTATGATCATGTGAGTTTACACGTAAATGTTTGAAAAATTGGAGGTTGTTTGGACATTAATGGTAGAAAGTTTGGTATAGTACTGTCATTAACTTGAAGCCTAATGAATCTGAAAAAATTCATTTTGAAAATATACATACTCAAGTATTAGCTATACTTTGATAGATTAAAAACAGACACAAAAGAGCATTTTCGACAGATAAAAGTAAAAATGGTCGAAAATATTAAACAAATTGAGACCAATGAATGTTTAATAATATTCAAATAAGACTAAGATTATGATGAATACGATACACATAAGACAAAGTTAGGATGAATAGGATACACATAAAACAAAGCTATGATGAATACGATACACATAAGTTAAGGTTATGATGAATATGATACACATAAGACAAAGTTAGGATGAATACAATACACCATCTTGATTTACATAAAATAATTACCCTTAAGTCGAATAAACGAGCATCAGGCCCTACAGAATAATGTTGTCCTTCTTGTGCAAGAAATAAAATCATGACTTCATTAGGAGAAATACTGTAGTACACTGAAGCATTGACTCTACCTAAATTAAACAAAAAAAAAAGTATGAATAAACTTATGTTACAAAAACTATTGTTTTTATTTTTTTTAAAGATGTATCACATTTTCGCTTATCTATTGCATTTATACCTATTGACATTTAGAATTCGCTGGAGTAGAGAAACGGGAATCACAGACTTTACAGAAACAGTCAAAAACTTACTTAACTCACAAATGGCCAACAAGCAGAAAGAAATCACATGTAGATAAATATACAAACATGACACCCCTCCCTATTAAAGACACTTGCCAACTCTGCAAGAACAGAAGGCAGAAAGACACAGAAAAACAACTTCCCATACTGCCCCACTATACAAAACAACAACAACAAAGAACACACCAATAAACTACTACTACAGTCAACACAGAAAGAGCAATTACGCTAAACACAATACAAAATAGTACAAACAAACATCAAAACGACACAAACATACTAATCCTGGCGACATACGGCAGACAATATTAGGCGCCAGACTAGACAGCAAACATGCACGTCGCACAACCATGCCAGAAGGACTGGGCATGTCCATTACACGGAAAATACAACATTTACTGACGACAAAAACAAAACATTAACATATAAGCAATATAAGCCTGTGCAGCAAAGGAAGAGGAGCACAAAGAACAAAAGCCCCCGTCAAAAAAAAATCAAACAACAACAACAAACATCGGTGTTAATTACATATTATCATGAGATTATTCTTTGATAACTCATATTTTACAATATCATCCAATTTTTATGGGTACTTACTACTTATAAAATGAATACTTTAACGAATGCTTTTTGACCTTTATATAGGCCTACTAATATGGGGGTGGTTTAAGTAAATGAGTAAAAAGAATACAAATAAACAAGTTTATAAACAAGTGAAATGTCCATATTAAGCCCCATAGCCTATACGTCGTCCTGGATTTTGTCACCCCTCCCACACACCAGTACTGGGGGGTGAGTGGTGGCAAAGGGCATCATGCCCCGGACGCTACTCACAAGGGGCGCCAAATTTTATATTTTACATATAATATTATATGTTTATCGAATGGGGCGCTAAAAAAGTACTGTGCCGAGGGCGCTACTTAAGCTCGTTACGCCACTGCCACACCCACTAAAAATGAATTAATCACCAACTTCGTAATATTGATATAGGTGTTTACTATGTGTTAAAGAAGCACAATACTATTTCTGTACAGGTGTTTACTATGTGTTAAAGAAGCACAATACTATTTCTGTATAGGTGTTTACTATGTATTAAGAGCTACGTACTTTATGTGTGTGTGTGTGTGTATGTGTGTTTTAAGCATTTAAAAGGAATAGAGAAAAAGAGTAGACGCTGAAAATTTGCAATATATTTTTTGGAGATTTCATAACCGAATATTCTTGAACTGCTTTATCTAATGCCAACCCATCACAATGTTATTTTTGATACTGTGATACAGTGATTGTCAGACTTGGTGGCCGGACTTTTCGACCCCCACCTCACCCGGGACTTTCAACCCCGCGACAGTTCGACCCAGTCAACTAAATAAAATAATATTTCTTAGTTTTAAAAATGTTTCTTAACTTTGTTCAAATTATGTGCTTTATTGTTTTCCACTCAACTAATCTTTCTGAACACAGAGCCATAGCGAGCTTAACCGCGCCCGGGGCACAATACCTTTTTAATACTTTTTTAGCGCCCATAAAACATGACAACATTTCAAATTGTAGGAGGCAAACAATCAAACAAATTTGCAATTTTAAAGCTAAAAAAAAAATTCTGCTATAAAAAAAAACATTTGGGAGCCGTGGAGCCGCCAGATTTTTTTTGGCTCCGGCTCCAGCAACAAGTAGCGGCTCCCGGCTCCGCAAGCCTGTTGTCCACAACAAATATTTCATTGTGATGAAACTGGACAGGTTCTTTAACACCCAAAGAAAGGAAAAGGACTGATAAATAAGCAAGACTATCTGTATGTATTATATTTGTAATAAATATACTTACTGAGAGATTATATTGGTACTCGACATTTTTAAATTAAATATTTAGGATCTCCAGAACAAACTAATCAATTCCCATTAACATATATGGTAAATCGGTGATCAGGATCAGTTAACAAATGATTCGGAAAGCAAGCGAACATAAATTTGGAACAGAGTATGTTCATTAACTGATCACCCACTGTATATGTGTATATGTGAGAGATATATCGCCAGATACAGACATTCATAGAGTGTATTTATCAGTAGGCCCTTTATAGTATTTTCACTATCAAAACAAAAGAAGAAATGTTGTTTTTACTTACTTGCTAACATTTCAATGTTATTCTTGTATGTCTCTTCAGAAATATCTAAAGGTAAAAAGAAGTATTCTCTCATTAAATGAAAAAGATTCGTAATAAATTGCCTGATATTTACTTACTTAATATTATAAATATATTTAGTAAAAATGAATCAGGGTGATTTTCATGCTTAACTTAATTCTTAATATAATCTGCACATACTTGAATATAAAATGCCCTTGAAATGGTTGTCGCCAGTTATTTCCTGAAACATATAAATATAAAATTACTCTTCGTTTTTATGACACACATAAAATGTTGGGTTAGCATAGAAGGACTATTCTAAAAAATAAAATACTTATCAAGGATTTTTATAAAATCTTTTTTTTGTAAGTTCTAGCAGATCAATGACAACATTGAATACTGTCTTATTCAAAGAATTCAAAGTGAATTCACCGATCCTGAGATCACTACTAAGACCACCAATTAGTTATTAAATGTAAGGCACTTTATATTACACTTTACCAACACCCTTCAATTCTACATTATATCAAACTTTTAATGTTGGGCACTTTATCAAGGCCATAACGTAAGACTCTCTATTGAACCTATAAAGTAAGACACTAAACAAAAGCCTAAGTGTAGGATGTATCTAGATAACGTGTGCACATTTATCTAAGCTATTAAGCATGCCACTTACAACACTAGAGAAATCATCAGGGTTGTTAATAATACTCGTAAATTGTATCGTCAATACCAATACAAATACTCAAAAATGTATTGCCAAAATTGATACCAATACAATACCAATACTTTTGAGAACAACAAAATATTTTTATCTGAAATATGAGTGCAAGTTTTTCAAGCTTTAACAAAAAAAAAGTAAAATCAATAAGATACAATGTCAAAGCACAATTTTAATGTTAATCACTTCGCCATTTGGCAGCAATAAAGAAGACCATCATTTCAAAATGACCATTACTTAGCCTAGAGCGTGATGGCATGAAACACGCCACCCAATGAAAACAGGTGATCAACTGCAGCACTAGCCGGAAGTCCAGTGTTCAGTTGCAGGTATAGTTTCTCAATGCTTGGGCAGGCTGTGATTGACAGCACTTCTGATGAGTTATCTTCAAGATATCTGTCTACTGCAGCAGAACTGTTACTATTAAGCGATTCGTCCTGGTTTGCCGCCCGCCGTGCAGTAAAAAAAGCAAAAATATTCTGGAGATCCAGTTAACTGTACTGCTGACTGTACTGAAACTGCCACCCTGCCGATTAAGTTGAGTTGGAACAACACTCAGTGCACTGCAGGCACGCTTTAGGTTTGTACAACTTCAGCCTTGTGATCCAATTTGTCCTGTCTATCGGTCTTAAATTTTTGGATTTACCACTGCTGCCAGTTTTGCCTCTGGGTCAGAAAATATAAAATGAATCGCACATTAATTCCATCAATAACAGCTCTGGCAAGGGTTCACACACTGTGAGAGAGGTGTTTATGTCAGCGCAATCAATACATGTAGTTGACCTTTTATAACGTTTAGTGTGGACAGCAAATAACCAAATCCAATATTATTTTCTCCTTGCAAAATGTGCAGTCCAGAGGCAAAACTGGACCAAAAACTTCAATGTATTCTCCTATGAATTCTGCTGCGGAGTCAGTCTCTAGATGTCAAGGTCATCAAACACCATATCAAGTTTAACGTCTAATTCTAGATTCGATAGTAAACAATGTATTTTTGAAACAGAATTGTAAGTGGAACTCACCGTGTGCCTGTGGCAGTAACAAGATGCGTGCCGTTTGCCACTTTGATTGTATTTGCAGCAAAAGATGATTGATTTTGTTTGTTCCAGATATCTACTAGCTTTGCAAATGTTTGCACTGACAAACGTTTGGCTACTTCTTGTAGTACTCTAGCATCACAACAAGATTTAACAAGTGGCATGCACATTTACGATGTGGCGGTAGCTGGTAAATAACATCTTCCTGTTCGGCATCATAATCACATGGTGGATTCAGTAAATCATCAGTTTGTTCAAATTCCATATCCAAATGTTCATCATCCTGTTGCTCCTGCTTCTGATCTTCATTTAAATCCACACCGTTTACACTTAAGTTCATCATTTCATCTTAACAAAACAGTGCAATGCTTTAAAAAAATTTGATCCACTGTTACAATGAAAGAAATTTTGTCATTTATATCAAATTCTCTTTTGATTACTTCTAGTGTTTGGGCACAACCAAGCAACAGCCGTTTCGCTCAATTGACTCAGGTTCTAACCAATGCACAGTAACACCAATAAAACTTGTTCGTCCGGATGTCCAGCAATTGGTATTAACTGAAGCCAACTTATCTTTAAGATATGATTATTAGTAATGATTTAATTTATGTAGATTACTCTTTAAAAATTATTAAACTCGCTATTGTTTTTCTGCACATAGCTAATAGTGGCAAGAGAAAAGTATTGGTATCGAGCATCGAACATTTTCGTTTAAAATGTATCGTTGGATACAGAAATCAATACTTGATACAAAAGGATCAGCAATACAGCAACCTATACTAAAAAAAGTATCGCCGATACCAATACTTGATACTAACAACCCAGTAAATCATACAATGTCTGACATTATATCAAACCTTAATTGTAGGACAATACAATAATTGAACCCTAAATTCAAGACTTCTCTAACGTGGGACTTGTTTTGTAATTTTCTTAATATATTTCCTCCATACCTTATGCTAACATAAAGGAACAACAAACAGGGAACTAAAATAAGGCGAATAAAGTAACTGGGAAGCCCTTCAACTTACAGCTATTAGAATATAATAGGGCTCAAATTTTGAATGTGCACACAAACCTCAATATGAAAATTATCAAACGTTATGAAATTTGTATTCCCCATTACTGTGCTTATAATTAAAGATTATAAAAACATTTGTATTAAATAATGCATCAGCCTTTCAATTAAAAAAAGAGTAAAAAATGCACTAAATTATAACATAAAAAAATACCTTTTCATTAAAAGGTTCAAGAAAAGAAGATACATTTCCACCTTCATCAATTACGTCCAATGTATTCATTTTGGTTGGTTATTGAACAAGAACGTCAAACCCAATTGAAGTATTTACAAGGTAAAAAGGTTTAAATGTAGAAAAAGTTGGAATTTCGTCCCAGAATACCATGCAGGAGTGGATACTGTAGAAAAACAGAGCGTAAAAAAGTTCATTAACAGGCAATTACACATATTATGATGTTAAGATCTACGAATAAAAAAAACAACATAAAAAAAGGCTTACCAATCGTTAATGAAGTAGGGCCACTAATATCTGGACCATATGTTGTAGACAAAGGTGTTTCAGTCCCATCAGATAATGGTGTTGTTCTTGGCGAAGATGATGTTTTTGAGGCTGACATTGGTGTAAATAAAGATGTTGGTGTTGGCTCTGATGTAGGTGTTGGTCCAGATGTTGTTGTTGGTACTGATATTAGTGTTGGTCCAGATGTTGGCACTGATGTTGGGGTTGGCACTGATGTAGGTGTTGGTCCAGATGTTGGTACTGATGTAGGTGTTGGTCCAGAGGTTGGGTTGGCACTGATGTAGGTGTTGGTCCAGATGTTAGCACTGATGTTGGGGTTGGTACTGATGTAGGTGTTGGTCCAGTGGTTGGTGTTGGCACTAATGTAGGTGTTGGTCCAGATGTTGGCGCTGAAGTAGGTGTTGGTCCAGATGTTGGCGCTGATGTAGGTGTTGGTCCTGAGGTTGGTACTGATGTAGGTGTTGGTCCAGAGGTTGGTGTTGGTACTGATGTAGGTGTTGGTCCAGATGTTGGCACTGATATTGGTGTTGGTCCAGAGGTTGGCACTGATGTTGGGGTTGGTCCAGATGTTGGCACTGATGTAAGTGTTGGTCCAGAGGTTGGTGTTGGCACTGATGTAGGTGTTGGTCCAGATGTTGGCACTGATGTTGGTGTTGGTCCAGAGGTTGGCACTGATGTTGGGGTTGGTACTGATGTAGGTGTTGGTCCAGAGGTTGGTGTTGGCACTGATGTAGGTGTTGGTCCTGATGTTGGCACTGATGTTGGTGTTGGTCCAGAGGTTGGCACTGATGTTGGATTTGGTCCAGAGGTTGGTGTTGGCACTGATGTTGATGTTGGTCCAGAGGATGGCACTGATGTTGGGGTTGTTCCAGATGTTCGCACAGATGTAGGTGTTGGTCCAGAGGTTGGCACTGATGTAGGTGTTGGTACAGAGGTTGGTGTTGGCACTGATGTAGGTGTTGGTCCAGATGTTGGCACTGATGTTGGTGTTGGTCCAGAGGTTGGTGTTGGCACTGATGCAGGTGTTGGTCCAGATGTAGGCACTGATGTTGGTGTTGGTACAGAGGTTGACACTGATGTAGGTGTTGGTCCAGATGTTGGCACTGATGTTGGGGTTGGCACTAATGTAGGTGTTGGTCCAGATGTTGACACTGATGTAGGTGTTGGTCCAGATGTTGGCACTGATGTTGGGGTTGGTACTGATGAAGGTGTTGGTCCAGAGGTTGGTGTTGGCACTGATGTAGGTGTTGGTCCAGATGTTGGCACTGATGTTGGTGTTGGTCCAGAGGTTGGCACTGATGTTGGTGTTGGTCCAGATGTTGGCACAGATGTTGGTGTTGGTCCAGAGGTTGGCAGTGATGTTGGTATTGGTCCAGATGTTGGCACTGATGTAGGTGTTGGTACAGAGGTTGGTGTTGGCACTGATGCAGGTGTTGGTCCAGAGGTTGGCACTGATGTTGGGGTTGGTCTGATGTTGGCACAGATGTTGGGGTTGGTACTGATGTAGGTGTTGCTCCAGAGGTTGGTGTTGGCACTGATGTAGGTGTTGGTCCAGATGTTGGCTCTGATGTTGGGGTTGGCACTGATGTAGGTGTTGGTCCAGATGTTGGTACTGATGTAGGTGTTCGTCAGAGGTTGGTGTTGGCACTGATGTAGGTGTTGGTCCAGATGTTGGCTCTGATGTTGGGGTTGGCACTGATGTAGGTGTTGGTCCAGATGTTGGTACTGATGTAGGTGTTGGTCCAGAGGTAGGTGTTGGCACTGATGTAGGTGTTGGTCCAGAAGTTGGTGTTGGCGCTGATGTAGGTGTTGGTCCAGAGGTTGGTGTTGGCGCTGATGTAGGTGTTGGTCCAGATGTTGGCACTGATGTTGGGGTTGGCACTGATGTAGGTGTTGGTCCAGATGTTGGTACTGATGTAGGTGTTGGTCCAGAGGTTGGTGTTGGCACTGATGTAGGTGTTGGTACAGATGTTATTACTGATGTTGGGGTTGGCACTGATGTTGGTACTGATGTAGGTGTTGGTCCAGAGGTTGGTGTTGGCACTGATGTAGGAGTTGGTCCAGAGGATGGTGTTGGCACTGATGTTGGGGTTGTTCCAGAGGTTGGCACTGATGTTGGGGTTGGTCCAGATGTTGGCATTGATGTTAGGGTTGGTACTGATGTAGGTGTTGGTCCAGAGGTTGGTGTTGGCACTGATGTTGGGGTTGGTCCAGATGTTGGCACTGATGTTGGGGTTGGTACTGATGTAGGTATTGGTCCAGAGGTTGGTGTTGGCACTGATGTAGGTGTTGGTCCAGATGTTGGCACTGATGATGGGGTTGGTACTGATGTAGGTGTTGGTCCAGAGGTTTGTGTTGGCACTGATGTAGGTGTTGGTCCAGATGTTGGCACTGAAGTAGGTGTTGGCACTGATGTAGGTGTTGGTCCAAATGTTGGTGTTGGCACTGATGTAGGTGTTGGTCCAGATGTTGGTGTTGGTCAGAGGATGGTGTTGGCACTGATGTTAGGGTTGGTCCAGAGGTTGGCACTGATGTTGGGGTTGGTCCAGATGTTGGTACTGATGTTGGGGTTGGTTCAGATGTTGGCACTGATGTTGGAGTTGGTACTGATGTAGGTGTTGGTCCAGAGGTTGGTGTTGGCACTGATGTAGGTGTTGGCACTGATGTAGGTGTTGGTCCAGATGTTGGTACTGATGTTGGGGTTGTTCCAGATGTTGGTTCTGATGTAGGTGTTGGTCCAGAGGTTGGTGTTGGGACTGATGTAGGTGTTGGTCCAGATGTTGGCACTGATGTTGGTGTTGGTTCAGAGGTTGGCACTGATGTTGGTGTTGGCACTGATGTAGGTGTTGGTCCTGATGTTGGCACTGATGTTGGTGTTGGTCCAGAGGTTGGCACTGATGTTGGGGTTGGTCCAGAGGTTGGAACTGAAGTAGGTGAGGAGAAAATGTTTCTGGAGTACTAGGTGATTCCGGTGGAGTATTTGTAGGACTTGTAGAAGGGCTTCCTGGAGGTCGAGTAGGAGCGGATGTTGGTGTGGACAATGATGTAGGTGTTGGTACAGATGTTGGTGTTGGAACTGATGTAGGAGTTGATTCAGAGGTTGGTGTTGGCTCTGATGTTGGTGTTGGTCCAGAGGTTTGTGTTGGTACTGATGTATGTGTTGGTCCAGAGGTTGGTGTTGGAACTGATGTAGGTGTTAATCCAGAGGTTGGTGTTGGCTCTGATGTTGGGGTTGGTCCAGAGTATGGTGTTGGCACTGATGTTGGGGTTGGTCCAGATGTTGGCACTGATGTTGGGGTTGGTATTGATGTAGGTGTTGGTCCAGAGGTTGGTGTTGGCACTGATGTTGGGGTTGGTCCAGAGGATGGTGTTGGCACTGATGTTGGGGTTGGTCCAGATGTTGGCACTGATGTTGGGGTTGGTACTGATGTAGGTGTTGGTCCAGAGGTTGGTGTTGGCTCTGATGTAGATTTCGGTCCAGAGGTTGGTGTTGGCGCTGATGTAGGTGTTGGTCCAGATGTTGGCATTGATGTTGGTGTTGGTCCAGAGGATGGTGTTGGCACTGATGTTGGGGTTGGTCCAGATGTTGGCACTGATGTTGGGGTTGGACCAGATGTTGGCACTGATGTTGGGGTTGGTCCAGAGGTTGGCACTGATGTTGGGGTTGGTCCAGAGGTTGGTGTTGGCACTGATGTAGGTGTTGGTCCAGAGGTTGGTGTTGGCACTGATGTAGGTGTTGGTCCAGAGGTTGGTGTTGGTGCTGATGTAGGTGTTGGTCCAGATGTTGGCACTGATGTTGGGGTTGGCACTGATGTATGTGTTGGTCCAGATGTTGGTACTGATGTAGGTGTTGGTCCAGAGGTTGGTGTTGGCACTGATGTAGGTGTTGGTCCAGATGTTGGCACTGATGTTGGTGTTGGTCCTGAGGTTGGCACTGATGTAGGTGTTGGTCCAGAGGTTGGTGTTGGCACTGATGTAGGTGTTGGTGCAGAGGATGGTGTTAACACTGATGTTGGGGTTGGTCCAGATGTTGGCACTGATGTTAGGGTTGGACCAGATGTTGGCACTGATGTTGGGGTTGGTACTGATGTAGGTGTTGGTCCAGATGTTGGTACTGATGTTGGTGTTGGTCCAGAGGATGGTGTTGGCACTGATGTTGAGGTTGGTCCAGATGTTGGCACTGATGTTGGGGTTGGTCCAGATGTTTGCACTGATGTTGGTGTTGGCACTGATGTAGGTGTTGGTCCAGAGGATGGTGTTGGCGCTGATGTAGGTGTTGGTCCAGAGGATGGTGTTGGCACTGATGTTGGTGTTGGCACTGATGCAGGTGTTGGTCCAGATGTTGGTACTGAAGTAGGTGTTGGTCCAGATGTTGATACTGATGTAGGTGTTGGTCCTGAGGTTGGTACTGATGTAGGTGTTGGTCCAGAGGTTGGTGTTGGTACTGATGTAGGTGTTGGTCCAGATGTTGGCACTGATATTGGTGTTGGTCCAGAGGTTGGCACTGATGTTGGGGTTGGTGCTGATGTAGGTGTTGGTCCAGATGTTGGCACTGATGTTGGGATTGGTACTGATGTAGGTGTTGGTCCAGAGGTTGGTGTTGGCGCTGATGTAGGTGTTGGTCCAGAGGATGGTGTTGGCACTGATGTTGGTGTTGGCACTGATGCAGGTGTTGGTCCAGATGTTGGTACTGATGTTGGTGTTGGTCCAGAGGATGGTGTTGGCACTGATGTTGGGGTTGGTCCAGATGTTGGCACTGATGTTGGGGTTGGTCCAGATGTTGGCACTGATGTTGGGGTTGGTCCAGAGGTTGGCACTGATGTTGGGGTTGGTCCAGAGGTTGGTGTTGGCACTGATGTAGGTGTTGGTCCAGAGGTTGGTGTTGGCACTGATGTAGGTGTTGGTCCAGAGGATGGTGTTGGCACTGATGTTGGGGTTGGTCCAGATGTTGGCACTGATGTTGGGGTTGGTCCAGAGGTTGGCACTGATGTTGGGGTTGGTCCAGAGGTTGGTGTTGGCACTGATGTAGGTGTTGGTCCAGAGGTTGGTGTTGGCACTGATGTAGGTGTTGGTCCAGAGGTTGGTGTTGGCGCTGATGTAGGTGTTGGTCCAGATGTTGGCACTGATGTTGGGGTTGGCACTGATGTAGGTGTTGGTCCAGATGTTGGTACTGATGTAGGTGTTGGTCCAGAGGTTGGTGTTGGCACTGATGTAGGTGTTGGTCCAGATGTTGGCACTGATGTAGGTGTTGGTCCTGAGGTTGGCACTGATGTAGGTGTTGGTCCAGAGGTTGGTGTTGGCACTGATGTAGGTGTTGGTCCAGATGTTGGCACTGATGTTGGTGTTGGTCCAGAGGTTGGTGTTGGCACTGATGCAGGTGTTGGTCCAGATGTTGGCACTGATGTAGGTGTTGGTCCTGATGTTGGCACTGATGTAGGTGTTGGTCCAGATGTTGGAACTGATGTTGGGGTTGGCACTGATGTAGGTATTGTTCCAGAGGTTGGTGTTGGCACTGATGTAGGTGTTGGTCCAGATGTTGGCACTGATGTTGGGGTTGGTCCAGAGGTTGGCACTGATGTTGGGGTTGGTCCAGAGGTTGGTGTTGGCACTGATGTTGATGTTGGTCCAGAGGTTGGTGTTGGCATTGATGTAGGTGTTGGTCCAGAGGTTTGTGTTGGCGCTGATGTAGGTGTTGGTCCAGATGTTGGCACTGATGTTGGGGTTGGCACTGATGTAGGTGTTGGTCCAGATGTTGGTACTGATGTAGGTGTTGGTCCAGAGGTTGGTGTTGGCACTGATGTAGGTGTTGGTCCAGATGTTGGCACTGATGTTGGTGTTGGCGCTGATGTAGGTGTTGGTCCAGAGGTTGGTGTTGGCGCTGATGTAGGTGTTGGTCCAGATGTTGGCACTGATGATGGGGTTGGCACTGATGTAGGTGTTGGTCCAGATGTTGGTACTGATGTAGGTGTTGGTCCAGAGGTTGGTGTTGGCACTGATGTAGGTGTTGGTTCAGATGTTGGCACTGATGTTGGTGTTGGTCCAGAGGTTGGCACTGATGTTGGTGTTGGTCCAGAGGTTGGTGTTGGCACTGATGTAGGTGTCTGTCCAGATGTTGGGGTTGGTCCAGATGTTGGTACTGATGTAGGTGTTGGTCCAGATGTTGGCTGGTCGTGCCGTAAAGCGCTCGACTGTCGAACTGAAGATACCTGGTTCGATCTCCTGTTCAGGTCTTGGTTCAAGTTTCCGATATATCTCCCGTGGCGCCTCCATCATTGCACTTACGGCTATGGCGTGGATAAAAGAAGGGCACCGTAAAAAACCGTCCCATTAGCGGTTTATAGAATCTAATAGATTTCATCTCATCCTTAAAGGGACTTTACACAACAATGAATGAACTAAAATGACAGCCACGCAGGCAGAATAGGTAACTATGGAGAAATATGTCTGTTAGAGTGTCCATGCATTCCCTCTACGACCACATCGGTTAAGGCTATGATGATGGTGAATATGATGATGATGATGAAGATGATGATGATGATGAAGATGATGATGAAGATGATGATGATGATGATGATGGTGATGATGATGATGATGATGGTGATGATGATGATGATGATGATGGTGATGATGATGATGACGATGATGATGATGATGATCAACGCCAGTGTGATTGGTTTTCCGTCCTTTACCAAGAGCTGTTTTGATGGATAGGTAAAGTATGGTTACCTCCTTTTCTTGTCTCGGGCCCTCAAACACATTTTCTGCCAAGGGCCGTTAAATGAAAACTGTGCGTGTCTGCGTGCAGCTATAGTGAAACTCTCAATACGCAGTCTGTACGTGTGGTGAAAATAGGTACAACTGTAGCCTAACTAAATATTTCAAACCTTTATCTCTATTGAAAATGTTGATACAAATTGTGTAAAGTTTTTCATGTGATGCCCATTTATTAATAAGCTACAACCAGCTACGTGCGTGGCTAACCCGGCTCTTTGCTCTCTCCCTCTCTATCTCATTGTGGTTTTATTTTGACACATTTGATGATGGTGATGATGATGACCATAGAATGAACTTCGTCTAGTCTTCAATGTTCTGTCACTTTTGTTTTTTTCTTGTATTTTTTTAATCAAATGATACCATGAAAAATATATTAAAAAAACTAAATAAAGTTATATCGTTTAATTCCAATAAATTCAATTCATAAAAATTTATGTCAAACAAGGTAGACTACTGAAGCTAAATAATGAATTTTACTTTTGCCAGTTCTTGCCCCTGTGTGTACCGAGACTTGTGTTAAGTCGTTGTCAAAGACTGTTTTTTTTTTATATCGGCTAACTGCAAGCCAGAATTAATTTTCTAATGAGAACTGAAATCATGTCTAATCTAAAGAAAAATAGAATACAATATTGTTACTAATTTTTTAAAGCAAAGCAAAGATTTACTTATGACATGATACATTCAACAGTAAAGAGTAAATCAATGCCGGATATTTCTCAAAGCTTCTGTTTATATATGATTTCCCCAGTCTAAAAATATACCATGAACTAACATAACTAAATTTAAAAAGAAATTTAATGCGGCGCATTCTATTCATATACATCGTTGAACAAGTCGGTAAATGAGTAAATACATACTGTGCAAGTCTTCTTTCATTCATGGAGGCACCATGGGAGATATAGTGAGGTACTTTAGCCATGACCAGACAATCCAATTGTCCTCACCGGAAGTTGGACCAGGGAACCTGAGCATTTACCACACAACCATCAAATCCCGCCTTCACTTGCGAGTGATGCTATATTAAAAAAATGTGGGAAGAAGATTAACAAAACATCCACCCCTCATCATTCAATATGACCAGGGCTCGATTTACCATCGGTGATGCAGCGGGGATATCTCCCGAAACTGAGAACTAGGGAGCGACCGATATGCCTTTTTACCAATAGTCTGTTAACGATATTTTCCCCCAGAATTTTTACCGATACCGATATTTCGCTATTAATGAAAGGGTGTTTTGCAGATGAAGAAGATTAGAAGAACAAAAGATTTGAAAAGACAGACCGGAAGACCGAAATAAAACACAAACCATGACTGCATAATCTCAGAAATCTGCATGTTTTATTGTTTAAAATTCAACTTATAACAAACAGTTTGTTGTTTTTACTTTTTACTTGTACACAAAGTTGTAAATAATTAATTTCAAACTAAAAAAGTAAAAAATGTATTAATTGTTAATTGTAACTTCACTAACTTGTGAAAGTTGTGATGACATTAAAATAATTTTCTTCGTTAATCTTTGTAATTTTTACTGAATTTACTTGTAGCAGATTTAAAAAAAAAAGTTTGAAAAATTAAAAGCACTTAATTATATCAGTAAATAACTTCACTCAGGTGAACATAACCATAAAACAGATGACATAGGCTGAAACAGCTTCCATAAAACGCTTTTCTGACTTTCTTTCCACGTGAATTTGCATTCCTTTTTTTTCCTCTCTACATAATCATTTCTTTGGTCGCCTCTGTTTCGCCAAAATTTTGTATTTTTATTGAAAAGGCTCTGTTGTTATAAAACAATGTAATTGATATCGCAATTAGAAAAAAAAAATGTCGAAATAATCTCAATAAGTAGTACCGGTTGAAAAATTCGCATACAAAAAAAACAACAACATATTTTCTATTTTTTTTTTTCGCAATTTACTAACAGCGAATCCCAGATAGTTAATAAAATAGTGCACCTTTGTGACGTCATAAGCAACGTGTAAATATTCGGTGGACATTCTCTGACACAAAGACAGAAAATGTACGCCACCAAAAAAAAAACAAGCAATTTAAGTCTTTTCTGTTTCGGACAAAGGACATTTTAGAGCATTTTCGTGTACGCAGTGGCTACGGTTACGCGGACGAAATCCGTATTTTTTCCGGGTTACAGCCATAGATTTTGCTCCACGCGTATGGGTTTTGATAAATAGAGAGGGAAGTAATCATCTTGAATAACTGTTACAAAAATAAATAAGATTACGCCCCTTTGATTAGCTTTTATTATTTATATTTAAAATTTAAGCAAAAACGGTACCTAAAAAAACTCTGAGAGGTCAGATCTCAAAATGGACTTTTGATGTACACTTGGCAGACCAAGACCTACAAAATGATATATGCATCATGGGTCTAGGACTTATGATTGCTTAGATATAGGGCGTTCCTTTGTTAATATAGCATATAAAGTAAAAATCGGTACTTAATACGCCCCCTTTTTTTCGGCCCTCAGAGGTCAGATCGCAAAATGGACTTTTGCTGAACGCATGGCAGGCCAAGACCTACAAAATGCTATATACATCATGGGTCTAGGACTTATGGTTGTTGAGATCTAGGGTGATGACGGACAGACAGACAGACAGACAAAACGAGGACAGTAGAGCATATTTTTTTTCAAAAATGCTCTAAAAATGCTTAATACGATTAATAAGGGATTATTTTTATTATTTATTTTACCGACACATGTTACATTTATCATATGAAGTAAGATTGCTAGGAAAAGTAAACAGTCGAAATTTTCGATCCCATGACAGTTATTGATTGGGGGTAAAATAATTTTGATGTAACTACCACATTTTGAATATTTCTATATAACTAAAGGGGAGGTAAACCATATAATTTTTTTTTTGTTGACATTGATTGAAAAGAAGCGAGTATGCTGTAATAATGTAATAGAAGCAAGTTTGCTGTATTATTCTAATAGAAACAAGTATGCAGTAATAATATAATAGAATCAACTATGCTGTAATAATTTAATAGAATCAATTATGCTGTAATAATGCAATAGAATCAAGTAATAATGTAAAAAAAAAATATTACATTTCTATTGGTTTTGGGTGGATGGGGCGGTACAGAAGTGTTCTGTGGGCGTCAGAGTTGATTTTAGGTGGGTACTTTCTTGGAATTGTTAACAGTATAAAGCATGGACAAAAGATAAAATTGATCTTTATATATATATATATATATATGTATATATATATATATATATATATATATATATATACAGATCATTTATATGGTTGACGTGTTGCAAGCGGTCATCTTCAAAAAATATCAGCTGTTAAAACACTGTGTTACAATATTTAATAATCATGTTGGTATTTACATATTTAATATATAATGTTACAAAAAATAAGTTCTTTTAAACATCCGAATAAAATAATGTTTATATTGTATAGGTTTTTCTTATCTTGATTTATCGATCAGAATCCTTTGTCGTGTCAATATGTAATACATTTGTAGTTACTTACATCTAGCTGAAATTATAACACTCAAAGACAATGCCTAATTTTAATATATTCAAGTCGAAAATTAATATTTGGTAGTGTAGAATTAATCTAAAAGGTAAGTATTCTTTAGGCAATGTTTACAGATCTGGGAAATAAGATATAATTGACAGTATTATCATCATGCAGTATATATATATATATATATATATATATATATATATATATATATATATAAAATATACATATATATACATAAATAAAGAGAGAGAGAGAGAGTGAGAGAGAGAGAGAGAGAGAGAGAGAGAGAGAGAGAGAGAGAGAGTGAACCCTAGAACTAATTTGAATAGAGAGCTTTTTTAAAAAGCTTTGTTTTTATCTATTGACTTCTGTTGATGGTTTCTTACTGTACGTCCTTTCTACAAGGGATATAATTAATATGGATATTTATTGCTACAGTTCATTTATCTCAAACAGATAGAATCGCACACTATTGTTTGGAGTTAAAAAGATTAATTAGCCTTGAGCAATAGTCTAATGTTTAAACGCTGATGTTATATTTCCACAGAAGCCTACACGCTTTTTCAATGGTCTTATGTCTATACAATACATTCTACATCTGTAAACGGTAAGCAGTTTCTTGTGCAGCTCAAGGATGGATTTTGGTTAAAAAATAATATTATTACAATTTACATTAGTAGGAATGTAGAAATCCAACATTTTACGACATTCATTTTTTCCGACATTTGTTACCATAACTTAGGAAAAAATTGTAGGGTAATTGTCTTTGTAAACACATTGTGTGCATATTTAGAAAGATAATAGTATAATGTGATGTTCTTGATAAAGTTCAATAATCACTTAGAATCAGAAGCTATTGATACAGTGTTTTAGACCAGTTTTCATAGAATATTATGCTTTTGAAAAATGCGTTTCCAAAAGTATATGTGACAAATGATGCGGTTTTCAATCATTTCATTACACTCAATTGGCCATATTTAGAAGGACCATTTATATGTATGTTTACAAAGTTTCATTGAGAAATATTTATTTAATAATATTATTGTAGTTTTATATAGAATGACACAAACATGACACATGGGTTCAATAATTGCACTAATATTATTTATTTATTACTAAACTACTGACCTTTTTAATCTACCACTAAACTGACAAATACTTCCGACATGTAAGCAGCTTGAATCAAGTCGACCATGTTACGTCTCTGGTAAGGAACTCACTGTCTAAACTTAACTAACTGTCCACATTTTCTCTGTTTACTAGCCTATAATTTATAGTCCGAAGTAGATACTCGCTCCCCCCTTTTTAAATCAGGTCACGTGACTGGTCTGTCAGTGAATCGTACTGATGCTAGCGCCAGTTGAGGAGGGAAGGGAGCGACTGTTGTTTCACCCCATCTTTTTTATTTTAAACACCTGTCCAGGTGATACAGTGGCGCAGTCGTGGTACATTATAAGGCAACAACCATGCTTTTCATAGAGTTACAGCACTGCCCCCTCTTAGTTCTGTCCGTCTAAGACAGATCAATCGGCACCTAGAAATTAAGTCTTCATAAAAATCTGGTCTTCATGGCGTCGCTGACAATTCGTTTCTTTTTTCCTCACGGAGGAACGAGTTAACTCTAGTGTTGACTTTAGATTATCAGCGTAATCAGCCTTTGTGTCTGGGGTGTCTTTGGGGAGCCTGAACAGAAGGTCGCACTGTAATTGAAGCTTCCGGCTAAACAACGACATTGATGGCGTATGACCAGTCGTAGTGGCAGTTGACCCTCTATATGCCGTAAGCAGTGGCGTAGCCAGGGGGGAAGGGGGCTTGAGCCCCCCCAGACAAAATAATCATACATATTTATCTATATAAACTGTCTTTTTCTCTATATGTGGGCCCCCCGCCAGTATTTTTTTTCTTTATGAGCCCCCCCCCAGCATTTTTTGCTGGTTGCGCCACTGGCCGTAAGGAACATGGGAACGTAGTTGTCCCAGTCGTTTTGGGGGGGGGGGGTCATCTGACATTTTTCACAAGATGCTGTATCATCTTGATATCTCCTAAGGTTGAAGCATAATAGACCGAGAGGACACTTTCATAATCGCTGGTCCATATCGGGTACAGACCTGGATATATCTCAACTGGAGAGATGGGTTTCTCGATCATAGGGGGCTACGTGGTCTCCTGCTGCAGGCACCGATTTCTGAGTCTTTCGGCCAGAAAAGAACATGTGGCCTTTATTGCAATGAACAGAATATGAAAGAAATAACAAAGAAATGTATATATAACTGTTGTTACTTCTGTCGGATATCGTTCAGCCAGCTTCAGCAGGCTTTTCCCGCTAGTGTTTACATACATAAATAAGCTGACATTGAATGATGCAACAATCAGACACCACTCATCATCTGTACAAACATCTTCCCATCCTATGGGACAGAAACCAAAGTGCAAGTATCATTTCTTCAGGAATGTTTTTCTAGCGTGAAATCATTTAGCAAGTCATTATTTTCATTTCGTTCATCCAAAGGCTGTCAACATGTTAGGCCAAAGAAGCGTTTGGTTTTGGCTTAAAGACTTTTTTCTCTCCTTTTTTATTGTTAAACAGTTAGCCTAAATTTAGCCAAACAACTTGACCAAATACACATAATTGTGTTGCCTTTACTATTACTTTTCTTTTAATACCAAATTTAACAACCTTTATCTCTCTCGCTCTCTCTCTCTCTCTCTCTCTCTCTCTCTCTCTCTCTCTCTCTCTCTCTCTCTCTTTTACTCTCTTTCTATTCTCTCTCTTTAAACGGCAAACTTATGTTATATATATATATATATATATATATATATATATATATATGTATTTACATGTATAATTATCTATACATTCCTAGATAAGCATTTTAATTTCAGCTTTTAGTACACAAGTGAGCGACAGATGTTCGTATGTCCATATTACTAAATTCTACTTATTCAACCAACCGTGAAGTATTGACATACACATTTTTGATTTAACATTTTTTGGCAGAAAAACACAAGGTGGGAGAATTACAACAGTCACTGCTAGGTGAATATTTCTTTTGTCTCTCTTTACATGTTTATATTCTATATGACAATAATGATGATTTACAAACACAAATATTCAATAAATATATCACGGATTTTTAATGTACTATTTAGTACCACATATCCATGTTTTGTTTACAATGATCTATTGTTGTTTCTGACCATAAAAGAAAGTAAATAGTAAGTTAATAATAATACAAATCTCTTTCAATTAGTATTATTTAATATTCAAATTATAATTTATATAGTAGATTTATTGCTTAAAAAAAAACTTTGTCGATCATATTAGTTTAAAAGTTAATAACTACATTTAAAACTTGAATATTGTAATTTGTTTTATTTACAATAGAAATATCCTTATTTATATTTGTGCGGTGCCACTTATCCGGTTAAGCATTAAGAGCCAATGACATCATCAAAAAATACAACTTTAAAAAGACTATATTAAACTGGTATGATACACTTTTTTTTTTACAAAGAAATAAATTGTACAAGTGATTATTTGTTTAACAATGGTTGTCACTGGCATTCATTATTATGGTTATTTTATGCTTTTTGATTAGTCTCTCTCTCTCTCTCTCTCTCTCTCTCTTTCTCTCTCTCTCTCTCTCTCTCTCTCTCTCTCTTTCTCTCTCTCTCTCTGTCTGCCTGTATGTGTTTTTGAGACTATGTCTTAAAATCTTTAACTCAATTTAAAATATTTTCAAATTTTGTGAGCTGGCTGATAGGGAGATAAATAAAGTTATAGATAGATAGTGTTATAGATAGAGTTATAGATAGATAGTTATTAAAGACTTATAGATAGAGTTATAGATAGATAAAGTTATAGATAGATAAAGTTATAGAAAGCTCGAGTTATAGAAAGATAGTCATAGATAGATAGATTTACAAATACATAGATGTATAGATTGATAGAAATATAGATAGATAGAGTTGTAGATAGATAGAAACATAATGGGCACTAAATAAAATAATCTCACATAGAATCGTTGTGCCATAATTTCTATTTTATCTGCATAATAAACACAATGTTTAATGAACGTACTCAATATTTTTGCCGACTATTTTGTTACACAAGCAAAGGCGGAATTTTAAGGAAAGACCCAGAGGGCTCGCTCCCAGTGTTCCCAATAATTATGAATCCCGCAATAGCCCAATGGTTAACCCTTTTTACGTCTCTTTTTTAAGGGTCCCAATATTTTCTTTTGCCCTTTTGGTCTTAACTGACGTAAGTCTGCACCCCGTACACACGTATTGAAGCGATACAATACTCGTGTGGCATGACTCCTGTAGCATGACTCCCGTAGCATGACTCCTGTAGCATGACTCCTGTTGCATGACTCCTGTTGCATGACCATTGTATCATGACTCCTGTAGCATGTCTCATGTAGCGTGACTCCTGTGGCATGACTCCTGTAGCGTGACTCCTGTATTATGACTTCTGTTGCAGGACCCCTGTAGCATGACTTCTGTATCATGAGACCTGTAGCATGACTCCTGCAGCATGACTCCTGTAACATAACTTTTGTAGCATGATCCTTCAGGTTGACTCCTGTAGCATGATTCTTGTAGGTGTACTCCTGTAGCATGACTTCACACGACACGATATTCTAATGCGTGATGTCAAACCAATGGTATAAGAGGAGGTATACTAGCGTCTATAATGTGGACGCACGACATAGTTTACGGTGATAACAAACCAATTGTATTAGACGAAGTATCCTTTTTATATGTTATGTTTGATGTATCAATTAACTGTATGAGTCCCTTTCCGATTTAGATATGTTATTACGTTCATAACTTTTTTTTTGAATTATAATTATGTGTAAAAGTATGTGTTAAATCAAAATCCAACTATGGGCAGCATAAGAAGCCAAGAACCGATTATTTGAAAATTAGTTTTTTGTTTGTTTTTTTTAAATTCATGACATTCATTTTATAATGGAACACAATATTTCGAATCAAGAGCTTCAAATTTTGGTTGACATATCAGTTTAATGTCAACTGTCCAAAGTCACCATTTGATTTAGTTCCCTCAGATCTCCGATTGGACATCTCAGACTTGCCAACATTCCCAATAGAGTATATCCGCGTTACTTATTAATTAAATATTGCATTTCCAGATAAAGTTATAAAGCGAATATTTGACTATAATTTTAAATCTTATAATAATTATGTTTGTTTTATCTTTGTCAACCCATACATGGTTTAAAAACACATATATAAGTGTTACATTGGAAATTATAAGGAGTGAGATGTTCATTGTAATCTTTTGAACTTGCTATTGAAAATTTCGATACAAATTCAAAACTTATAATAGACGTTACTTTCATGTAGTGATGATTGTATAAGAGAACTTAAGTTGTAAATGTTGTAGAATTTTTGTGTCAAAGTTTGTGATAATATAAATATTTTTTTTTTAATATTTTTATATATAAGTCGATGGTCAGATACATATTTGTAATTGTTATTTGTCGCCAATGATCAAATGCCCATGGTCAGATACATATTTGTAATTGTTATTTGTCGCCAATGATCAAATGTCGATGGTCAGATACATATTTGTAATTGTTATTTGTCGCCAATGATCAAATGTCCATGGTCAGATACATATTTGTAATTGTTATTTGTCGCCAATGATCAAATGTCGATGGTCAGATACATATTTGTAATTGTTATTTGTCGCCAATGATCAAATGTCCATGGTCAGATACATATTTGTAATTGTTATTTGTCGCCAATGATCAAATGTCGATGGTCAGATGCATATTTGTAATTGTTTTTTGTCGCCAATGATCAAATGTCGATGGTCAGATGAATATCTTTAATTTTTAAATGGTATCGATGTTAAGATCTTTTTTTAATGTACACTGTAAAACCACTAAGGAAACTATTACTGAAAAAATGTTGTAACTTAATGTATACATTAGTTTATTTTAAATCTTAGCTTATTGAACACCTTAGTTTAATGTACACCTTAGTTTAGTTTACAACTCAGTAGGCTAAGTTAATGTAATATTAGTTCAATGTACATCTTAGTTTATTGTAACACTTAGTTTTTTGTACATCATAGTTTGATGTACACCTTATTTTATTGTACACCTTAGTTTAATGCACACCTTAGTTTATTGTAACACTTAGTTTTTTGTAAATCTTAGTTTGATGTACACCTTATTTTATTGTACACCTTAGTTTAATGCACACCTTAGTTTATTGTAACACTTAGTTTTTTTGTAAATCTTAGTTTTATGTACACCTTATTTTATTGTACACCTTAGTTTAATGCACACCTTAGTTTATTGTACACTTAGCTTTTTGTACATCATAGTTTGATGTACACCTTATTTTATTGTACACCTTAGTTTAATGCACACCTTAGTTTATTGTACACTTAGTTAATTGTACACCTTAGTTTAATGTAAACCTTAGTTTAATGTAACCTTTGTTTTATGAACATCTAAATTTGATATACATCTTAGTTTATTGTACACCTTCGTTTAATGTATACCTATGTTGATAGAGTGTGGTTTTAAATGGCGGTGAAAATGTATGCTGAAATTCATAAGCCATTCGATCCATGTCAGTGCGTAATACAATAATAAATAAATAAAAATTATATAATATTGCTCGAGGGTAGTTGATAGTGGAGGGGAAAACTGTAATTTAAACCTGGTTTCATTTCAGGGTAAAATATCATTTCATAGTCAACAGCTGCCATTTCGTTTCAATCTTCGTCGAACAAAGGGACAGAAAAAAAAAGGTCTTTAAGTTTCAGTGGATTGAACAGTTGAGTGTAAATGTTTTGAAATTTACTTCGATTAAAATAATATATCAATGCGTTTTTATTCTATAAATCAATGTAGAAATACTTTACTTAATTTTTACTCACCTTTATTTTACATTTCTTTTACTGACTTCTAGATATTCTCGATTCGTATTTTTAACAACATGAGAAACTTTAGTCCATTATCGTTTATTCCTACTTTATTACAAGTAAAGTTGTCTTGACCCACCGTTCGGATTTTATTTGATAAAATGTAAAACTGATCTGTTTCTATAGTCTAGGCATATGAAGGGAGTTTGTGGTTAGCACAACGCCCAGCCGCCTTTACTTCCCCAATGTAAGTCATTTAAAGCTGGTTGGACATTAGGGACGAATTTTAAACAAATTTCACATTGGAAAATTCCCGTTGTTTTAACCGAGGATCGAACCAAGTACTCTCAGGTCAACAGTTAAGTATCTACACAACTCGGCCATCCGTCGCGTTATTTTATATTAATATTAACAAAATTATCAAAATGTAATTAACCTTTTTACTCTCTAAACTTCTGGCTCTCTTAAACTTTTGGATCAATAAGAATTTCATTAGAAGACGTAAAAGTCTTTCTATAATTTACTCTCGTCGAGAATAAAAAAAAAAAAATATACGAAATTGTTTGGACTTTGAGAAGTTAATGGAAAATGATTTCAAATTTCCAAAAACAAAAAACACAGCTTAGATAAGAAACTTAAAATGTCAGACGAAGCGGGTGTTTATAAACTCTAAAAAAAATTAATAAAATAAACTTCATTACATTCTATATTTTAACTCTCATTAGAAATTGGAAAATGGAATTAATGCCAAAAATCATGCCAATTATTTTTACAAATCTTAATAAATTAAAAAAAAACATGAAGACGAACATTTTGTATTTATATCTTGTGTTTGTAGGTAACCTCAAGTTTGACAATATTAAAGATGAGATGCAAGTGGAGAAAGACCTTTCTTTGGCCTAATTTGCCAAAACTGATATTAATTGTACCTTGTCTAATTTCTGTATTTTATATATTCTCTAACACTCACTTGTGGTGTAGGAAAGATTCCGATTGCTATGTTTATTATAAAAACAGGAGCAACGTGGTGCCTATTGTTAGCAGTATGAATAAAGGAACTTCCCTAGTAAAATTTAATAGTGAAATGATCGGAAATTCCCCAGAGACAGTTCGTACAGGGCGAGACGCAAACTCAAAGATTGCGATTTCTGTGAGTGTAAGTCAATTGATTAGAAGATCCGATCATTTAATTGATTTATATCGAAGTACAAGCGAGTTAAAGCAGACGACGTCCAGCAGACGGCAGTCAAACTTCACCTGTCTAGGAAGACAACTGGATGAAATGGAGGACATATTTCATGTTCCGAACGTGAACTGCAGAAAACTGTTCTCTGGAGACCATGATGAAATAGTACATGCTCAAAACTACGTAAAAACAATGAACACAACTATGTTTTCTGAACAATTCTATTTGAACCTAACCACAAACTGTGAACTATTTCAGAAACAAAGGGGTTACATAATGTGCCCTTTGACCTCTGAGGAAGAAGATTTTCCGATAGCGTTCACCATGCTAGCTTATAAAGATGTTGAGATGGTAGAGAGGTTGCTGAGGTCAATATACAGACCACAAAACTATTATTGTATTCACGTGGACAAGAAATCTGATGAACAGTTTATGAAGGCTGTTTCAGCCATTGCCAGCTGTTTTGAGAATGTCTTTGTTCCTATGGAGCGAATTGATGTTGTATGGGGGAATTACAGCGTTCTGGAGCCGGAGCTCATCTGCATGAAATATCTTTGGAAATACAGTACGTGGAAATATTTTATTAATTTAACAGGACAGGAGTTTCCACTTAAGACGAACTGGGAACTGGTTCAAATCCTAAAAGCTTACAATGGTGCTAATGACGTGGAGGTAACAATCCGAAGGTAAATATAAGTCTCACATTGATGTAGACTTAAAGCGAAAGGTTATATGCACTCGATTTTTGTATTCTTTTTTCCCTCCCTTTGACGTAACTAGAGAAAGCCCGAGGGGGGTGGGAATGGCCGTTCATTATGATGTGTAACTTATCTGATGACAGCTAGACATGCCCTTTGACGCATCCGTGACCTTTTGCTTAATACCGAAAAGACATTATACCAGGTCCGTAGCGTGCGGGGGGGGAACGATGGGGGCCGCCACCCTCACTGCATTTTGTCTGACTCCCTCCGTTTATTTGTTCTACATAGTAAAATGTATTACCTGCCCCCCTGCTATTGCCTGGCCCCTGCTGTGGAATTTTCACGTTACTGGGCTGCATTATTCGCGTCTTTAGGTGCAGTTAATTATGAACATAAAAAAAAAATATTTATTAAATAAGAAAGAAAGTGTATAGCTTTGAATGCACTTTCTATAATGATGTCACAATAAACAGCAATATTTCGTATCCCTCGGCCTGATGACTTGATGAGGACCTATAGTCCAACTTTGATACGAATTATACTAGCACTAGCTGTACCCTGCAACACCTTTGCTAAAAGTTATATCCCGTTAGGCTTGATCGGTAGGATAGGTTATCTTTGGTTTCGGGCAGATCCGATTCTTTCATGGTTGTATTTTAGACTGGAATACTGTTGTATTAATTCTTTACTTTCGATATAAAGCAGAACCCAAATCGCTATTATATTTATTATAAGATTAGGCTCTCAGTCAATGATAAGCCCTAGAACGGCTTTGTAGCCTGCCTGAAATAAAACATCTAATAGCCTGTGTCTTCAGTCTATTTATAAGTGGAAACTCAAACCCACAAGTTCTGCGTCGAGCTAATTATCTGGTTACAGTACTGGCACTTTGGAATTTACAAATTCACTCGTATGTATTCATTAAACGTATTTTTCTGAGATGTGAACAAATAGAGAGGTTTGAATTAATTCGTTCCACAGAGCCAACAAGAAGAGATGGCTATCAACTCCGCCACATAATCTCACAGCAGTGAAAGGGGCGGTTCATGTGGCAATAAATCGGTTAGTAAGATTGACTTATATAATAAATAATGCTCATATCACTGTCAATATAACTGTAGTCCATATAATCACTAAGAGACTGATGATATCCATAGAATAGACTTTCATCCTCCAAATTGTCTAACGAAAAAATAACTAAAAATAGACTAATATCAAATTGCTTAATGTTTTTGTTTTTTTCCTCTCAAACCGACATGTTCTTAAATGTATTTATACCACAAGGCGTTTGAAAAATCTGAACGCATTTTACGGAGCCTTAAATAACAATGTACACTGACTAACGTCGAAAATAACAGTGTAATTAATTCATGTTTCCTCTGTCATGTAAAGACACGGGTGTTCAGTGGCATGGTCGATTGCGGTTGTTATCTCATAAGATATAGGTTGTAAACAAAAAAGGAGGCCCAATCAAAACAGGTGAGGGAGGGGGGGAGGTAAATGTTTTTCAAATTGAGAATGAAAATTCACATTCAAATATATTAATCTGTTTTTTCTCATGGAACCAAAAAAAAAAAAGAGATTTTGTTGACTATGTTCTTCACAACAAGATAGCCGAAGATCTTCTGGACTGGGTGAGACCAGCCAAAGTCCCTGTTGAAACATTTTTCACAATGTTGAACCACAACCCACAGCTAGGAATTAGGGGGTCGTACAAAGGTAAAGAAAGGAAAAAAAGGTAAACTAACGATATGGGATGTGCGCGATGTTGCAAAACATTACAATTTGTGTTATTTTCTTTTTTTTTTTTTTACCACGGTTCAAAGTACAATTAACAACTTCATATCTAATATAAATAGTCTGAACAAAATCTAATCTTTAACTCGCATTTAAAAAATTAACGCTTTACTGATTGAGACCTGATAAATATTACTACAGGGAAGGCCCAGTTTAAATGTTATCATATTTGTACCTGTGTATATGCCCTATGGAGATGAGCTGCTCACGTGTTAGAGATAAAACAAAACAAAAGAAAAACATGAATCTCGCCCTTCTTTAATCCATAGCTTAGATCTGTGTACATTGCGCTGAACACCAATGATTATTTCTGGTCATACCCCTATCTCCCGTGGTGCCTACATGGCCATTGCACTGTCTAATATGTTGGCCATGAAAGAAGTGCTCGGTTAAAACAGCCCCATTAGTGGTAAAGAGGATCTAAGAGATTTCATCATATTCTCCACAGGGACATCTTACACTGTCGACCTGAATTTTTACGTTTCTTGTCGATTTGTAATTTGTAATTTAAAATGATGTTTTTTGAAGGTATACCAGAGACTGACCCAGACACTTCTATGGTGAAGCCATTTTTAGCAAGATTTAAAAACTGGAGAAATTCTCCATTTAGTTACCCCTGTGCTGGTCGATTTGTTAGATCGATTTGTATCCTAACCACAGGTAGGCCATGGAAGATGCATTGAAATAGTTATGATAATTTATTTATGGTTATACATACATAATGACTTCAATCATACATACTTATATATATATATATATATATATATATATATATATATACATATATATATATATATATATACTATATATTAAGCCCGGCGTTGCCCGGAAAAGTGAAATATGAAGCCCCTTCCTAATCTATTTAACTACTGAACTTTTAAATACCATTAATTAGGTTAATAAGGTGCAAAAATAAACAAAATTTCATACGTCACAAATTACTTTTTACCCGTTAACGCTAACAAAAACCAAACAACCAGCCAGCCAAACCAACCAATCAACCAATCAGACCAAACCAAATTAAACACCATTAGGTAAAAATATAATTGCTAGTTTAATCCAAACGAAGCATTAAAAAAAATTTTTCATAAAAATGCACTAAAAAGTAAAAAATAAATACTTCATTATGCAATTTTCCAGTGCAAAGGCAGGTTGGTGTTGCACGATACAGCACCCGTGCGCAAGTACAATTCGGTTTTATTAGTAGGAAAATAACTAATTTTACCTTCGAGGAATGACGTCATAGAGGATTTTTATTAATAGTAATGGCGTTCCCATTCTGCACAAAAAGTGAACCATCGGTAAATGACGTCATAGATTATTTATAGCGACGGCTTTACCACACGCCGCCGGACGAAAAGATAAACAGATTATTGGTATATTATATATATATATATACATACAAAAAACTATTTCTAATTCAGTATGTCCAGTTAATTTAATTTTGATCTCATTCACAGGAGATCTTCCAATTCTAGGGGGAGCAAAACATTTATTTGCAAACAAATTTTTCTTACGGGAAGACCCGATCGTCATTAGCTGTCTAGAAGAAATGATTTTTAATAACACAAGAGATGAATTCAAGGGAGATAAACAGTTTAATTCTACATACTACAGTCTGCTGGGTTTTGTACTCAATCAAGTCACGTAGTTGAACTAGGTTATCTATTTATCTCTGTAGGGTTGATTTTTATAATATTACTCACAATAATTATTTATTTAAGGGGAGATATGTAATTGTAATATCTGTAAAATATTATGTAAGAGTCCTGAATATAATGAATGACTTTATAAAAAAAGACGTACATAATGGTATTACTGCCATGACTTTTTCAGAATGATGTATTTGTCTCTTTTAATCCCAAATTCCTCTTTATCTGAGTGGCATTAAACATTATAGGTTTCATGGTGTTTTAAACGCTATTGCTTTGAACTTGTTGCGATATATGAATTTAAGCAAATGTTAAATTACATTACATTACACTGCCTTGACGCGCTTCATTATAAGTAACTTTTTTTAAATTTACAACGATAATTATGTATTAAATTCTTCTCGTGCATATCTAGAGGAGTAAGTAGCTTACTAAAGTTGATACACGGGTAGCTTACTTTAGTTTATACACGAGTATCTTGGTAGAGTGGTTGATTATAGATATTCATCTAAGTAGAACGTGCGTTCGAATACACTTTTTTTTAAAGTGATATATCCAAGGATAAAACAATGTAACCTTGTCTATTACAATTTGTACATTAGAGTTAATTTTTGTGTTTTATTTCACTTGTTTGTTGACAGAACTGTGTATTCGACTCCAAAAATATTCTTGATTGGGTCCTACGCCACATACTGCAATCTACTACCGCATTTTATTTGTATTATTTAGTAAGACTCAAAAGACACTGAACAAAATCACGCAAATATGTGTATTAATATTTATGCGTGAGCTATTTACGATTATCTGTACGCGCGCTCAGCATGATGTATGCTCGTGTACTTCGACAGAACATTGGTGCCTGATCAAAGAAGACGTGTGAGTCTTCATACACTACAAATACATGTCTGTAACCTATATAATATTGTTATATACATTCATACAGTAGTTTAATGAGTCTCCATACACTTCACAATACATGTCTGTAGCCTTTATAATATTGTTATATACATTCATACAGTAGTTATTGAGTCTTCATACACTACACAATACATGTCTGAAACGATATATATATATATATATATATATATATATATATATATATTGTTATTGTCGTGTCTCTTTAGAAGGCTAAAACTACTTCTTCAATTATTATGTACTGATTACTTTAAATTATCTTCTAATGTTATTTTCAGCTTTCAAGTTCGCTCATAATGCACAAGAAACTTCGATGGTCGTGGTTCAATTATTAATTTATAAATCCACAACATGAACAGTTAATAATAATATATATACATATTTACAAATAACACAAATCCATAATATGAATAGTCCACAATATCAACTAACTACACATGTCTCTATACAACTTCATCTACATAATATCACACTACTTGTCCAACTTCTATTCTTACAACTATCTCAAAGAGAACATTTCTTTCTCTTAAGCTGTCCTAACACTCACTGACTTTTCTCTTTCTCTAACTAGTTCGCCACTGGTCAGCATTTTCCCTTGCCCTCATTTATTTCACAACTAGCACACTTTTCATATTGACTATCAACTCACAACATGTACTGACTACAGGCATAACAGAATTATGACAGTTATGTACATTCCTACAGTAGTTTAATGAGTCTTCATACACTACACAATACATGTCTGTAACCTATAAATATTGTTATGTACATTCCTACTGTAGTCTGTTACGATCATGTATTTAAGACAGACGAGAATCTACAACAGCCATTGTTCCTACTTTTGTTATTGATTCTATAAATGTGTGATTTAGGAAAAAAGGAAAGTTAATACAGACCAAGCTGAGAGATAAAGGACTGTGTGATTTCATTTGATTGTAACATTAGATCAAAACAAAGCATATTAATTATGGGACTAGTATTAGATGTTAGTTTAGCAGTTAATTTTTTTTTTAAATGTTACGATAATAAAAAAAAAATTAATGAAAAGATGAATCCTTTTATATAATTTTCTTGAAGATCAATTTTTGCACGCAAAATTGTGTCATCAACGTTATTTTGCTTATAATGGACAGGTAATTGTAATAGCTATTGACACATAACATATTAGAAAGATTTTGTGTAAATAAAGGGCTGGAATATAGTTATGTTATTATGTGTGAGCCTGAATATATAAATAAAAAAATATAAGAGAAAAAAAATAATGTTGGGAATTACAATGATTAAAATCAAAATTAGATTTTTTGAAGACTAAAAAACAATGCTAGTCCCAAAGCTATGTTTAAATCTGCAATTTTGAGACTTACAGAGATTACGGGCTTGGTAAAGGCAGCGATAGTATCAAATAGCTATATTTAAAGATTAAGAGAAAAAAAAACGGGATAGCGAAAATAGCTTGTACAATAGGGTTAGTACTTTTTTCATTTTTTTTTCAGAATCTTATTTTACATGGCATTTTTTAATGAACAATTGTGAAAAAAATATGAAAATAATATTCATTTATTTTTCACTCAAAAAAACCTTCCCCACCAACGCCATCTTGTGTTTACATATAAGAAGCGTTTTTCAATAAAATTACTTTGATGGATTGCGCAATAACAAAACTCCGTCCGAAAACTCCGTCAATTGTTGCATAGCTCTGATACTTTCAATTAAACTCAGAACACAAGCTTACTATTTCATTTGATGAGTTTCTTAATAAATCTTGGTGAAACTACGTGCTGCAGTATTTCGCATCAAATGAATGGGTTATTGAACGTACAGGTGTATATATGATATATAAGCCCCTTAGGAGCCCTGAAGCACGGCCCTCAGAGGTCCTGTCGCGAAATGAACTTTTGATGTACACATGGCAGGCCAAGACCTACAAAATGATATATACATCATGGGTCTAGGACTTATAGTTGCTGAGATATAATTACATTAATTACATTAATTACATCCAGGAACTTTATATGGTATTTTTTACCTCCACGTCTAAAACAAAATTTAAAAAAAAGTTTATTTTAAATTTAAGTGCACTGTTTTAATGTATTATGCGTCTACTGCAACTTTACCAAAAATGGTCAAATCTTATGAACCTTTGTTTGGTAGTTTTCACGAAAGGTCTGCTTGGAATTTGGAAAGTCTGCTTGGTTGATTTGGGAATATAGAATTCTTCTATTTCAATTTTATTCAACTGTAATCGTCTGCTTGAAATTAATTTTGCAGGAAAGCAAATTTGTCATCAAATAAAGCTTGTAAAGTTTTAAAAATAATAAGCGAACACTCTACCAATATTGAAGCTCCTTCGCAGTCAGGAGTGTATAAGGCAACCTATAAAGAAGCAGAATTATTGAAGTTGCAGTTTAAAAACAGCTTACAAAATTTGAATGGTGCATACATTTTGACAGAAAAAGAATAGAAGGAGAAAAACAAGTTGTTTTACTGAAAAACGTTGAAAAAGAAATTCGATTAGCCATATTGTCTCTGACAAATGGAAAAGCAGAGACAATATTTACAGCGAATAGGGCTGTTCTAGCTAAATACGTACTCTATCCATATATTCGAGTAATTATTTGCGATACATGGAACCCAAATTCTGGCTGCAAAAATGGTGTGGTACGCAAGCTGCAAAATTACTGTCAACAGAACAGTGGACAAATCCCTCAGTACATAGGCTGCCAGCTTCATGTTTTAGGCCTAGTACTCAAGCATGCTATGTATTCTGTTTTCGGCAGGGAAACGTCTAATACAAACATTTCATATCCATTTGTTGCTGAAATTAGCGCAAATTACGAGTCACTTAAAGAGTCACTTGATTCTCAAGATAGTAGTTCAGAAATCATGTGAGAAAACAAAGGATGGAAAGACGACATGAAGTTCTTACATCATTTGACGCAAGTATTTCACTATTACGAATGAAATAAAACCTTTCCAGTAATTCACTTCAGAGACTGACGGCTTTAAGTAATGCTCGTTGGAATTCAAGTGAAATACTAGCACTTCTGGCATTCCGGAAAATAGAAACGAGAAATTTTAACTTGTGTGTACTTTCATAGCGAGGACATGCATGGTCTGAAATATGGTTTTCAGATCAAAGGGACTGGAAAATAGGAAAAGAGATTTTAGCACCTGCTTTGCATATATACACTGAAGCAGAAAGATGCTTCTTGGGGCACTGGGTCTGTGAAGATTAAGCAATACCTGGTATAGATCGAAGTAATTGCTATGCAGAATGAGCTATACAAATACTGCAAGTTATTGTTCCACGTTGTGAGACTTCAAAGACACTATTAACTGTTTTATTCTCACTAATGATGAAGCATAAAACTTAATTTATGTTTCCTATGCTGTACTTTATTGTCATTTCATATTTTTGACATCTCTATACTCATGCTTACATGCATTGAACTTGTTGTTCTTATGTAACTTTCCATTACAGTGTTGTGTTATATATATTAATATTTAATATTCGTTTTATGGTTTGGTGGGGAAGGTTTATCAAATATTTTCAGAAAAAGGTTATTTGTGTCATAATACACTCATTAAAAGTCACCTTTTCTTGCCATGTAAATATGAGGTTACAAAAAAGTCATAACCTTATTGTACAATGTACATATATATTGTTATAATTCTGCTGTAGACCCTCCCCTACCAGAGTCGCACCCCTTCCCCGAGATGAACTATGAAAGCAACGCCAACACATTTTTATTCAGGCAGTGCTACCACGCCTTAAAACAAGTGATGAATCAGTGTCATTCGCCACCTACACTTGAACATCCACGCAATGACCTCTACCTTCAGTTTTGAAGAGAAAATGCTGACGCAATCACCGTGGGTGGTCTGTATTAAAGGTGCCGTGCTGTGATTTATAAGATAACTAGATCAAAGGCCGGTACCCGGACCGGCGAGTGACTCTTATAATTGAGTTGTATCCTTTTGACTATCTTTACAAATTCCCCAGTCTATTTTCAGCCGCGGAAGTTATACACACGTACGTACGCCAGGCCAGCCGACTCAGAGTAACGGTCAGAAACAGACCTGTCAGACACACGCAGATAACTCACACTGTGAGACGTGTACAAGAGAGGACACAGAGAGCAGAAGTGTTCAAGAACAACTTGGAGTCGGTTGCTGGAGAAAGCCATGTCTGTTTTTGCAGCGAGTTTATTATCGACATTTCGCCATAACACTTTAACTAGTGCAACTTGGTCAGTTGTATGCACATCAGAGCAAGTAACGGGTCAATGGGTCAAATGGGTCGCAAATTGGATGGGTCACATGGGTCATGGGTCAATGTTCCCTGATCCACGACCCATCCTTAGTCTCCGCCCGACCCTAAAAAAATGGTTTCTATGGCGACGGCCGCCATCTTGAAAATAACAACATTAATTGGGTCAAGGGTCATGGGTCATGATGGGTCTGGGTCAAAAACTTGATGGGTCATATGGGTCATGGGTCAAGCTCAGTGACCCATTACTTGCTGTGATGCACATTAGACTCTGGTTTCACCTGGACTATTATAACCTGCGCAGTCTACTACTACTATACATAGAATGTATATACATTTTGTATTATTCAACTGCAGAATGCCTACGTTAGAGAAAGAAAATCTTAACAAACTAATATAAATAATAGCCGTCTGGGTTCCGCGTTAAATCGAAAGCGGAAAACTAGAATTCAAAATGGCGTTTCGCCCGCGTCTTGATTCGACATATATTGTTGTTTTTTTTTTAAACCTACAGTTTTCAATAGTTTCTGCAGTTTTTAAACATGAAACCCAAAGGCCAAAACGTAAATAGTTTCATTTATATATTTCTTTTTTTTCTATAACATATTGCATCTTTAAATTGTGATAAAATCATGTATTAAACGGATCTGTCCAAATCCAAAAAAATAACCTAGTCTACTGATCAAACGTAAGGGGATATTACTCTATGCAAATTCTATTATTCCCTTTTGGTTGTATGCTCTTGTGCTGGTGGGTGTGACAAGCTGTATAATAGTGTTAAGTATGCGTTGGTGTCGGGTCTGACCGGTAGAGCGTGATGGTGTTTGATCAAGGATCACATGACACTGTGGTGAGGGTACGAGGGCGGGCAGTCCTTAGAGTCCTGAATGCAATCTAACGGTATGGTCTCACGTCTAAGTCTCACGTTGTGGTCTCACTGTGTGGTCTCACGTTGAGGTCTCAATTTGTGGTCTCACGTCGAAGTGTCACTATGTGGTCTTACGTTGAATTTCACTTTGTGGTATCACGTCAAAGTCTCACGTCAAAGTCTCACGACAAAGTCTTACTGCGCAAGTCTCACTGTGTGGTCTCACGGTGTAGTCTCACTGTGTGGTCTCACGGAGTATGAGTGAATACGTTTATTGTATGTAAAAGTGTGTTTATTGGATGATGTGTTAAGACTGGGTTCTATTTATTTCAGCTAGAGGGTTATTTCATTTTTTATGTCATGTATTCAAATGTATTCATTATGTTCATGAGGACTTGGTCATATTATTATTCTGGAATGTAATGGAATGCAACTGTAGATCACATACTCAAATATCCAGCTTGCGGGTATTGGGACAGATTCATATTTCATTATATGTATATATATTCTTATAAGACGCATTTGCTGTCTGTCTGTCTGTTCCCTTAAAACTCAAGATCCAGACAACTAAATAACGTGAACGTACACAAAATTACATGGGGAAGGCTCTTAAATAGATTTCGTTCCATCTTAATGGGTAGTTTAATTGTAATTAATTATTTTGGCAATCTATAGCTGGATCACGGAAATAAATAATACGGAGTCCAGTTAGCTGGAATCGTAGCCACTGCGTTGATATGTATTCATTCAATCATTTGATAAAGTAATCCCGGTATGGGAACGCCGTCGCTATAAAAGGTCTATGACGTCATTTCCTGATGGTATATATATATATATATATATATATTATTTTGTGCTGTATCGTGCCACACCAACTTGCTTTTGTGCATAATAAAGTAGTTAATTTTACTTTTGGTACATGGACACAACATTACATGGGAAATGTTCTTAAAACAGGCTTCGTTCCATCTCAATGGGTACTTTAATTGTAAATATTTGTTTGGAAATCAACGACATGAAAATTGGCAAACTTTTACCCCGATTTCATGTTTTACGGGCTTCTCTCCCACATAGCTCATTAACTATAAATATGATCGGTACGGAGAACCAAATATCACACTACTTACTACATTATTACATTCCATTCCTTCATCCATAGGGATTGTCATATTTTGCTACAGTCATGCCTAAGAGAGAGAGAGAGACAGAGAGGGGGAGTGAGGGACGGAAAGAGGGAGGGATGGAGAGAGAGGGAGGAAGGGAACGAGGGAGGGATTGAGGGAGGGAGAGAGGGAGGAGAGAGAGGGAGGGGAGAGAGAGGGAGGGAGGGAAAGAGGGAGGGAGGGAGAAAGAGAGGGAGGGAGAGAGAGAGGGAGAAAAAGAGAAAGGAACTGCCAAAAACGTTGTCTATCACATTGCTTTAAGACAAATGTACCCTTTTATTGCATGCAAATACACCCTTTTTACGCGTCTTATTTGAAATCTTGCATGAACACAAACATCCAGACCTGTATAACATACTCTAATTTATATAAATGAAAACCTGTTTAAAATAATTTCACTATATTAATATATTGATTCAATTGACTTTACAAGTATTACATTCTATATCATGAGTTAAGGTTATACAACACTAGAATTAATTTTACTTTAATTGTTAATACTGTAATACAAACATTCACATAATATAAAACATGCGCCCAACTTTTTTCGTTTTTATAAAAATCAGAAGCTCGTATAAAGTATATTACTATTACCATGTTACCAATTTATTCAGAAATTATTTTCTGCTTTTTAGTACGCAAGAAAAGCGTTGTTTCTTTATAAAATATTTTTTTATAATGTAATTTTTATTTTCATTTCTATCACAAAGTCACTTTTTTAAAGACCTATGTCTCACACGAACGCCATTTGAATTGATCCTTTTCTATCTAACTCTTTTAAGAGCAACCCGACCCCCATCTATCCACACCCCCTTTAATCTTATCAGTGGACCCCAGGGGACGATATTGCCTTTTATCGGTGTGTTTATTTTCACTGTATCGTCTTGTGTTTAAATTGTTTCAACCAAAGCGTATCGCTTGAAAACCTTTAAGGTGGAATTATGTATATTTGGAAATTTTACTACATGCATGGCCTTAAATGTTTGCGATTGTTGACGATATCATGGAGACGGACGGATGGCCCGTTAGGGCAAATAGAACTTTACTTACAATATAATGGAGTGGGATGGATGGCCTGTTAGGGCTAAGGGAACTTGACTTTACTTACAATATAATGGAGTCGGACGGGTAACCTGTTAGGGCTAAGGGAACTTGAATTTACTTACAATATAATGGAGTGAGATGGATGGCCCGTTAGGGCTAAGGGAACTTGACTTTATTTACAATATTATGGAGTCGGAGGGATGGCCCTTTAGGGCTAAGGGAACTTGACTTTACTTACAATATAATGGAGTGGGATGGATGGCCCGTTAGGGCTAAGGGAACTTAACTTTACTTACAATATAATGGGAGTGGGATGGATGGCCCGTTAGGGCTAAGGGAACTTGACTTTACTTACAATATAACGGAGCAGTATAAACAGTGAAAGAAAAATAAACTTACATTTGTAAAAAATCGAAGGTAGATTTGTAATATTTTTTTTTTAAATTTAATCCCCTTAACCGATGCGGTCGTTGGGTGAGCGAATTAACACATCTACAGATGTACTGATATACGTTTTTTTTTTCTGTAGGTCGAGTTCACCTATCGACTTCGCTATCTAGGTAACCTAGTCTAAAATATTTCAAAAGAATTATATTTTTAATCTATTGCACTTATTTATGGGCCAGGTTTTTCATATCTTTTTTTTTTTTATATTTAAACAAACTGATCCAAAGTACATTCCAAATTATCCATGCCATTCCCTATATATATACATATATTATCCAGCGGGATAATGTATTCATAAACGTTTTAGATCGTTATACAGGTTTACAGAATTATTACATAAACAGAAGTGATATAAACATCGACAAAGTTTATCATAAATCCAAACATGCCTTTTATTCAATGAAAGTTATTTCCTAATATTACTAGTGGTCTGAGAGAAATCATGTTTTCTAAAGATTCTTCTTGAAGTATGAGAAATGTACTGTTTCATGTCAGTGTGAGAACAAATCGGAATATTTCACAAATTTACGTTAGAAAGCTAACATTGTATATCTCACAACATTTAAAATTCACCTGTCAATGCAGACAACTTGATGAAATAAAACAGATATTTCATGTTCATGCAGTCAGCTGTAATGAACTTTAGTCCAGAGATCATAACGAGATGGATTATGCCCAAAACTTCACCAAGACAATCTATATAATTTATTTAAATTATATTAAACCTAACCTCGCAGTGAACTATTACAGAGATTAATTGATAATATAACACGACTTTTGACCTCAAACGAGAAAGTCCTCCCTACAGAGTTCAATATGTAAGTGTATTAAGCTGTGTTGAAATGATATGGATGTTACTATGGTTACAATAAACAGACCACAAAGCTATTATTGCGTTCACGTGGACAGAAAGTCAGACACGCGTTTTATGGAATCTATTTCAGCCGATGTCATCTGTTTTATGGAACCTATTTCAGCCGATGTCATCTGTTTTATGGAAACTGTTTCAGCCTATGTCATCTGTTTTGAGCATGCTATTCTTGTTCCAGACAGAATCAATGTTTGTTATGGAAGATACCGAAAAATTAAGGTAGATGTCATCTGCATTTAATTTGACAGTGCAAGAGTTTCCTGTAAGCTTATAACGGTGTCAGCAATATGAATGTAAAGAATCAAAAGCTAGATACAAGTTAAATGAAGATCTACTCTGAATGGTAAATCATTTAGGGACTTAATTTTGATTTTTTTATTTTTAAAACTGACTTTTCTTTTTAAAATAGACTTGGGAAGAGTGATTCGACGGAGGGTATAATCGATTGATTGAAATATTCCATCGATATTTGCAGAGGGGGTGGATGGCCGTGCGGTAAAGCACTAAAACCTGAAGGTACCTGGTTCGATCTCCGGCAGTAACAAGGAAATATTTCAAGTCTTGGCTTAAGGTCCAGAAATATATATCTTCCGCGGTGCATCCATGGCCATTGCACTATCGGCCATGGAAAGGGTGAAAGAAGGGCACATTAAAATTCTCCCATTAGTGGTATTCAGGATCTATGAGATTTCATCTCATCCTTACTTCACAAATCGATATTTGCAGTCCAGGTTTTTTTTTTCGCGTCACCAATTAACAAAAATTCATCGCGACCTCATTATGTTAACTGCGGATGAAAATAAATTTAAATCCAATGAACAATCAAATGTTTGTTCATCTAGAAGACATAGGGTGAAACAGAGATACCATAAAACAGATGACATAGGCTGGAACAGAAGCCATAAAACAGATGACATAGGCTGAAACAGATTCCATAAAACAGATGACATAGGGTGAAACAGCTTCCATAAAACAGATGACATAGGCTGAAACAGATTCCATAAAACAGATGACATAGGGTGAAACAGATTCCATAAAACAGATGACATAGGCTGAAACAGATTCCATAAAACAGATGACATAGGGTAAAACAGCTTCCATAAAACAGATGACATAGGCTGAAATAGCTTCCATAAAACAGATGACATAAGGTTAAACAGATTCCATAAAACAGATGACATAGGGTGAAAGAGATTCCATAAAACAGATGACATAGGGTGAAACAGCTTCCATAAAACAGATGACATAGGCTGAAACAGATTCCATAAAACAGATGACATAGGCTGAAACAGATTCCATAAAACAGATGACATAGGGTGAAAGAGATTCCATAAAACAGATGACATAGGGTGAAACAGCTTCATAAAACAGATGACATAGCCTGAAACAGATTCCATAAAACAGATGACAGGCTAATACACCTTCCATAAAACTGATGACATAGCTTCCATAAAACAGATGACAAGCTGATACAGCTTTCATAAAACTGATGACATAGGCTGGAACAGCTTCCATAAAACAGATGACATAGGCTGAAACAGCTTCCATAAAACAGATGACAAAGACTGGAATAGCTTACATAAAACGCTTGTCTGAATTTTTATCCACGTGAATTTGCATTCCTTTTTTCCCGCTACAATATTGTTTCTTTCGTGTCCAAAGTTTTGTATTTTTTATTTATAAATATCTGTCGTTTTAAAACAATGAAACTTGCATAGAAAAAAAAAACAACAACATATTTTCTATTTTTTTTTTCGCGATTTACTAACAGTGAATTCCAGAGAGTTCATGAAAAAATACCCCTTTGTGACGTCATAAGCAACGTGTAAATATTCGGTGCACATTCCCTGACACAAAGACAGAAAATGTATGCAACCAAAAACAAGCATTTAAGCCTGTTCCATTCTGGACACAGGACGTGTTAGAGCATTTTCGTATTATGTATCGTATTATGTATCAGTACGTATGCTATCTTTCAGTAAATATTTGTAAATTTTGTAAATGTTTATAGATTCAATTGCGTAATGCATATATCTGAAAAAAGATATTAAAAAGACGTTTTCTTATATTTGAAAACATAATTATTTTCTCTTAAATCTAACTACAAGTGGTTTGTGGTCACTGAAATAGGACTCATAATTGAAAACATTCGAAATTATAGTCATTTAATCGTCCGAAAACTCCGTCAATTGTTGCATAATTCTGATACTTTCAATTAAACTCAGAACACAAGCTTACTATTTCATTTGATGAGTTTCTTAATAAATCTTGGTGAAACTACGTGCTGCAGTATTTCGCATCAAATGAATGGGTTATTGAACGTACAGGTGTATATATAATATATAAGCCCCTTAGGAGCCCTGAAGCCCGGCCCTCAGAGGTCCTGTCGCGAAATGAACTTTTGATGTACACATGGCAGGCCAAGACCTACAAAATGATATATACATCATGGGTCTAGGACTTATGGTTGTTGAGATCTAGGGTGATGACTGACAGACAAAACGGGGACAATAGAGCATTTTTTTTTGAAAATGCTCTAAAAAATATAATTTATCCGATTAATAATGGATTATTTATTTTACAACACATGTTACATTTATCATATGAAGTGAGATTGTTGGGACAATGACACACTCGAAATTTTAGATCACATGACATGTATTGACTGGGGGTTAAATCGTATTGATCTTACTACCACATTGTGAATATCAATATATAGCTAAAAGGGGGGTAAACGATATAAAAGCCTAAAGCTTCTTTAAATTTTTAATGTTTTTGTGTTAACGTTGAATGAATATAAGCCAGGATGCTGTAATAATGTAATAGAAGCAAGGATGCTGTAATAATGTAATAGAATCAAGTATGCTGTAATAATGTAAAAAAAAAATGAATTTCTATTGATTTTGGGTGGATGGGGTGGTGCAGAAGTCTTCTATGGGCGTCAGAGTTGAATTCATGTGGGAGCTTTCTTGGAATTGTTAAAGCATGGACAAAAAACCTAATTAAATTAATTAAATTGATTAGGATGGGGGTTTAACATTACACCTAGATTTCCCGGACAACGCCGGGCGCAATAGAGAGAGAGAGAGAGAGAGAGAGAGAGAGATGGGTGAACAATTGAACTACTTTTGCATAAAGAGCTTTTTTAAATAGCATAGTTTATATGTATTGACTTCTGTTGATGGTTTCTTACTGTACGTCATTTCTACAATAGATATCATTAAAATGGATATCTATTGCTACAGTTCATTTATCTCAAACAGATAGAATCGCACACTCTTGTTTGGAGTTAAAAAATATTAATTAGCCTTGAGCAATTGTCAAATGTTCTATGTTGATGTTATATTTCCACAGTGTAAGTAATAAAAGTATGTGAATGTGACTGAAACATTTGTTGTGTTTCTTGTTGATTTCATTCAACAGATTTACTTCATACCATTTTCTGTGCATTTGGTTTTTAATAATTAATACATATAAACGATATAAAAGCGATCTCGGAGCTTCGTCAAATCGAAAGTAAAGAATTAATAAAACAGTATTCCAGTTTAAAATACAATCATGAAAAATTCGGATTTGCCCGAAACAAAAAATAGCTTTGCCTATCGATCAAGTTGTCCACATGTTAGTCCAAAGGTAGATTTGGTTTTGGCTTAAAAATTATTTTTTTTTACTTTTCAAACAATTTGCCCAGCTTTTGCGAAAAAACAGTTCTGTTATAAATAGGGCCTATATATATAGGCCTTTATATATTTTCCCAGTATACTTTGGTATATATATATATATATATATATATATATATATATATATATATATATTTATATACATACATAGATAAGCGCATTAATGTCAGCTTTTATTACTCCATTGAGCGACAGATGTTCGTATGTCCATATTACTCAATTCTGCATTATTCAACCAAGCGTGAAGCCTTGAAATAAGCATTTTTTCTTTCACATGTTTGGCTTAAAGACATAAGGTTAAAGAATTTCAACAGTCACTGCTGGGTGAATATTTTTGTCGTCTCTCTTTACATGTTTATATTTAATATGATTTACATGATGATTTACAAACAAAAAAATTTTAAATATTTTACGGATTTTTAATATACTATTTAGTACCATATCTCCATATATTTCTTTACAATAATCTATTGTTGTTTCTGACCATAAGAGAAAGTAAATAATAAGTTAATAATAATAAATAATAAAAATCTCTTTCGATCAGTACTATGCAATATTCAAATTATAATTTATATGGTAGAATTATCGCTTTTAAAATTAAAAAAAAGAAGCTTTATCGATCCATAAATCCTATTAGTTCAAAAGTTGAAAACTAAATTTAAAACTTTAATGCTGCAACTTGTTGTATTCACAAAAGAAATATCCTTATTTGTGTGGTGCAAAAACATCCGGTCAAGCATTAAGAGCCGATGACGTCATCAAAAAATACAACTTTAAAAGACTAAATTAAACTGGTAAGATAAACTTTATTTTTTGACGATGAAACAAACTATAGAAGTGATTATTTGTTTTACAATGTTATTTTTTTACTCACCTTTATTTTACATTACTTTTGCTGACTTCTGGATATTCCCAATTTTTATATTTAACAACTTGAGAAACTTTAGTCACTTTTTCGTTTATTCCCACTTTATAAAAAGTAAAGTTCCCTTAACTCACCTATGCTATTGCATAGTGTAGAACTGATCTGTTTTTATAACCTAGTGATTGTGTGGCTAGCACAAAGCCCAGCCTCTTTTACATCCCAAACTTAGTTCATTTAAAGCTGGTTGGACTTTTGGGACGACTTTTAAACAAATTTCACATGGGAAAAATTACCATTATTTTAAGTGATGGTCGAACCAAGGACTCTCAAGTCAACATTCAAGTATCTACACAACTCGACCATCCGTCCCTTCACTTTATATAAACATTACCTAAATGTATCTAGTTCTGATTCTCTAAACTTCCGGTTCTTATAAACTTTTGGCTACATAAGAATTAAATCAGAAGACTTGAAAGTATTTAAATAATGTTTTGACATTGAAAATAAATAAAAAATGTTCCGAATTGCAAAATTGATTGGACTTCGAGAATCTATTGAAAAATTATTTCAAATTTCCAAAAAAAAAAAAACACAGCCTAGATGAAGCGCGTGTACAAAAGTCTATAAACAATTAATAAAATAGGCTTCAATTTATTTTGTATTTTACCACTCAATGCAAATCGAAAATTTTAATGTCAAAGAACATGCCGATAATTTGTACGAATCTTAATATGTTAAAAATCATGAAGATAAATATTTTTATCTATATTTTGTGTTTATAGGTAATCTTAAAGATGAGATGCAAGTGGAGAAAGATTCTTGTTAGGTCTAGTTTGCCGAAGCTGATATTAATTGTACCATGTGTCATGACTGTATTTTATGTATTATCTAACACTCTCAACGTGGTGCCTATTGCCAGCAGGATGAATAAAGGAACTTCCCTAGTAAAATTTAATCGTGAAATGATCGGAAATTCAACAGAGACAGTTCGTACAGGGAGAGACACAAACATAAAGATTTCGATTTCTGCGAGTAAAAATCAATTGATTAGAAGATCCGATCAATTAACTGATTTATATCGAAGTACAAGCGAGTTAAAGCAGACGACGTCCAGCAGACGGCAGTCAAACTTCACCTGTCTAGGAAGACAACTGGATGAAATTGAGGACATATTTCATGTTCCGAACGTGAACTGCAGAAAATTGTTCTCTGGAAACCATGATGAAATAGTACATGCTCAAAACTACTTAAAAACAATGAACATAACTATGTTGTCTGATCAATTCTATTTGAACCTAACCACAAACTGTGAACTATTTCAGAAACAAAGGGGTTACATAATGTGCCCTTTGACCTCTGAGGAAGAAGATTTTCCGATAGCGTTCACCATGTTAGCATATAAAGATGTTGAGATGGTAGAGAGGTTACTGAGGTCAATATACAGACCACAAAACTATTATTGTATTCATGTGGACAAGAAATCTGATGAACAATTTATGAAGGCTGTTTCAGCCATTGCCAGCTGTTTCGAGAATGTCTTTGTTCCTATGGAGCGAATTGATGTTGTATGGGGTAATTACAGCGTTCTGGAGCCGGAACTCATCTGCATGAAATATCTTTGGAAATACAGTACGTGGAAATATTTTATTAACTTGACAGGACAGGAGTTTCCACTTAAGACGAACTGGGAGTTGGTTCAAATCCTAAAAGCTTACAATGGTGCTAATGACGTGGAGGGAACAATCCGAAGGTAAATATAAGTCTCAAAAGGTTATATGCACTTGATTTCCCCTCTGTGACGTTACTAGAGAAAGCCCAAGAGGGTGGGAATGGCCGTGCATTACACTGTGTAACTTATCTGATGACAGATTGGCATGCCATTTGACGTATCTCTGACCTTCTGCTTAATACCGAAAAGACTTTATACGCGTCTTTAGGTGCAGCTAATTATGAAAATAAAAACAATAATTTATTAATTACGAAATAAATTGTATAGATTTGAATGTACTGTCTTTGGTGATGTCAGTATAGACAGTAATATTTCGCAGCCCTCGGCCAGATGACTCGATGGGAAACCTATTACCCAACTTTGATACGAATTATACCAGTACTAGCTGTACCCTGCAAAATCTTTGCTTAAAGTTATATCCCCTTAGGCTTGATCGGTAGGCTTATTTTTTTGGTTTTGTGCAGATCCGTTTTTTGCAATAATTCTTTACTTTCAATTTGACGCGAAACCAAAATCGCTATTATTTTATTAGAAGATTAGGCTCTCAGTCAGTGATAGGCCTTAGAGTATTTTTGTTGCCTGTCCGAACGAAAACCTCTGATAGCCTGTGTCTTCAGTCTATTTATAATTGGGAACTCAAACCCACAAGTTCTGTGTGGAGCTAATTATCTGGTTACAGTACTGGCACTTTAGAATTTACAACTTCACTCGTATGTCGTCATTAAAATTATGTTTCTGAGATGTGAACAAATAGAGAGATTTGAATTAATTCGTTCCATAGAGCCAACAAGTATAGATGGCTATCAACTCCGCCACATAATCTCACAGCAGTGAAAGGAGCAGTTCACGTGGCAATAAATCGGTTAGTAAGCTATATATATATATATACATATTGCCCATACCGCTGTCAATATGTTAACAGTCCAAATAAACACTAAGTAACTGATGATATTTATAGGCTAGACATTTATCCCTAAAATTGTCTAAGAAAAAAAAATTAAGTAAAAATGCGACTAACATCAACATGCTTTAATTTGTTTGTTTTGTTCTCTTTAAACCGACTTGTTATTAAATGTATTTATAGCACAATGTGCTTGAAATATCTGAACGCATTTCACGGAGCCTTAAATAATAATATACACTGACTAACGTCGAAAATAACAATGTAATCAATTCATGTTTCCTCTGTCATGTAAAGACACCGGTGTTTAGTGGTACGGTCGATTGCGGTTTTTTATCTCATAAGATATAGGTTGTAAACAAAAGTGTGGCCTAATCAAAACAGGAGAGGGAGGGGGTTGGGGGGTTGGGGGGAGGGAATGTTTTTTCAAATTGAGAATGAAAATTCACATTCAAATATATTAATTATTTTTTTTTCTCATGGAACCAAAAAAAAAAGAGCTTTTGTTGACTATGTTCTTCACAACAAGATAGCCGAAGATCTTCTGGACTGGGTGAGACCAGCCAAAGTCCCTGTTGAAACATTTTTCACAATGTTGAACCACAACCCACAGCTAGGAATCCGTGGGTCGTACAAAGGTATTGAAAAAAAAAAAGTTATGTTGCAAAACATTACAATTTGTGTTGTTTGCTTTGTTAATATATATATATATATATATATATATATATATATATATATATATATATATGAAAGATGCCCTTCTTTAATCCACAGCTTGGAGCTGTGTATATTGCGTAACGGCCGAGCTGAAGGTACTTGCTCAATCTCCGCTGAAGACCTAATGATCTGTCAAGTCTGTCAGGTCAAAGTAATCTCCCTTGGTGCTTCTATAGCCATTGCACTGTATGCTATGGTGACCATGAAAGAAGTGCTCTCTTAAAATAGCCCCATTAGTGGTCAAGGGGATCTAAGAGATTTCATCAAATTCTCACAGGGACTTCATACACTGTCGACCTGAATTTTTACGTATCTTGTCGATTATTTATTTGTAACTTATCTTTTGTATTGTTTTTTTTTTGTTTTTGAAGGTATACCAGAGACTGACCCAGACTGAACCATTTTTAGCGAGATTTAAAAACTGGGGAAACCCTCCATTTGCCTACCCGTGCGCTGGTCGATTTGTAAGACTGATTTGTATCCTAACCACAGGTAGGCCATGGAAGATGCACTTAAATAAAAACTTAGAAGTTACACAAACATGTAGCCTCATTATTTATTTATGGTTATACATACATAATGACTTCAATCATATATATTTATATATTTCTAATTCAGCCATGTCTAGTTAATTTGAATTTGATCTCATTCACAGGAGATCTTCCAATCCTAGGGGAAGCAAAACATTTATTTGCCAACAAATTTTTCTTACGGGAAGACCCCATTGTCATTGGCTGTCTAGAAGAAATGATTTTCAACAACACAAGAGATGAATTCAAGGGAGATAAACAGTTTAATTCTACATACTACAGTCAGCTGGGTTTTGTACTCAATCAAGTCACGTAGTTGAACTGGGTTATCTATTTATCTCTGTAGGGTTGATTTTTATTTTATTACTCACAATAATTATTTATTTAAGATGAGATATGTAATTGTAATATCTATAAGATATTATGTAAGAGCTCTGAATATAATGAATGACTTTAAAAAAGGACGTACACAATGATATTATTGCCAAGATTGTTTTCAGAATGATGTATTTACAATGATAATTATGTATTAAATTACTATAGCGCATCTCTAGAAGAGTAAATAGCTTACTTTAGTTAATACACGATTATCTTGGTAGAGTAGATGACTGTAGATATTCATCTAAGTAGAACGTGCGTTCAAAAACACTTGTTTTAAAGTGATATATCCAGTGATAAAACAATGAAACCTTGCCAACCACAATGTGTACATTAGAGTTGATATTTGTGTTCTATTTTAATTGTTTGTTGACAGAACTGTATATTTGACTCCAAACATATTTTTGATTGGGTTCTACGCAACATGCTGGGATCTACTTCTGCGTATATTTTGATTTCTTAGTGAGACTCAAAAGACAAACCCTCAATAAATCATACAAATATATGTATTAATATGTATGCGTGCGTTCTTTAATAATATGTATTAGTGCGCTCTTTACGATTATGTGTACGAGCGCTCTACATTCCTACAGTAGTTTTATTGAGTCTTCATACACTACATAATACATATATGTAATCGATATAATATTGTTATCAACATTCCTACACTACACAATACATGTCTGTAACCAATATAATATTGTTATCTACATTCATACAGTAGTTTTATTGAGTCTTCATACACTACATAATACATATATGTAATCGATATAATATTGTTATCCATATTCCTACACTACACAATACATGTCTGTAACCTATATAATATTGTTATCTACATTCATACAGCATTTTACTGAGTCTTCATTCACTACACAATACATGTCTGTAACCTATATAATAGTGTTATCTACATTCCTACAGTAGTCTATTACGATCATGTATTTAAGACAGACGAGAATCTATAACAGCCATTGTTCTTCCTTTTGTTATTGGTTCTATAAATGTGTGATTTAGGAAAAAAGGAAAGTCAATACAAACCAGGCTGAGAGATGAAGGACTGTGTCATTACATTTGATTGTAACATTAGATCAAAACATATGAATTACATGAATAGTATTAGATATGAGTTTAGCAGTTAAAAATATTTTCACATGTTAAGATAATTAAAAAATATGTACTGAAAAGGTTAAACCTTTAAAACATTTTTTCTTGAAGATAATTTTTACACGCAAACTTGTGTCATTAGGTTATTTGTTTATAATGGACAGGTAATTGTAGTAGCTATTGACACATAACATATTAGAAAGATTTAGTGTAAATAAATGGCTGTAATATATTTATGTATATATTTGTGAGCCTAAATAAATACAAAAATTGATAGAGAGAAAAGAAAATAATGTTAGAATTTACAATGGTTAAAATCAAAATTAGATTTTTCGAGGACTAAAATCAATGCAAGTGGCAAACTATGTTTACATCAACCATTTTGCGACTTATAGAGATTACTGGTTTGGTAAAGGCAGCGATAGTATCAAATACCCATATTTAAAGATTAAGAGAAAAAAACGGGATAGCGAAAATCACTTGTACAATGTACATATATATATTGTCATAATTCTACTGAAGCCCCCCCCCCCCACTATAAGTGTCGCACCCCTCCCCCGAGATGAATATTGAAAGCAACGCCAACACATTGTTATTCACTCTGTCCTACCATGCCTTAAAACCAGTGATGAATCAGTGTCGTTCGCCACCTACACTTGAACATCCACACAATGACATCTAACTTCAATTTTGAAGAGAAAATTCTCACGAAATCAGCGTGGGTGGTCTGTATTAAAGGTGCCGTGCTGTGATTTATAAGATAACTCAGAGTAACTGTCAGAAACAGACCGGTCAGTCATGCGCAGAGAAGACACACAGTGAGATGTGTACCAGAGAAGACACGGAGAGCAGATGAGTTAAAGAACAACTTGGAGTGGGTTGCTGGAGAAAGCCTTGTCTGTTTATTGCAGCGAGTTTATTATCGACAACATTTCGCCATAACACTTTAACTAGTGCAAGTGGGTCAGTTGAACGCACAAAAATGACTCTGGTTTCATCTGGACTATTATAACTTGTACAGTGCACTATTTGTAAACTGTATATACATTTTGTATTATTCAGCACCGAATGCCTACCAGCCCCGTAGCGTGTAAATTCTACAGCAGGGGCCAGACAAAAGCTGGGGGGGGGGGGCAGGTAATACATTTTACTAAGTAGAACAAATAAGCAGAGGGGGCCAGACAAAACGCAGGAGGGGCGCCCCCTTCCCCCCCCCTCGCACGCTACGGGCCTGATGCCCTCCTTGGAGAAAGAAAGTTATAACAATCTAATATAATAATAGCGGTCTGGGTTCCGCGTTAAATCGAAAGCGGAAAATAAGATTTTAAAATGGCGTTTCGCCCGCTTTACGATTCGATATATATTTTTTTTTAAATCTACAGTTTTGAATAGTTTCTGCTGTTTTCAATAATGCCATTAAAACTTTTTCTATTTATTTTTTTTCTACAACATATTTCTTCTCCAAATTGTAATAATATCATGAAAAAATCGGATCTGTCCAAAACCAAATAAACCTAGTCTACTGATCAAACCTAAGGAATATAGCTCTATGCTAAGGTTTTGCAGGGTACAGCTAGAATATATATATACATATATATATATATATATATATATATATATATATATATATATATATACATAAAATATATATTCTTATATTTAATTTAATTCACGTTATCTCTTCCGGAGAGGAAATAGGAGGTAATGAAATAGCAAACCATACTCTGTTTCATTTTGAAAGATGGACCTTACTAAGAGGAGCTGAGTGTGATGTCCCTGTAAGGATGAGAGCTGCTGAGAAAAAGGTCAATTAGATACATTAAATATTAAATATTTTATGGTAATGAGTGGAGAGTATCAGAGCAGCGGCCGAATCAAACAGCTTGATGGGCCAGACTTTGCCCGCGGGCGTTAGACTGTACGTGTCTGATTGAGACAGAGTTAAGTCATACCTATCCTATTAATAAGATTACGTTCCAGCGCACTCCTTTCAACCTTACCAAGGGAAAATAAATACGTGTCTTATCCTTTATTATCACCACTTGATCTGCTATTATCCCCCCTTGGCTGAACACTCTTGTGCTGGTCGGTTAATCCTGTTGTAAACTAGTGTCAAGAAGGCTATCACTATGACGATGGCAGTGGTTGGTGTCAGGTCTGACCAGAAGAGCCAATTGATGTTTTATCCTTGATCACATAAACTGTGGAGAGGGTACGAGGGCAGGCAGTCTAAGGAGCCCAGAAGGCAATCTATCGGTGTGGTCTAGCGCCGAAGTTTCATGGTGCGTTCTGACTGTGTGGTCTCACGTTGAGGTCTCATTGTGTGGTCTCAAGTTGAGGTCTCATTGTGTGGTCTCACGTTGAGGTCTCATTGTGTTGTCTCACGTTGAGGTCTCATTGTGTTGTCTCACGTTGATGTCTCATTGTGTTGACTCACGTTGAGGCCTCATTGTGTTGTCTTATGTTTAGGTCTCATTGTGTTGTCTCACGTTGAGGCCTGATTGTGTTGTCTCACGTTGAGGTCTCATTGTGTTGTCTCACGTTGAGGTCTCATGTGTTGTCTCATGTTGAGGTCTCATTGTGTTGTCTCACGTTGAGGTCTCATTGTGTTGTCTCACGTTGAGGTATCATTATGTTGTCTAACGTTGAGGTCTCATGTGTTGTCTTATGTTGAGGTCTCATTGTTTGGTCTCACGTTGAGGTCTCATTGTGTGGTCTCACGTTGAGGCACCATTGTGTTGTCTCAAGTTGAGGTCTCATTGTGTTGTCTTATGTTGAGGTCTCATTGTTTGGTCTCACGTTGAGGTCTCATTGTGTTGTCTCACGTTGAGGCCTCATTGTGTTGTCTCACGTTGGGGTCTCATTGTCTCACGTTGAGGTCTCATTGTGTTGACTCACGTTGAGGTCTCATTGTGTTGTCTTATGTTTAGGTCTCATTGTGTTGTCTCACGTTGAGGCCTGATTGTGTTGTCTCACGTTGAGGCCTCATTGTGTTGTCTCACGTTGAGGTATCATTGTGTTGTCTCATGTTAAGATTTCATTGTGTTGTCTCACGTAGAGGTCTCACGTCGAAGTCTCACTTCGTGATCTTAAATCGAGAGTCTCTCAGATGTAGTCTCACTGTGTGATTCTCCACTTATCGAAAGTCTCACTCTGTGGTATCACGCCGAGGTCTTATGATGTGGTTCACTGTGCTTTCTCACATTGAGAATCTTACATCTCAGTCTCAGTTTGTGATCTCACTGCGAGGTCTCGGTATAGTCTTACCTGTGTGGTCTCAATGAGTATGAGTGAATACGTTTATCGTGTGTAAAAGTGTGTTTATTGGATGATGTGGTAAGGCTGGTTTATCATCATTTCTAATGATAATGAGTTTAGGCCTCATCTGCTACAAGGTAGTTGGTGTTAAGCTCAGTGTGGTAGTAAAAGATGGATGCTGTGCCAATAGTAAATCCAACAACTTAAGCCATCAGACCACCCTTCTCACTCATGTTTAGAGTGAACCATAGATAAATAATACGTGAATATCAGTGGGCATGACGCTGATCACAAATCAGGATGTCCCCAAATGATCTCCATGTCGTATTCAAAATGAAGGTGAGACAGCTTGTATTCGTGCGATTCGTATGGAAATTCCGAATAATCCCCCGACAATTAATCTTCCTTGAGCTAAACTAAACAGCAACTGTTAGAAACTACCGATACCAACAGAGCCATATAGATGTCTGTTTCTTTAACAGATACCTTTGCAATAGTGTAGTCTAGCACTTTTTTTGTGGGTATATGGACAATTTATATTCATTTTGTTATTCGGAAATTCCAAGTCTTATCCAGTGGACATAGGATGTGTGCAAGTGTATCACATACACCGCTTCATCTACATAAGGACAATCGCCACAGTCTATGGACTGCGGGAACTCACGGACACCAGGCTTGGCTATTTCGGTCCAGTTTTATTGTGTACCTTGTGATCATGGTTGTCTCGATTGGGATATTTTGTTCTGGCTTCAGAGTGATATTAAGACAGATGGCTACATTTTTAGAGCATTTTCGTAAAAAAAAATGCTCTATTGTCCCCGTTTTGTCTGTCTGTCTGTCCCTCTGTCCGTCATCACCCTAGATCTCAACAACCATAAGTACTAGACCCATATTACTATTTAGAAATGTTTTGAAAAAAATACGTATGAATCACACACACACACAAGAATATATATATATATGTACGTATATGGACAAATACATTCTCATATACATATATATACATATATATATAAATATATATATATATATATTTATTTATTACTGTCTAATCAATGGTTTTATGTCTGATGTCTTTTTTAAGTTAAATAAAAATAATTATTTAAATATTATTGGAATGCATTGTGCAACGTACATGTGTAGATATAGGGAAAAAAAACAACAGCAAATCATTTAGAAATTATTATAATAGAATGGCATCAATTATGTAACTTGATTGAGTACAAAACCCAGCTGACTGTAGTAAGTAGAATTAAACTGTTTATCTCCCTTGAATTCATCTCTTTGTGTTGTTGAAAATCATTTCTTCTAAACAGGCAATGACAATCGGGTCTTCCCATAAGAAAAATTTGTTGGCAAATAAATGTTTAGCTTTTCCTAGAATTGGTAGATCACCTGTGAAAAAAAGAAATGCACACTAGATGGCTAGATAAAGCTCAAATGATCGAACTAGTGCGTGATACAAATTTATAATCTAGAACAACTGTATAAGTTGTAAGCATTACTGTTTGCTGCGATAGTATGTGAGCTTAAAATAGACAGACAGACAGACAGACAGACAGTCTGTTCCCTTATATTTCAAGATCCAGACAACCAAATAACGTGAAATTTGTTACACATACACATAATTACATGGGGAAGGTTATAGGACAGGTTTCGTTTCATCTTGATGGGTAGTTTAATTGTAATTAATTTTTTTTTTATTTTACTATTTTACTATATTAAAGTAAACTCGACGGCGCCATAAATAAAATTCCTCTGTGACGTCTTTTTCCGATGTTAGGGAGAGAGAGGGGGGGAAGGAGAGAGGGAGAGAGAGAATGGGAGAAATGGGAGGAAGAGAAAAACAGAGAGAGGGCAGGGAGGGAGAGAGGGAAGGAAGAAGGGGGAGAGAGGGAGGGAGGGGGGTGGACTGGGGGGAGAGAAGGCGGGGGTGATGGGAGAGGGAGGGAGAGGGAGGGAGGAAAAGGGAGAGAGAGGAAGGGAGAGGGGGTAGGGAGAAAACAGAAGGTAAACAGAAAACCTTATTTTAAACCCGGGCAAAGCCGGGTACTTGCAACTAGTATATATATATATATATATATATATATATATATATATATATATATTGTTACAACTCTTTAAATTCTGTTTATAAAATCAAAACAACACACAGGCGTGGATTCCAAGAGTGTTTACTAATATCTACAAAAACAACAACAACGGCAACATGGCCACTCTCTTGCCGGCTTCTTACGTCACTGTCTCTACTGCGTCATCACGTTCACTATGTACACTGTACGGTGCGCACCGAGAGGGTCGTAACAATATATATATACACATTTTATTTCAATATATGTTAATACTTTTAAATGCTCTAAGGAACTCTCTTAGAAAAAGCTAATGTTCAAGAAAACTCAACAATATACAATTTATTTCCATCCAACAACTACAATGGCCTCTATTCATTGCTGGCTGCACCATCACAAATCTGCTGCTCTTACGTCACACAAGTCACTGCTTTTAAACGTAACCATACTGTGAGATGGTCTACGGGAATTCCCTATTCGTAGATTACTATTGAGTGCATGGAAAGAGTTTTAACACTGCCCCCCCCTCTCAAATGTGTCCACCACAGACTGGTCATTTATCACTATAGTAACTGTACAATAGGTCCACATGAACCACTTTCATCTGTATAAAATGTCGTAAGGCCTCTTTCTGACCTGTTATGGGCCTTACCAGTTCTTCTGAAGTTTGCAAATCTTCCATTACGTCTCTTTGGATTGCAAAGCCAGACTGGGTCTCCCTCATGAGAACCAAATGTGTTTGCTCGTCTGTCAAATCAAGTTTTCACAATGGCATTATCGATTTTGATGTTCATAAGTACCGAGCAATGAAGCTCCTCGAGTGGAAATATTTAATTTTTAGCATAATCACTTTGAATGGAGGGAGCATCTCTGGGAAGCGCGAATAGAAGGTTACATTTTTTTACCACCTCATCCGTTTGTGAATATAAAGGGAGTCGTTCTTGTCTTTCGAATTCCCAAAATTTTGATAATCTCCTAAAATAACTTTCATTCGAAGTTTTAAGCCTGGTCTGAATGGAGCTCCATCGGGTCTCCATAAAAAAAAAACTCATTCATTCATTAACTACAATATCTTCTACAGTTGTGGCTTTTGATTCGCCATAACAAGTAGTCTATGATAACAGGCCCGTAACGTGTGTAGGGGGGGGCAGGGGACGCCCCCCCCCCTGCGTTTTGTCTGGTCCTCTCTGCTTATTTGTTCTACTTAGTAGAATCTATTACCTGCCCCCCCCCCCGGTATTGCATGGCTCCCGCTGTAGAATGCCTGGCCCCTGCTGTAGAATTTTCACGTTACGGGGTTGTATGATAACCAGGATATAACAGTCAATAGTGATTATCTGAAAAGTAACTCCAATAAAGTACTGCTGCTTTCTACCCACAGTTTTTTTTTTCTCGGACTTTTTGTTTCTGAACACTGGTTGCACCTTTTACACCAGTCGTCTACATCTTTCTGGTATTAAACCAGTAAAACATCTTGCGCACATTCTCCAATATTTTTTTTTTGAGACTCGTTGATTTTGTTCTATTTGTCAAATTAGATTTAAATAATTACACTTGGTGCGGAGATTGAAATTTGTTTTTAAAGTTATATATCTAATTGGGGATTTTCAGTTCAATTTTATATTTTTTTGTTTTATAAGTTTGTATTCTGTAAAGGGAAGGTATTTAAATTAGAAGTATATTTAGTAAGGACTTGATTAGTATAACACCGCAATGTCAGAACCAGATTAGTATATTACCGGTACAATTGGGCTGGGAAATTCGACTAATGTCGCATGATTTCACGAAGCCAGGTGGTATCATGTGGTATCAGGTGGCATCATCATAATGATACCTCATGTGACCTATAATACCTTGCTTTTGTATGCATTCCCGCACATCTTACCTGTGGTCAGGATACAGATATCTCGGACAGTTCGACCAGCACATGGGTATTGAAAAGAAGGTATTCGCCAGTTTTTGTATCTGACTAAAAATGGTTTCACCGTGGAATTCTCTGGTTCTGTCTCAGGGATGCCTAAAATATGGAAATGCATCATTGGCTTAAATGACAATTATTTACAAAATCAAATAATCGACAATATAATCATTTTTAAGGCAAATTATGATTTAATAAAAAAGGCGAATCATTATTATATTTAATTAGATTATCTAACCAGTATATGATTTAATCTACCTAGCACTAAATAGAGACACATTATAGTAATTAGGCCTATACGATTATAAAATGCTGCCATCCCTTCATCAATAGAATATTTGCATGTTATGTTGCTGTATTTTTTCAATATTTTTGTTCTCTGTATTAATGTAGTATTTAACAGTTAAAAGGTGTATGTATGTTACCTTTGTACGTGCCCTTGATTCCTAACTGTGGGTTGTGATTCAACATCGTGAAAAATGTCTCATCAGGAACCACCGTTTTGTTAACCCAGTCCAGAAGATCTTTTGCTTTCGGGCTGCGTAGTATGTAGTCCACAAAATGCCTGTTGCGAAAAACAAAACATACATAATCCTTAAAAAAAATAATCTAATACATAATCGTCTAATGTAGTAGACCTGGTTAAAAATAGTCTGGGGAATTCCAAAATTTTCGTCTAGCTGATGGTCAAAGGGATACAACTCAATTATCATTGTATTAGTTATCTCTCTTGATCGGAGTTAACTCCCTTGCTTGCTCGTCTAAAAGTGGTCTGGGGAATTCCAAAACTGGATATCTAAACACAACAAGGATTTCTTATAATATCGCTTCAGCAGGCTTTTCAACTAATAAATACATAATCGTCTAACCCGTGTGTCTCACTCGCTGGTAGTTTGCATATCGTGCGGTGTATCCGTTATATTTCATACATTTCTTTGTTATTTATGTTCATAGTTCATGGCAATAAAGGCTACATGTTCTTTTCTATTGCGGTATTTCGTATATTTCTTTGTTATCCCTTCTGTCGGATTTCGATCAGCCAGCTTCAGCAAGCATTCCCATCATTAATAAATTACAATTAAACTTTTTGACTTTGATTATTTATTTTAATAATCTAATGTTCAATGGTAAATTTAATTGACTGATTTAATAAATGTTAAAAAAAGTCATCAGTATAATTTCAAACCTAGATGCCATTGGACTAGTTTTAATTACTATTTGAAATGTAATTATGTAAATACACTGCGTGATATTTCGTTTTAGTTAGTACATATTAAGTTGTCACAGTAATATTTTAGAAAAAAAGTTATTTAACCTATGTCAAACATCTGTTGACATATTTAGTCTTTAGTCTATAATCATTCAATAGGTTAAATGTCATAATGTGATATTTTTGGCTGCATTGCACGTATCACTGTTGTATATTAGATTTCATTGGTCTTATTACTGTCTTATATTAGTTTTAGTCTAACTTTTCTTATCACTGTCTTATGTTACGTTTCATTGCTTTTATAACTGTCTTATTTTTGTTTCATTTCCTTTGGCACAGTCGTATATTACGTTTCACTGCAATTATAACTGTCTTATTTTGGTTTAATTGCTCTTATCACATATTTTAGATATCGTCGCAACACGACACTGCCAAATTGACTGTTCTTATCAATGTCTTATATTATGTTTCATTGCTCTTATAACTGTCATTTTTTGGTTTAATTGCTCTTATCACTGTCTTATTTTAGGTTTCATTGCTCTTATTACTATCTTATATTACTTTTCACTGCTGTTATAACTGTCTTATTTTAGTTTCATAGCTCATATCACTGTTTTATATTAGGTTTCACTGTCTAATTTCATGTTTTAGGTATCGTCGCAACATGACACTGCCAATTGACTGTTCAAATATCGCAACTATGGAAGTATTGACACTACATTTCAATTTATCTTAATGACTAGAGTTTTCCAATAATTTGTCCTATAAAGTAAAATGAGCAAAGGAATTATTAGACTAAATAACTTTCATTACTTAGATTTCACTCAATAGTACCTGTACTAAGGGTAAGCAAAAATCATAATATATTTCCGACAACTGTATACTGTATAATATTATAAAACTTTCTTTTAGAGATTCTTCGTTATTTTATTGATCACTTATTGAATATACTAGCTGTACCCTGCAAAACCTTTGCATATAGTAATATCCCCTTAGGTTTGATCTGTAGTAGGTTAGGTTATTTTTGGTTTCGGGCAGATCTAATTTTTCTCATGATTTTTAAACTGGAATACTGTTGTATTAATTCTTTACTTTCGATTTAACGCAGAAACCACATCGCTATTATTTATATAGATATTTGGTAAATTTGTTTGATGTATATTATATATATATATATATATATATATATATATATATATATATATATATATATAGTTACATGCAACTTTTACCTTATCTACTAATTGTCACTAACTACTGACCTATTGACAGCAATATGAACTGATCCTTTTAGAATTGTCAGATTATGTGGTGGTGGAATCGAACCCCATCTCCAACTGTCCGCCCTGAGAGAGCATTGTAAATGCATTGTTTTAAAAATTCAGATAAATAAAAGCTGACAACAATTAAATGACAAAGAATTTAAGACACAGAAATCCAAACTCCCTCAGAATAGGAAACTAGTTAGAAGGTTTTTAAAATATTTCAAAGTGAAGAAAACTAGCACAACTAGAATACAAGCTAAACATGTGTTAGATTAAAATTATTTAGTTTTATTTCATATTTCATAATATATTATTTCATTATAAATAAATTTTCTTGTGACCATTTAAAAAAAAAAAATAAATAATGTGAATTTATCATTAGCTTTATGTAACTTATGTCACTCGTAATGTGATAATTAATATTAAAATTGTACTATTGATGGATAGTTTCATAAATTAAGTTAGTCTTTATAAAACTGTCAGGAGAACAACCATGCAATGTTAAGTTTGTTTAATGTTCTTATGCTGAAACTATAAAACTCATTTTTTAATGTAAAAATCTTACCTTGCTGACTCCATGATTAAAAAGTTGACTATATCAAAGTTAATAACCTTATTCTGTATGTCTGGCCCTATGCTATTTTTACCTTTTGATTGTCCCATCTACATCATTAGCACCTTTATAAGCTGTCAGGATTTGAACCAACTCCCTGTTCGTCTTGAGTGGAAACTCCTGTCCCGTTAAGTTGATAAAATATTTCCACTTGCCGTATCTCCACAACTGTTTCATGCACATGAGTTCTGGCTCCAAAACGCTGAATTGTGCCCAGTGCACACTTATTTCCCTCGGAATCAGAAAAACATTCTCAAAACAGTTGGCGATGGCTGAAACAGCATTCATGAAATTTTCATCTGATTTCCGGTCCACGTGAATACAATAATAGTTTTGTGGTCTGTATATTGACCTCAGTAACCTCTCTACCGTCTCAACATCTTTATAGACCATCATCGAGAAAGCTATAGGGAAGTCGTCTTCCTCAGAGGTCAAAGGGCATGTTATGTACCCTCTTTGTCTCTGAAATAGTTCACAGTCTGTGGTTAGGTTTAAATAGAATTGTTCAGACAACAATCCTCTGTTGATTGTTTTTGTGAAGTTTTTAGCATAATCCAACTCTTTATGGTCTCCAGAGAAAATTTTACTACACTTGACTTCCGAAACATGGAATTTGTCTTCCATTAGATCAATATTTGTTTCTTTACACTTGATATGTCGCTCATTGAGTATCACTTCCTTTAATCCTTTCGTTAATTGATATTCATTTAATCTTCAGACAGACCTGTGGTCTAAGAGTACATCTCTCCAACAAAAGAAATATGTGTCCTAGAGTCTTTCTGAGACTTTGAGTTCTCAGCTAGACGACTCGACCGAAACCTCTCAAACGGCCCGGAAACGCCTGAGCTAGACTTACTCTTGCGCATGGAATTGTTCAGTTTCTCTTTAAATGCAGGAAAATGCAATAAGTTTCCACTAAAATAAAATCGGTTGTAGATAAGTAAATGTAGCAGTGTCAGCAAAATGGTGACATATAACAGAATTTTCAATTTATTATTCAGCATAAAGTGAGTCATGCTTGATATAACCTAAATAGATATATTTATTGTTTATATAGATCACCATTTGTTTTATTTTTTCCACATATTTTAAAAATATAGATATACACTTAAAGAATTTAAAAATAAATCACGAAAACTTTTTACTTGCAATTAAGCCAGTGTTGATCAAGAAAATTGAGCCGAGCTAGTACACTTTTTTAATGATTATACCCTAAAATCAGATCCGTTTTTAAAGTTTATGAGACTGAGAAATAGTAGTCACACCGCGGCCTAGCATACGCCGCCTTATCAATCAATATAAATACTGTAATTTTATTTTTAAATAAGCATACATGGTATGCAAGTTGAACTTTGACCAACCATGTACATACTTTATGGTCGCTATCTGGTACTTTCCAGCAACTTGTTTTTTTATTTTGTTTTTTTTTACATATTTTTAGTTGATTCTATGGATGCCTTGATTCTCCCTGAGCTGCCAGACATAATTTTCTCTTTATTGGTTAGATATATGTTAATGCCTTTTTAAGATCAGGACTTTTTAAGCATTTTCGAAAAAAAATGCTCTTTTGTCCCCGTTTTTTCTGTCTGTCTGTCTGTCCGTCATCACCCTAGATCTCAACAGCCATAAGTCCTAGACCCATGATGTACATATTATGTTGTAGGTCTTGGCCTGCCATGTGTGCATCAAAAGTCCATTTCGCGATCTGACCTCTGAGGGCCGAAAAAAGGGGGCTTATTAATTACCGTTTTTTACTATATAAGCTATATTAACAAAGGAGCGCCATAGAATTCAGCAACCATAAGTTCTAGACCCATTATGTATATATCATTTTGTAGGTCTTGGCCAGCCATGTGTACAACAAAAGTCCATTTCGCGATCTGATCTCTGAAGACCGAATAAAAGGGCTTATTATGTACCGTTTTTTTACTATATATGCTACATTAACAGGGGCGTACAAAGCGGCGTAACTCATTATTTATTGTTGTAACAGTTATTCAACATGAGTTACTTCTCTTACTTTTTATAAAATCCATAATCAATGACAACTTTGCAGCACAGCTAAATCAACCAAACGTCATCAGTTGTTGGGACTTAAATCAAGATTTCAAAGAGCCCGGGGCAGAAATTGAAAACTTCTTCGAAACAAACTTCAACATTCAACTACTTTTACCAATATTGGCAACAACAATTTATGAAACAACAATTGACGGAGTTTTCGGACGATTAAATAACTACAATTTAGAATGTTTCAATTATGAGTCATATTTTAGTGACCACAAACCACTTGTAGTTAGATTTAAAAGAAAATTTTTTTTTTCAAATATAAAGAAACGTCTTTTTAATATCTTTTTTCAGATATATGCATTACACAATTGAATTTATAAACATTTCCAAAATTTACAAATGTTTACTGAAAGATAGCATACGTTCTGATACATACACGAAAATGCTCTAACGCGTCCTGTATCCAGTATGGAACAGGCTTAGATTGCTTGTTTTCTTTGAATTGTAATTTTTTCTTTCAGTTTCTAACAAACATATTTCAGTAGGGGGGGGGGATGGGGGGGAGGTGTTTTAATTTGTACTGCTTTTTATTTTTGTTCTACATCAATCCACCCCTTCCCCCAGCACACTATAGAGTTATTTTGATACTATTCAGTACAGATAGATGTAATGCGTACATATTCTGAAACAGTTAACATTTGTTTGTAATGCACCATACATATTTACAGGCTAGCGGAGCCGCCATTTTTTTCCGGCTCCGGCTCTCACAAATTGGACGGCTCCGGCTTGGCTCCCGGCTCCGTCTCCCTATTAAGGGATTATCACACGAGACAAAATGTTTGCAATTGTGCCAAGTGCCGCCGACAGGGGGGCAGGGGGGGGCAAATGACTAGGAACCCGGCGAGTTTTGGGTCGAGTTTTAGGGGCCCGTACTTAGCTGGCCAATCCACTTTTGAAAATATTGATATCAGGTCGGGGGCCCGTGACAGCCCTGCCCACTTGTCCGTAATTTCTGTCGGTGGGCCTGATTGTACCACGCAAACATGCTGCTGAAAAAGTTATGCAATTTCGGCCGCGTTCACCCCCATCGTCAGGAACTTGAAAAATATACGCATTGTTGGTCTTAGGCCTACTAAAAAGAAACCATTTCACTGCATCTAGAAACATATCATTATTTTCGACCGTAATAAAAAGTTATTTCATTGATCCAATTAGCAAATAGTAAAATGATAAATTATTTAAAATATTTTAAAGACTTAAGTATTTATATTTTATTTGGACCCGAGTCCGAATAGCCACAGCCATATAAATATATCTACTCTATTTCAGCAATTCTATTTATAATAAAATTGTCAAATACAGAAAGCGACCATATATACAATAATATACAAAATGACGCGTTCTATTTGTCGTCGTAGCAAAAATTTATTTTTAAATGATTGATACAATTATTCTATGAAATAAAATTGTTTTAAATTTATATTTAACAAATTAATATGCCATTAAAAAATTTGGGAGGGTAAACAAGATTTAAAACGAACACAAAACGATTCAAGATTTCTTGTAGTGATTGCGTGAACGCTATCATTTAAAAACTGTTACTGTTGTGGCGTTCGTAAAACATGACAACATCTCAAATTGTTGGCGGCAAACAATCATACAAATTTGGGATTTTAAAGCTAAAAAAAAAATCTGCTATAAAAAAAAAACATTTGGGAGCCGTAGAGCCGCCAGATTTGTTCGGCTCTGGCTCCGGCTCCAGCAAAAAGTAGCGGCTCCACGGCTCCTCGGTACAGGTTCTGGCTCGGCTCCGCAAGCCTGCATATTTATAATTTAATCGGGATTTCCCCCAAAACAGCAGCATAAAGAAATCAAAGGAAAAGATGTCGCCATATCTAATATATTATTGTCTACACTTCAGCGTTGAATGTGTTCTCTTGACCAACTTTGTAGACTAATGGTAGAGCCGGCCACCATAGCATTTTCACATCTTATATATATTTATACACCATTTTTTTATTAATTCTAAAATTGAAAATATTTCAATATTACTAAGCCCTAGGTAGAGACTAAGAAATATATGGGGCCCTATCCTGAGACTAAGAAATATAAGGAGCCCTTGGTAGAGGGGGGCGGGGTAGAGACTAAGAAATATAGGGGGCCCTATCCTGAGACTAAATAATATAAGGGGCCCTAGGTAGAGACTAAGAAATATAAGGGGACCTAGGTAGAGACTAAGAAATATAAGGGGTCCTAGGTAGAGACGAAAAAATATAAGGGTAGAGAATACAAAATATAAGGGGCCCTAGGTAGAGACGAAGAAATATTATGGTGCAACAGGGAAAAAGCAACAGTCGACGCTCACAAATTAATCAGTATAAATTGTAATTACACATTTACGTATTGTAATTTATTCTTTGGTAATTTTGTGATAGTATCCATTTTTTTTTCTAAATTTAAAAACGATTTCTCTAAAAAAAAATCCTACAAAAAGAACGACAGATTGTCGTCATTAGTGGTTTTGGAGAGAAATGATATATAACCAGGGGCTTGGGGGGCATGAAGCAAAGACAAATTAGAGGCGCCAATACGAAGACTTAAACCAAGGGATACACCTAAACCACGTTCCAAAGGGATACACCTAAACCACGTTCCAAAGGGATTCACCTAAACCACGTTTCAAAGGGATACACCTATACCACCATCCAAAGGGATACACCTATACCACGGTCCAAAGGGATACACATATACCACGGTCCAAAGGGATACACCTATACCACGGTCCAAAGGGATACACCTATACCACGGTCCAAAGAGATACACCTATACCACGGTCCAAAGGGATACATACATCTATTCCACGGTCCAAAAGGACACACATATACCACGGTCCAAAAGGATACACATATACCACGGTCCAAAAGGATACACATATTTCACGGTCCAAAGGGATGCACATATATCACGGTCCAAATGGATACACCAATACCACGGTCTCATTTAAAAAAAAATCAGGTTTAATTTTAACACCGGCGACATTTGTGGGTGACAATCAGGGGCGACTGACTCTGACTCCTTGAATATATTTTGATACGCCCTGCGCTCTTCATTTCTGCGACTCGGTGCCGTAAACGCCCAGCCGCCTTTTTACTATTTAAAGTTGCGTGGACTTGTGGGACAACTGTGAAACAAATTTCCCCTGGAAAAATTCCGAAAGGGAAGTAGAGCGCTGGCAAGTTCCATAAATAAATTTATAATGTTTTGTTGTTGTTTTTACTAATTAGCGAATTGTTATATAGACTTAATTTTTTTTTTATTTTCTTAAGTTTTTATTTTAAATTTCTTTACACAATTTCTCTTTACTTTGAACAACGTTCACATGCTAATTTTCTCACTGCTTTTGTGAAGTGTATTACCTAAAGTAAATGTAATTTAATAAGATAATAAAAAAATATCACAATGTTTAATGAGCCATTGAACATGACTGATACATTACAGTTTGCGTATTGCTAGCTTTGACGTATTCGGGAATTCCGCAAACGCGACTAATCTTCTATCTAAATATAGACTTGCGTCTTGCTACGTGGTGTCCCGCATGGTTGTGCGACGAACAAATTATACATATGCTAGTCGACCTGCGGCGTAGCACACATTACAAAAGGGAGGAAATATACTGACGCAATCTTTGATACTGACACAATCTTTGATACGGACACAATGACAAAGCGAAGTATGTTTTCTGTAAAGCGAAATTTATTTTGAAACATTTTAAGCATATATAGTTGACCCGCGGCGTAGCATACGCCGCTATTTAGTGACGCGTGAAGACTTCATGAAAAACACAGTTGTCCAAATGGGGCGGATTAAGGCAAACGACTGTGAGTGAATGAAAAGAAGGAACTCTGAAGAGAGCAAAATAATATTGTCCATAACTAAAATCTGTTTTCGGAAGATACAGGCATATCATTATGAAAGTTTGGTTATGTGCTTTATTAATTGTCATGGCAAAGGCTAATCTAACAGGACATTTTCTGCGCGTTAAGGTAAAAGGCACATTTGAATCTGATTGAGTCAGAGATATCCGGGGAATAAGGTTTGTGAGGTAGCAGCTGCGATAGTTTTACACTCCAGCACGTTGCGGTGAATGCTGGTAACAGTCAGTCTAGTGCCATTACAGAGACCTCTTGCTGGCATGAGGTCTCTAAGAAGCTTGACGACTGAACCAATTTTAATTTTGAGTTTATGCGGAGGCATGCCAGTATGTGTAAGACTGTTAAGAAATTCTTCCGGGAATAAAAGTTGATCTGTGGGACCGTCTGTGACGATGGAGTCAAAGCTGGTAAAAAATACTTCGTCGGTTGGGATAAGTTTCAATACTTGTTCATTCAGGTGCAGGGAGTCTTCGTTCGTGACACTTGATATAGCTCGCGTACTGAGTTGTTCCAAAGTGACGATTGAGAAGTCGAGGTCGCCATATAGTTGTTGAACGGGGTCTGAATGAACAGGAAAACAATGTGAAGGTAATGTTACAGGTGATCCATCTGTCCCGTCTCCAACATTGAGAAGCCATTTTGCGAAATGTTGTTCGTCAGGAAGAGCTCTCATATTTCTCGTCAGTGTAAGTACATGCATGAGACGTCAGTGTAAGTACATGCATGTGACGTCAGTGTAAGTACATGCATGTGACGTCAGTGTAAGTACATGCATGTGACGTCAGTGTAAGTACATGCATGTGACGCCACAAAGTTTGCTTGTTAATGCAACTGGCGACAGTGAGTGCTCGGGAGACACGTAAAATGACGGGGAGTATTTGTCGGAAATCTCCACCCACTAGTATTGTTTTCCCTCCAAATGGGTGCGTCTCACCTGTGAGATCACGTAACAACCTGTCAACTGCCTGGAATGCTTATGAATGTGTCATTGGCGCCTCGTCCAATATATTCAATTTGGATTGCAGAATATGTTGCGCGTGTTGCGAAACATGTTTGACGGTATAAATCAGGGCTTTGTAGAAAAAGTTTTTCTCTGTTCCTGCAGGACCAACTTAGAACAAAATGGTGCATTTAAAGTCCTGTGTGGAATGCGTTTGTTCACTGGGGTGTGTTTTTAAATGTGTGACTGTGCTTCCGTGGGTAAGAAAAATGCACGGGGAGTCGCCATAGTTATCCCAATGTTCGCAAACAAAGCTTACAACCATCTTGCGAAGTTCGAGAGCAACAGTTTCGTCCATGACATTTTACCAGCAATTTACGACTGATAGAAATAAACAGTTATATAGGAATTTCGACCATATTGAGAGACCTGTTGACTCCATGAAATATATGCGAAGTGCTGGCCATGGTTAGGAAACAAAGGGCAATACAAAGGAGCAAAATCGAAACAAAGCTTCGAGGACAAAAGAAGACAGGAGGAGTGAGACAGACCACTATAACAGCAGCACAAAGAAATCATCAGAAAACAACGCGAGTTGCTGAATGCGTCTTGCTTGATCTGACGTATTCGGGAATTTCTCACACGCGACTAATCAATCTACGTTTTTCTACGTGGGCGACGAAGAGAATCATATATATATATATATATATATATATATATATATATATATATATATATATATATTGTAATGGTATAGTTATGTGTACTACGCACACAAGTGTGTATGTTTGGAGCTTGGCCAACCAGGTCAACATTAGGTCATGGGGTCAAGATTCTAGATAGTTAAAGAAAATAAATATGATGTTTATTGTAAATTGTATTGTGTAAATGAGTGAGAGACAGAGCGATGTGGAATGTTCGAGTTGGATGCAAGTTAAGTATATAAAGACGATGTTTAGTTGTTCAGGAGTTCAAGTTGAGTTGAGTTCAGTAGTTCGGGAGTTAAGTTCAATCAATCTAGTCAGTCAAGTCAGTTGAGTACAGAGAGAGAGAGAGAGAGAGAGAGATAGTATTCGAGTACAGTTTTAGTTAATCAGTTGAGTATATTGTCAATAAGTAATTAGTCATTGAGTTGAGGAGAAGATCAGTCATTGTGTATTATATTGGATTTATTCTATTTATATTTTATTGTGTCGTCAATAAATTATATGAACCATGGTCATGAATTGAGTTTCTCATTATAAACCAGTTCATACAATAACGTCATTTACATATATATATATATATATATATATATATATATATATATATATATATATATATAATGTCTATAAGCCGAGTGTATGCAATAAACTAACAAAATAAAAAGAAATAAATGTACACTTTATTTATTACTCGTTATTGAAATAAAGTGTATAGTTAAAATATATTTTTTTTATTCTTTTTTTTTGTTATTAATACTTTTAAATGTAATTTAAAAAAAGCAAACACAATCTATGATATATATATATATATATATACCAAGAGAAAAGAGACATTACCTTCGCTCCAAATACAGCACTGTGCACGTGTCATCAACGTTGTTTGATCCAAGTTTATATTGTCCCAATTCAGAGGTTCTCATACAGTTATGATTCGTAAGTCACATCAAACAATTTCAGCATTTGAGACCGAATATTAAGAAATGATGTTATTTATTTATTCTCTTAAAATATCTGTGATGTTTAAATTTAGAACGGTGTGTGGAGGTTCTGATCGCCTATTTAACTTTGTGTTGCTAGTACATTTTAATTTAATGACATCTGCTATAATTGTGTAATTATTTTTTTTTAAAAAGGCTAAAAATCTACTGTTATTGTACATTATTGTGTTCTTTATTGTAGGAATACAACCTCGGAAAACTAGAAATATTTTGCATCCATCTGAAAAATGCGTTATGTAAATATTATGCTGGGTATTTCATAACCTAAAAACGTTTATGATATGTTTATGTTTTGTAGATTCTAAACAAAATAAGGACATTAAATTAACCACATCAGTTCAACCGACGATCTGGCAGATCTTGAGCCGGATAATAAAATGCAGTAGTTCATCTGGCAATCTGACAGATCTTGAGCAGTATAATAAAGTGCAGCAGTTCATCCAGCGATCTGGCAGATCTTGAGCCGGATAATAAAGTGCAGCAGTTCATCCAGGAATTTGGGAGTTGTTCAATTGGATAATAAAGTACAGCAGCTCATTAAGCGATCTGATAGATGTTGAGCCGGATAATAAAGTACAGCAGTTCATCCAGCAATTTTTTGAGATGTTGAGCCGGTGACTGCCAAAAATAATATGACAATGAAAACTTGAAATGAAGAAAACAAGGAGGCTACGATACAGAGCCTCAACATTAAACAATGATTTTAAAATAAATAGCGCCTTTCTTGGGTATTTAAAACTACTTAGAGGATTTTAGACATGTTTTTGTGGCTATAAGCTAAGGTACAAGTTGAGAAAAGACTAACAGCAAATTTATCAGTGCTACTGCTCATCGGATGGTCGTGCAGTAGAGCACTCGACTTTCGACCTGAAGGTACCTGATTGGATCTCAAGTGTGGACCAAGGAATTTTTTTCCGGTCATAGTTAAAATTCCCGATGGTGCCTCCATAGCCATTGCAATCCCGGTCATAGTGGGGGATGAAAGAAGGGCACCGTAACAAACAATCCCATTAGTGTTTTGCAGGATCTAAGTCATTTCATCTCATCCTTATACACTGCTCATCACGAACAACTGAGGGTCGAATTGTTTTATTTTTGGTTGTCGAACAACGTATCACAACACGAAGGGAAGGGAAAGTACAATGTTTAAGTTAAGGAGATCAAAAGGTTTCATACATTACAGATAAAAGAATAGCAGCTAGTGAAAAAATATGGGCCTTAAGGTCGATGGTGCAGAGTAAATTCCAAAACTTAAGTATGTCTGAATGTTGCGGTCTTTAAGAAGGAAATCTCATACACGTTATTTTGAATCATGTAAACAAATATTCATGATAATTTGTTATTCACATTTGTTTTTGCGACTCCGAGAATACTTCGAGAAACACGCATACAAATAATATAAAAAAATGATAATGTTCTAACTGAGGTTAACTTCAATAATAATTGAGTAATAAAAAATAAAAATGAGTAACACATTATCCATATTTTTATTTTTTTTTTTCTAAGATTCAGTTTTTTTTTTCAATTACTGATTTTTATCAAACGTAATATTTGAATTGTTTATCTTTATTAAAATCAAGGTGCAAGAAGTACCTTTGTGATGAGTAGTTTGATAAAACATCCTTTCATTTTTTGCATCACGCAATATGTAATCGATCGCTAGATAAACAATTCAAAGTTAAAAGATATCTTCCACAAAGATCTGTTCGTTGGACAGTTTATAAAGCTGGTAGAAAATGATGATCTTAATGGTTATAGGTTAGCAAGTAAAAATTCAAACATTACGATTGTTCATTTTTTTTTTTAACTTTTGTGTCATTTTGTTTTACACATATTTTGTCTTCAAATAAGCTTTTTTTTTTTTTTCCTTTTCCATTATATAGCTGTAAAACGGTCCTGTGATTAATGAATATAGTTAGCATAATCATTCATAATAAAATGACTACATGTTTAAATATATATAATTTTCATTTATATATAAACCGCATATGTTGTTAGGCCAATATTGTATACAAACATATAGATCTTTGTTCGTTTGTACTTTGTATATAGCATAAACACATCAATACATTTTTCTCTAAGAGTAAGGCCGGCAACAATCACGTCTCGTCCCTGCAGCCAGTATTTTTTTCAGATTTATGTATTTAGGCTTAAAACATTTAAAAGCTTAGTACATTATTGTTGCCACAGGGGATTGCATAAATCGACATCATAAACTGAGGATTACCTCCATAAACTACATCCATTGATAAATTGCTAAAGAAGAAAGTAATAATACGTGCAGCAAGTTAAAGCAATGGATAAAAACCAGCAGTGGTTAAACATTACAAACAATTATTTTGCCATAGCATTTATGGAATCTACTACCTTACAACAAGGCCGCCAGATGGACTCATCCGCCAGATGAGTTTGACCAGAATGACACTGTTGGTGGGACATATAAGCCTATTATGTTCTAGCTTGTTCTACGTTTTGAAATACATTACTGGCAGTGCATTTTTTTTGTAAAAACAAATAGGTGCCGGTACTCAGTGATGGATTGCCTTACTTTTAACTACCAGTTCGCACTCGATGCGAGCTATATCACAACTGCAAAGATACCACTTTAAAATAATTCAATTTTGACAAATTAATAATATAATACATTAATAATAAACGTTAAAATACAACAAAAGTAATAATTTTTTACCCGCATTGAAAAAAGTGCCGGTACGCCGTAACGGTGCGTACCGGCACAAAAAAAATGCACTGATTACTGGTATTTCAAATAATTGAGAAATCCACAACAAAGCGAGATTAAGACACAAAGCAATATGCACAAGACCGAAAAAAGAAAATCCATAGTCTATTTACACTTTAGAAGTGTCTCATTAAATAGAAGTTTTCGTATATTAGTACACAAAATTTTATTCAAATCATTCAAAATATCTATGTAACTTGATAGCTAACAAAACCCAGCCGACTGTAGTAAGTAGAATTAAACTGTTTATCTCCCTTGAACTCATCTCTTGTGTTGTTGAAAATCATTTCTTCTAGACAGCCAATGACAATCGGGTCTTCCGGTAAGTAGAATTTGTTGGCAAACAATTGTTTAGCTTTTCCTAGAATTGGCAGATCACCTGTGAAAAAAAGAAATTCACACTAGATGGCTAGATAAAGCTCAAATGATCGAACTAATGCGTGATACAAATTTCTAATCTAGACTGTTTTCATTACGTATATGAAATTACTCAAATAATACAGCTTTTAATAGAGAAATTCATTTAATCATACATAATTGGACAACAGAGTTTCGTTTTCCCTCTACACAATTATGCCAGGACAGTTTGATTTAATCGGTTGAGTGTTACATTTTAACACATTTAAATTTAGTAATAATAAATTTCATAAAGGATCTTTTTTCTTTCAAATGGAGCTAATTTTTATTTTGTTTTTTATATTTTTAATTTATTGTTTTCTTTCATACGGTATCGGTAGCTTTTTTAAAATTATTAATTCTGTTTTAGCAATGTAAATTAATTGTTAAGCGTTGGTCTATTAAATTTTAATATCAGTAACAACTTTTGAAAACAAAAGCCCTCTGTTAATGTGTTAGCTAGGGTTCTATGTTGCATTTTTATATATAGATCGTGCATCATCATACTACAAACTGAAATGAGTTAAAATGTGTTCACAAATAATAATATTTTAAATTTAGAAACAGCGCCAAAACAAATCTTTGTTTTTTTTAACGTATGTTATCATAAAAGTGTAGGGACTATTTGCAGACGCGTAGGAATTAATTTATTTCCAACTCAAATATTGCAACACGTTTTCTAAAGTTGTAAACATAGAAAAAAAAATTCCTTTTTTATACCACAATTAACTAAAAGATTTGTCCTATTTGATTATTTTATTGGTTACCGAGTACACATAGTTTCAGAATTAAAATAAAGCCTTCAGTGCGAGAGCACTGTGCGGCACAAACTGAATCGCAAGTGTGTTTGTGTATTTATACATACATTATATGTGTTTTCTGTTTAAATTACCTGCTTCATAATAACAATAAAAATATTATTTAATATTAAATAATTTAAGATTATTATCATTGTTACTTATTATTATTGGCTGTTGTTATTACATGTATTATATTTATATTCTCTTAATCCTATTCTTACTAGCTGTTAAAGTGGTAATGTAAAAAAGTTAATGAAAATTACAAGTTTGTGTGTTTGAAATAGAGAGAGATGAGATTAGCTGGTAGTTCAATGTGCTACGATGACTTGGTGCAAAAGACATCTCGCCCCTTTCTCAAAAATGGCACTAGACTAAGCACATGAGCAAAACAATGCCGTCATCAAAGGCATTCAAAGGTTGGGGAGGAGCAGTGGGACTCACTGAAAACTGCTCGGCATTGAGACGCTGGATGATTGGAGGGCCAGAGGTCTCCAGAGTTCTTCAAGACCTAGAGTTATCTTTTGAAATAAAACACAGCAAAGAATCAGACCAGCATCATGAACAAGACAAAGGATTCCAAGAAAACTTCAAGGCTGACGTGTGTAGATTAATTGATGTGATACAGGAAACTGGCAACCCATTTCTTGAAAAAAGCGCAGAGTTAGTCACTCTTCATGATAACAACATTGTTGATGCTGCTGTACACAAGACCTTGAGTAATATACACAAGACTGGTGTAGTTCAATACAACGAATTTATGCAAGAAAGACTTGTTAACATGACCAAGCCAGTTTCTGCTCCAATCAAGTGGAACAATTTCATCTTGATCGCTGGTGCAAAAAGAAAGAAGCGATCAGCACCACAGTATAGGATTTCATCACTGAAAAGTGACTGTTACCTTTTTTCGAGGTTGTATGTAGCATGCCAAACTAGAAATGGGGGGGGGGGGGGGGAGGGGGGGGGCTTGACTGACTTTTTTTCATATGAAAATCAGTCGGCTCCCCCATCACTGTCCTGTGAAGGACCAATGAGAATGTCCAGCAAGTCGGGGTTGCTGGAGTGTTTGGAACCTCTCCAAACTTCATCAGCAGTGCCAACAGTCACTGACATAACCATCCTTGATGGGGCGGCTGTTGTCAATATGTTGAGGCCAGGATCTGCAAGAACATTTGCTGACTACGCAAACCAGGTGTTTATCCCCTATGTGATGCAGACCCTGCAAAATGTCTCCCATCGTCTAGATGTAGTGTGGGACTGTAATCGAAGTGACAGCTTAAAAGCTTTCCCAATAGAGCGCCGAGGACTAGAGAAGAGAAAGCGTGTGACGCCAGAGACCGTATTACCATCGCAGTGGGGAAGTTTCTTGCAGGTGGATGCGAACAAGACCCAGTTGTTCGCTTTCCTAGCACGATATATTCTTAACAGTACAATCACAGAAGCTTATTATTAACACTCAAGGTCCAGATGTGATCTCCAATAGACCCATTGACCACACGAATCTTTCACCATGTAATCACGAGGAAGCAGACACACGGATGATGCTTCACCTGGCCCATGCAGCTGAACATTGCCGCAGGATTCTGATTTGCACTGTCGACAGAGATGTGGTGGTTCTTTCTGTGGCTGCCATAACACGCCACCCTTACCTGGAATTATGGATTACCATGGGTACAGGAAAAAACTTACGATACATTGCAGCTCATGAAATAAGCAAAGTTTTAGGTGTTGCCAGAGCCTAGTGTCTGCCTTTGTTTCACAGTTTTACCGGTTGTGACAACGTCAACTGTTTTAATGGTATCGGCAAGAAGATAGCTTGGGAGGTCTGGAACAAATGCGACCATATTACAGCCACATTTCAAAAATTGTGTTGTGCCCCTTTTGAACTAACAGCTACTGACATTCAGTTCTGGAGCGTTTTGTGACGCTTTTGTATGACAGAGGTAGCAACTGCCATGATGTCAACAGTGCCAGGAAATACAAATACATGCTTACAAAGACTGGCCGCCAAATTGAAAACATTCTTCCAACGAGTGAGGCCTTGTTTCAACACTGCAAACGGGCAATTTACCAAGGAGGCCATATTTGGAGCCAGGCACATGAACGACAACCAGTGCTTCTTGATCCAAGTGAGTGCGGTTGGCAGTTTACGGACAGACAATGGCAGCCTTTTTGGACTGTTTGACACAAGCATCTGTGACTTGTCGTGAATTGTTGAAATGTGCTTGTAAAAAAGAATGCAGATCCAAGCGTTGTAAGTGCAACAAGGCTGGATTAAAATGAACTGCTTTATACAGCTGTGTCTGTGGAGCCGACTTTTCAGTACAACATCCAGTTCAAGCATCTAACACAAATTGTAAGTTCAATTTATCATCATACTCAAAATTTACTTTTGTAGCCATTTTTATGTTACTAAAAATAGAAACTTAACAAACTTGTGCATTTTCTGTATCACATTTCATTCAGCATAAAAAAAAACTGAACATCTGTGCCAGGTTTGGTGTTTGTAGCACAAAAATGCATGATTTGACAACATAGAACACCAGCTATTTGTTTAATAAAATATTTACTGAATACAAGAGTTGTAACACAATAGAAAATTGTGAATCGAGTAACCAATTAATGTGATTGTTAAATTGCTTTGCTTTCGCCCTGTTTAGTTAAATGTATATAATGTTGCTAATTATTGTTTTAATATCTAGCTGGTAGCAGTGGTTTTCATAATTAGAAATACAGAACTACTCACTGGTAACAGTGGTTTCATGATTAGAAATACAGAACTACTAAATGGTAGCAGTGGCTTCATGATTAGAAATACAGACCTACTAACTGGTAGCAGTGGCTTCATGATTAGAAATACAGACCTAACTTGTAGCAGTGCCTTCATGATTAGAAATACAGACCTACTAACTGGTAACAGTGGCTTCATGATAGGAAATAAAGACCTACTAACTGGTAGCAGTGGCTTGAAAATTAGAAATACAGACCTACTAACTGTTAGCAGTGGCTTGATAATTAGAAATACAGACCTACTAACTGGTAGCAGTGGCTTTATAATTAGAAATACAGAACTACTAATTGGTAGCAGTGGCTTGATAATTAGAAATACAGACCTACTAACTGGTAGCAGTGGCTTGATAATTAGAAATACAGACCTACTAACTGGTAGCAGTGGCTTCATAATTAGAAATACAGAACTACTAACTGGTAGCAGTGGCTTGATAATTAGAAATACAGACCTACTAACTGGTAGCAGTGACTTGATAATTAGAAATACAGACCTACTAACTGGTAGCAGTGGCTTAATAATTAGAAATACAGACCTACTAACTGGTAGCAGTGGCTTGATAATTAGAAATACAGACCTACTAACTGGTAGCAGTGGCTTGATAATTAGAAATACACAGTCGTTTTTCAGCTATTTTATAAAATATTTATTCAGGTTTTTTTTAAATGCATTTAAATTCCTAACAGTCATTGTCTTTTGATGTATGTTATAGAATGTTATACATTACATGTAACCTGGAATTTTAATTCATTTCAAAGCATTTTCCCCATACCTACCCGTTGTTAGGATACAAATATCTCGGACATATCGACCAGAACATGGGTACGTATGATTCGTGCTGTCCGGTATCCAGTTTTTGAATCTTGCTAAACATGGTTTCATCACGGCTGTATCTGGATCTGTCTCAGTCTCTGGGAAACGTATACATTTGACTATATATCCGAAAGGTTTATCTGACTTGGTGATATCTGGTAAAAAAAATTAAAATATTTCTTTCTCTCTCTCGCTCTCTCCTTATACACACAAAAGTGAAGAAGTAGTTGACCAACAGCAGCTGACAGATTCACTGTATCGAGATGCCACTCGATACACTAGTAGACTTGAAGAAGACCAACAGCAGCTGACAGATTCACTGTATCGAGATGCCACTCGATACACTAGTAGACTTGAAGAAGACCAACAGCAGCTGACAGATTCACTGTATCGAGATGCCACTCGATACACTAGTAGACTTGAAGAAGACCAACAGCAGCTGACAGATTCACTGTATCGAGATGCCACTCGATACACTAGAAGACATGTAGAAGACCAACAGCAAACTTGATGTCTGGCATTAACGCGAAGAAGAGCAGCATTCTTGTTGAATTCGAAATGACTCCCCCCTCACACTGCAAGTATAGACTGGCAGTATGAGGTCACGTCACATCAAACGATTGATAGACAGACAAGACAAAATACTATTAAACAGGTGATGTCATCTTCTGAGAACTGGTTTCAGGAATGCCAATCTGGTTATTTAACAAAAAAAAAACAACATCCAAACTAGATATTATTGGAGATATTTAGTTATCATAAATTTGTTAACAAATAATAGAACCGCATAGTTTTTTTTTTTTTTTAGTTTTTTTACATATCAATTGTTGATTATTTACAAAATATTTTTTTTTTATAATTAAAATGATTTTTACATTTTTCGCCACATTAATCTTTGAGCTAAGTAAATGTCCAAAACAAAAAACCATTAAAGGAATCAGACCCTATTCGCCTCCTGAAATCGACAGGCTACGTGATACACATAAGATGAAGCGGACATCATCCGATATACCCCAATGAATGTGTTCCCAAAAGGATATTTTAGATCATGGTGGATGTTTCCGCTATTTGTCCCGTGGCGCCTTTAAGGCCATTGCACTATCGTCAAAGGTTGGGATGAAAGAAGGTTTATATGATCTAAGACCGTCACATTGAGCGGTTTGTATGATCTAAGACCGTCTCATTTGGCGGTTTATATGATCTAAGACCGTCACATTTGGCGGTTTATATGATCTAAGACCGTCACAATTAGCGGTTTATTTTATCTAAGACCGTCACATTCAGCGGTTGATATGATCTAAAAGATTCCATCTCTTTCATACAGAGACTTTACACACCTGGGGTAACCTAGGGTGACTTCAATTCCAACGGGAACATCCTGACCGAAAAAGTTTGAGAAAAATGATAAAGTGGGCGTGTACACCTAGAGGAAGAAAAAAAGACTACAAAACATTAAATTATAAAGGAAATGTGTGAAAGTGAAACAAAACCACAAGTTATGTTGCTAAAAGATTTAACGCAAGTTATAGAATTGCTGACTATTCATGACCCTTCCCAGCAATGAGCTAAATATTTTTAGTTACTGAAGATTCATAAGTCATACAAATCAAATTAAGACATTTTTTTTTCATTAGTAACTGAAAATCGCCAATCTATGTTACAATACATTTCATTTTAAACCGCATTTAATCTGTTCACATTACAACTCTATTGGACCTCTTTAGTCGTACGTTCAGTATAGCTCTCATTGAGATCTTGCGTCAGATTGCTAGGACAGAACGTTAAATCATAAATTTAAAAATCAGCTTTGCTTTGCTTCTGTATGAACATGTATAATGGTAGGATTATGTCGTCTGTCATGCATATTGTAGCATTATGTCGTCTATCATTTATAATAGTAGCATTAGTAACATTATTTCTATCGTGTATAATAGTAGCATTATGTCTATCATGTATAATAGTAGCATTATGTCGTATTTCGTGTATAATAGTAGCATTATGTCGTTTATCATGTATAATAGTAGCATTATGTCTATCATTTATAACAGTAACATTATTTCTATCATGTATCGTCGTCGTCGGCATCCGTCCGTCTCGAGAGACGATGGTGTAGCTAAATCACCGCCGGGAGTGGCTGTGCAGTCCGACTCGAGAGTGGCAATCCCTGCCGCACTTGTCACACTTGAAAATAGTTGGTTGTTGTAGTTGTTGTTGAGCTGTTCTTTTTTCCGCTTCCGTCTTGTTCTTTTCAGGGCAGCATTATCCTGTCGCTCAGCCTCTGCACGCAATGAACCCTGCCGGACAGCGAGCCTCCAGGACTGGTGGTCGGCTGCTTGGCTCTCCCAGGAGTTGGGGTTAACGGAGCACTGTTTCATATCCTCTTTGCAGGTGTCTTTGTAGCGCATTTTAGGTCGCCCTGTTTTCCTCTGGCCGGTAACTAGCTCGCCATAGAGTAGGTCCTTCGGGATGCGGCCTGCGTCCATTCTTTTGACATGACCGAGCCATCAGAGGCGTCTCTCGCTGAGAACTGCAAACAAGCTGCTCATGTTGGCCCTCTCCAGCACCCCAGTGTTGGGGATCTTGTCTTGCCACTTTATCTGCAGTATACGTCGCAGGCACCTCATGTGGAAGTTGTTTAGCTTCCTTTCGTGCCTCGCGTAAGTGGTCCACGTCTCGCATCCAAAGAGGAGGGTACTTAGTATGCAGGCCTGGTAGACGCGCAATCTGGTATTTTCGGTGAGGCTGGGGTTTCCCCACACACGTTGCTTTAGTCTCGCCACGATTGTGGCTGCCCTAGCGATTCTGCAATCGATCTCCAGGTCTATGGATAGCGAGCTGGAGATGGTGGACCCGAGGTAAGTGAAGTTCTCGACGACCTCTAGGGTGTGCCCATCGATGTCAATGCTTGGGGGTGTATCTGTACCCTGTGCCATGACATTCGTCTTTTTCAGGCTGATAGTCAGTCCAAACTCCTTACATGCATGGGAGAGGCGGGTGACAAGCTGCTGCAGTCCGTCTTCAGTGTGTGATGTCAAGGCTGCGTCATCAGCAAAGAGCAGCTCGCGAATTAGGACCTTTGTGACTTTGGTCTTTGCACGGAGGCGGGCTATGTTATAAAGCTTGCCATCGGACCTTGTATGGATGTAAACACCCTCGCTGCAATCCTTGAAGGCGTATTGGAGGAGCATGGAAAAGAAAATGCCGAAGAGTGTAGGTGCAAGGACGCAGCCCTGTTTTACTCCGCTGCTGACTGGGAAGGCCTCGGAGATTGCGCCATTGTAGCCAACCGTGCTATGCATGTTGTCGTGGCAGGACATGACCACTGCAAGCAGGTGTGGGGGCAGCCAATCTTTTGCAGCAAGCTGAAGAGTCCGCTTCGACTTACTAGATCAAACGCCTTTGTGAGGTCGACGAAGGCGATGTAGAGTGGCACCTGCTGTTCCTGACACTTCTCTTGAAGTTGACGTAGTGAGAAGATCATGTCCACTGTTGATCGGCCAGCCCTGAAGCCACACTGTGACTCTGGGTAGACTCGGGAGGCGAGGGCCTGCAGGTGGTTTAGAGCGACGCGGGCGAAAGCTTTGCCGACGATGCTGAGGAGGGAGATGCCCCGGTAGTTATTACAGTCGCTCCGGTCCCCTTTGTTCTTGTATAGTGTGATATTTTTGGCATCCCTCATGTCTTGGGGGATATAGCCCTGTTCCCAGCATCGACCTAGGAGGTCGTGCAATGGCTTTATCAGTGTTGGTTTTCCGCTCTTCAGAACTTCTGGTGGGATTCCATCGCTACCGGGTGCCTTTCCGTTTGCAAGACAGTCGATGACTTTGCTTAGTTCATCCACGGTGGGTGTGGTGTCTAGCTCCTCCATGACAGGCAGATCTGGGATAGCGCCAAGAGCGGCATCAGTCACAGTGTTCTGGGTTGCATATAGCTCCAAGTAGTGTTCGGTCCACCTCTGCATCTGTTTTTCCTGGTCCTTGATGACCTCTCCTGTTTTGGATATAAGGGGGGCGGTTTTGGAGGGAGTTGGGCCTATTGCCTTTTTGATGCCCTCGTACATCCCTCTTGCGTTTCCTGTATCGGCAGCTGCCTGGATGCTGCTACAGAGGTTCAACCAGTAGGAGTTGGCGCATCTGCGGGCGGTCTTCTGGGCTTTGCTCCTGGCTGTCCGTAGGGCTTTTAGTGTGTTGGGACTGGGCCTGGCCTTGTAGGCCAGTAGGGCTTTCCTTTTTACCTCGGTAACGGGTTCCATTTCCTCCCAGTGGGCCTCGTACCAATCGGCGTTTTTCCGCTCTATCTTTCCATAGGTGGTGATGGCGGAGTTATATACGACATCGCGCAGACGCGACCACCTAGAGTCGATGGTGTCAACTGCTAACTTTCTTTCACTGAGTGTAACTTCCAGACTGCTGATAAACTGTTGGTTTATTTCGGGATTTCTGGCACAGTTGATATTGATGCGTGGGCGACCTTTTTTCTTGGAGTGATGCAGTTTCTTCGGCGTTATGCGCACCTTGCTTGCCACGAGGGCGTGGTCCGTGTCGCAGTCTGCACTGTGGTAGCTGCGGGTGAGGAGGATACTGTCGATATTCCCTCTTCTGGTGAGGACGAGGTCGAGTTGGTGCCAGTGGCGGGAGCGTGGGTGCCTCCATGACACCTGAAGAAGGTGTTGGTCACGCACAGGCCATGGTGGCACGAGAGCTCACGAAGTCTCTGGCCATTTTCATTTATCTTTCCCCTCCCAAAGCTTCCGAGACAGGTGGGCCAAGCCACATGGTCAGCTCCTACCCTTGCGTTGAAATCACCAAGGAGATAAAGGCTATCGGTGCTAGGAATCTTCAATAGCGCTTCATCTAGGGACTGGTAAAATTGATCTTTCTCCTCGGCAGTGGAGCAGAGGGTTGGAGCATACACGCTGAATATGTGAGCTGGGCCAGAGGATGTTGACAGTCGGAGGATTAGTAATCTCTCAGAGCCGTCTGTTGGGGGCTCTATGAATCTGACAAGCGTGTTTTTCATCGCGAAGCCAACACCGTGTTGCCTCGGTTGGTCTGAGGACTTCCCTTGCCAATAGAATGTGTAGTTTGCTTCTCTGATGGTGCCGGTTTCAGCCAGCCGGGTCTCCTGTAGAGCGGCGATGTCGATGTTTAGTCGTGAGAGTTCCCTGTCGATGACAGCGGTCTTCCTTGCGTCATCAATCTGCTGAAGGTCAGATGTGAGTCCGGTACACATGGTCCTGATGTTCCAGCTTGCGAATCGAAGAGCTGGAGGCTTCTTGCTAGTTCTTATCTTGAATTTGCCTGGTGCGTGTGTTTTTTGGCCCACTTTTTGAGAAGTGCATCTCTAATCCCCACGCACCCAGTGGGGCAGGTGAGCCATGGCGAGACAGCACCCAACTGGCTGGGGGCTGCCCAGCTTGAGGCGGGCGGTAGCTGTCCAAGGCGCGATGACCTCTCCCACCGTCGAAAGAGACCCCTGGCGCTCGTTTCCTTCGCCAATCGGATGAGCTTAGAACCGGTAACTGTCCCCTTCCGTGTTGTATCGACATCGTGCCACGACGCTGGAGTATCCTCTCCAGTTTAGCTACAGAGCCTGGGCAGGGTAATATGGAGGGATAGCTGTTGCCCGTGCAGCAGTCCCCCCCCTCTCCGCGCAACTGAGGGATCCAAGGGAAAGACAGAGTCGATACGGCTTGGCTTCAGCTGCGCCGCAGGAGTTGCCGGCGTTGACAATATAAGGTCTGGCCGCCTTGGGGACTCCAGCTCCGGATTTCTTTTCAGGGTTTACTCCCGTAGCCTATCCTCGAAGGAGGTATGCCGCTAGGCAGCTGAGGTTTGAAAACAGAGTTTTCCTTCTCCTAGATGAGCTACCAACCGAGGTTGACGAGCCCCATCTGCCCGAAGCGGCTGGTTTTGAGGCGCCAGTGAACCGCATTCGCCCCTTCTCCTGTCAGTGGAAACGGTTTCGCCGGGCTTAGTAGCTAAGCCGCACGAGAAGGCCAGGAGTTGGACTTGGTTGTCAGAGGCTATTTGAGACGCACGCCATTGGGAGCATTTTATTTGTTAGTGGGAGCTTATCCCCGCTACCAACCCCCGGCAGTAACAACCTTGAAATAATAGTATAATGTTATAATAGTAACATTATTTCTATCATGTATAATAGTAGCATTATGTCTATCATGTATAATAGAAGCATTATGTCGTATATCATGTATAATAGTAACATTCTTTATATCGTGTATAATAGTAGCATTATGTCTCTCATGTATAATATTAGCATTATGTCGTATTTCATGTATAATAGTAGCATTATGTCTATCATATATATATATATATATATATATATATATATTAGGGTGATTCAAAACAATATGGTAAAAAATTAAATTTTGAATTTAACTGTGGGCACCCCCCAAAAATGTTCCAATATATGAAAAAAAAATTCAGTACAAATTTTACATTTTTTGGACAATATTAAGAGGGTGCTACCGCCATGTTTAGTTTTGACAAATAATATCGAAGAAAAAATCTGTATATTCATTACCAGTTAAACAAATCTTAAGTTATTTTACTTGTTTAATAAAAAGTATACAAAAAATTAAATTAATAGTTAAAATCTTGGTTCAACTGCACCAATGTTGACTTGTTCCTTTCTGGGCTGTTCTGTCTATACTGTTTCACACCCATCAGTAGGTACTCTGTTTCTGTTCTTCATTGTTTGTGTGAAGTTAATTGTACTCTTACATAAGAGCTACTCCAAGTTCTGCTATGTCATTTACAACTCTGAGAGAGTATATTCAGCTTTTGCTTTTTTGAAGGTTTCATTGGTCTCCCAACTATCTGGATCACTGCTCAAAAATTCAGATGACAGTCCAAAAATGGCAAAAAAACGATAGGTGTTATTTGAAACAAAATCATCAAGTTCTTTGAATTATATCAGAGATTGATCAATTGTTGCTTTTTTCAACGAGCCAGGTCAACCATTTGTTTTCAAACATTTCACCATTTTCTGTTTTATGTCAAGTGGTAATTCATCATAAAAAAAAGCCAACAAGTTTTTCTGATAAATATCAGAGGTGTCTTAGAAATTTTTCCAAAGCCACCGCTGAAATATGAGAATCAGGATAGCTGCAAGCAAATACATAAATGATACAATAAGTTTTATAATTTTAACAATTTCACTATTCACTTGGCACATTAAATTAATTAGTCCAGCTAATGTTAACCCTAACCCTAAACTTTGTAGGCTTTTGATAAGCCAGAGATCATTTCGAGGAGCTGAAATGGCTGATGGTGCTGTAAACCAGGCTCTTGTGTAAATTATTGTGGTAAAAATGCATATGTTTCTGAGACCCCGTTCTTCTTTTGCCCTGAGTCGAAATTGGGCCCGAAATAGCCATATTTTGATGGCATATATGGCTTTGGCCATCCACCTAGCACGATGAAGTCCAGCTGGTTGTTTAAATGATATACCTTTTGCTGGAATTCCTCCAAGATAAATAATGACTAAGTCAAGTAGCTTTCGGTAATCGTCACGAGGTTGAAAAGTTGTGAGCTGTTTTTGTGCTAATTCTATAATTTCTTCAGCAATGTCAACAACGACTGATGTACTAGACTCATCTGTTAAAACAGTCTGAAATGTTTATTTATCAATGAGTGGCCAGTGTTCTTTAAACAGCTTAAAGCTTGTTATGTCTGGACTTGTAGAAGGACCAAATAAATGCTTCACAACTGTTTCCAACATAATTTCAAGCATATAATGACGACAGGCCAGCCACAGCATTTCCTTCTGCATCATTCGCTCCAGTAGGACACATGCTCCATTGAATTTTGCTCTACTACTGGACATCTTCATTAAACTAGTTGAAACGATTTTAAGAGATAAAATACAAAAATTTAACTGAGTGATATTATAATATTGATTTTGTGTAAACGCGGCCAAAGAAATTAGACAAAAAAAATTTAACAAAGAATAATTAACGGCAAAGATTAAAATTAACTGAAATAAATAAGAGTGGCATTGTATCTTCATCATTTCACAAAATTAATAATATGTTTTGGGCATAGTCAATCAGGCAGTCACGTTATTACCAAAAGGGGTAAAATAATTGAAATTTGTAAAATTCACAATGTGGTAGCAACCATTCAACATGTGTCAAAATCAATAAAAATTTTACTGATTTATTTTTTTCATATATTGGAACATTTTTAGATGGTGCCCCATGAAAAATTCAAAACTTCATTTTTTTGAATCACCCTAATATATATATATATATATATATATATATATATATATAATAGTAGCATTATGTCGTTTGTCATGTATAATAGTAGCATTAAGTCTAAATTGGTCTGGCTGTACTTAAAAACAATGATTTTTTTTGTAATACTTTAAATATCATCGCTTAGTTTTACCTTTGTAGGCCCTCCTGATTCCTAACTGAGGGTTATGGTTTAACATTGTGAAAAATATTTCATCTGGGATAGTTGTATGTTTGACCCAATCCAGGAGATCTTTGGCTGTCTGGTTGTGAAGAATGTAATCAACATAATCTCTGAATTATTAAAGTAAAAAAATAAAAATATTGTTGTTGAACGTCGTTTTCATTACTTGGACATATTAATATTGTTAAGTGCTCTAAGGAACTCCCTACAGGACAGACGTACGATCAAAAACACAGCATTTAATAATTTATTTACAATCAACAAGTACACTGGCAATTTATTCTTCACTGCCGGCTTCATCATTAAAACTCTTCTTCTCTTACGTCACACAGTCACTGCTTTCAAAACGTAATTTATACAGTTCGTTGTTCGTTGGTCTACGGGAATTCCTTATTAATGACGCACTAACGAGGGCAAAGAGAGAGTTATAACAATATGTGTTTTTTTTGTTTTATAAAAAGTAACAGACTTTCAGAGCCGTAGCTAACAATTTTGGCCCCCGTTGCCGATTTAAATATGGCGTCCTTCTCCCATTCTGAAAAGTGCCAAAACGTTTAACAAATATCTTTAGGCGCACAACGCTTCCGCATAATCCGGTATATTCTTCCTAGAATAACTACAGACAATGAATATTTAACAAAGCCTTTAATCCAAAGTCCTTTGAGGTGCTGTTGGTCTAATATCAAAGTCTGTTAGACACGGTTCTTATGTAGTTTACTTGGTAGCACTCTAATTGAGCCTTCGCCATGCATTTGCTAGCAATACTCTGTTGCACTATATTACTTAAAACCCCTTATAAAGCCTATTCAGACTATCATCTGATTTTACAGCCTTGGCTACTCTATGTGACTGTGGCTACTCCAATGCCAAATCGCCTTTTCCCCCACCAAATGTCGGGTACCCATTAATACCAAAATGGACCAAAGAACATCATCTGTATTCTAGACCTTTTGATTATACTAAAGTAAAGCGCTGGACTGTTGACGAGAGGGTCCTGGGTTCGATGTCAGTGAGGGCCAATGGATATTTTAGGTCTATGTCAATGTCCCGTGGAGTGTGCAATGCCATTGCTATGGTGGGGGGGTGAAAGTAGGGCGTCAAAGTATAAGCTCTAAGAGATTTCATCTCATCCTTACACAGACTTCCCACGCACACACCGCACTCGCAGCTTCTCAAACATGTTATACTACGTATTATGTTTTACAATATTGTAATTATTTCACATTGCTATGTGGTATTTGTAAAGGTATAGAGGTGTAAAGATATAATTGTTTCGTGTAAAAATATAATTGTTTCGTAAATATTAGGATCACTTTTAATTTAACTAGAGCCGGGTTTTTTATATTTCCGGACGAATTTGTCAGTTGATGGATCACTCTCGTATACGACAGACGTGTCGTTGTTTCTTTCGAAAGGATATATTAATTCATATTGTGGGTGATCATGAGAGTAACAGTTCACCTCCATGTTGGAGATATTGTTCTAGACAGTTTGTTGCATATAAGTACTTGGATATAATATAGATGGATCATTAGAACCTTAAATGTGGTGATTTAACGGATTGATTGATAATATGTACACGGAATTTATTTTATCGTCTTTATAATATTATTGTGTTGATAATAAACTTGAATCAGCAAAGAACTCTGTCTTATCAAGTTATTTTTGATGTTGAGTAATACAAAGAAGGAAGAGCCACAGCTACCACAAACACGCCTCCAAGATATTATCATACTAGAGTAAAACTCAGACAACGATACCACTTAATACTTAACATTGGAAATTAATACCCTGTCAAATAGTGGCACGTAAAACCCTGACAGTATTGATTAAACGACACACAAGCAACATCTTAAAAAGAGTTGTATTATTAAAATGATAACTACTATAAACGTTGAATTACAATTTTTTTAAAATCTATTTTTACAAAAAATCTGTTCATGACAGTTGAATGTAATAAATTAATAGCGACTTTAGGTTCTGCGTAAAAACTAAAGTAGAGAATTAATACAACAGTATTCCAGTTTAAAATACATTGCTGAACATGAATTAATCGGATTCGTTCCGAAACCAAAAATAACCTAGCCTAACGACCAAACCTAAGGGGATATAACTCTATGCAAAGGTTTCGCAGGGTACAGCTAGTGTATAAATAAATACTACCTCAACTCACGTTTTCATTTATTTCTATTACACCATCAAAACCTCTTGAACAAAAATCAAAGCAAACAGTATGCTTATTATATACATGTATTTTTTCTTCATAATGAACATAAACAGTGGGTTTGAGTAGGCAAATGTTTATTTACAACTGGTTACAGTGACCCTCCTAGGGTTTTCGGAACCGTTAAGCAAAGGTATCAAGGGGCCCCATATATATATATATATATATATATATATATACAATATACAAAATGGCACTCACACTTTTATTAAGTCAAAATAATAAACCTGAGAATTTTTTTTTTTTTACTTTTTTTAATAAATTTTAATTTAAAAATGAGTTGGCTCTACCAGGGGTTACACAAATTTTTAACCCTGACGTCAGCACTGAACGTTCTATTTTAAATTGGAAGTTCGCCAGACTGATTTCTATCTCTATTTATGAAAGAAATGAAATCTACAGTTTATTAACTACTCATACAGACGCGCTTACCTTCGCAGATTTTGTAACCCCCTTTATTCACACTAGAAACCCATCTCTTTAATACTGAGTCCAACTTTCAGGTCTACTGTTTTTTTTTTATTCACGGTTGTCGTCTGTGCTCAACCTGTTCGATGGCCCGCGGCTATTTACTTAATTATCGCAACTCGTACGTGATCTGTCGACCACTTCAGTTTATTCATTGTTGGTAATGTTGTTATGTTTATAATTAGCTTTTTAGAGCCCCCCCCCCCCCTTGGCTACGGGGCTGCATTGTAGCATTGTAGCAGACAGCGCCGTGTTTAATTATCATGTTTAAAAAAATAAAATAAAAAGATTAAAAATGATAGCGACATTTGGCTCATTGGAAGCCGGATAAAAATTAACGAAAAGTCATATCCGGAGTACACATATTATGATAACCCGCTGACCTTTCGTTAAATGATAATTCAAGCGTTTGAGATCTCGCGCTCAAGTTTGGCCAGACTTTTGGGATTTACCCACTAGTTTTGGCGGTGGTCATCTATATATATATATATATATAATTCACAACTTCAAGACGCAAGACTATTTATAGATTGTGGAATTCCCGATCACAGACGACAACTCCCGACACCGGAAACAAAAAAACACTGTAGTGTGGAGACCGGGGGGGGGGGGGCTGGATCAAGCAAGCGTGTTGTTGATAGTGGGTCAAGATGGATCATAACATGCGTGTTGTTTATATTGATTGATAAGGCGGCGTATTATGACGCGGGACGACTAGTTATGTTATATTAAGCTTAAACAAAATATTTGCGCATATGTTGTAGAATTATAAGTAAACTTTGTAATTGCTGTTTTTTTTATTATGGCTGTTGTACTTACTTGTTCATTGTCCCATCTATATTGTTGGCACCATTGTAAGCTTTTTAGGATTGAACCAACTCCCAGTTCGTCTTAAGTGAAATTTCTTGTCCTGTCAAATTCATAAAATATTTCCACTTTTTATATTTCCACAAGTGTTTCATACAGATGAGCTCCGGCTCTAGAACACTGATTTGTCCCCACTGAACGTCGACTCTCTCTGGAACAAAAAAAAAAACATTCTCCAAACAGCTGGCAATGGCTGAAACAGTCTTCATAAACTGTTCATCAGATTTCTTGTCCACGTGAATACAATAATAGTTTTGTGGTCTGTATATTGACCTCAGTAACCTCTCTACCATCTCAACATCTTTATATACCATCATCGAGAAAGCTAATGGGAAATTTTCTTCCTCAGAGGTCAATGGGCACTTTATGTAATCCCTTTGACTCTGAAATAATTCACAGTCTATGGTTCAATTTAAATAGAATTGTTCAATGTTTTGGTGAGATTTTGAGCATAAACCATCTCATCATGGTCACCAGACAGAAGTTTTCTACAGGTGACTTCAGGAACATGAAATATTGTCTCCATTTCATCAAGTTGTCTCCCTTGACAGGTGAATTCCAAATGTCTTCTGCTAGAGTTAGCTTTCATTATATGTGTCCCTTTTTGACCAAAATTCCATTTTTCAGGCTGCCATATGATATAGGATACCATATTGGCTATGATTGAATTATCCGTTTTAGAATCATTCCCGGACACTTCTATCTCAACGGAATTATTTGCCGTGTAACGCCAATGTTAAACCAGTTTTTTTTCCTCGCCAAGCGACATATTCCATTTTGCTATAGATCGGTTGGAGAAAATGAAATAGAACAAACTCAGTAAAAATGTGAAAGCCAGCACGACTCTCCATTTCTGTTTCAGTAAAGATGAAGGCATGTTGCTTACCCATCCTGTTAAGAATATAAAGATTACCTGGATTAAATTTTACAGTTGGAGATAGTATTTCATTATTTACTAATAAAAACACCCGAGTTCTTTAGTTGAATAATACATGGTGGATGTTATTGCGTGGGTGTGCAATCGGCGAATGACACTATTTATTCACCCGTATCAAGGCCGAGGTGAACGACCGAATAACAATGTGTAGCCGTTATATAAAAGCCGTGATTGCGTCATTCATCTAGGGGGTAGGAATGCGACCGGGGGGAGGGGGGAAGGATAGGCTTAAGTGGTGTTATGACAGTATAACAATATATCTAATTTTTATTTTAAACACATATACTAAACCAGCTTCATAACAATAAAGCCTAAGGAAAACAATAAGCTAAATTGCATTTAGTGTTTGATGACTATTTAATTTAGCCTAAAGATTATAATGGTGGTAGAACATTTAAATCCTTATATAATAAATTTAAACCTTTAATACAAAAATAAATAATCTAAAAATCTAAAGAATTTCTATTGGAAGATTAGTGATAATCTGCGTTTTAAAGTTTAAAATTAAAAAAAAAAAGAAAACAGTTAAGTGCAGTAGACAAGAAGTTAAAGAAATTTTATGAATCGTGACCATCTTTCTCAACGGTTTTGGTTTCGTGACGCATGTGCAACGTAAAGCATCTTAAATGGTATTTGCAGATTTAACCCTAAATTACTTTGTAATTTCGCAAAGTTTACTTTTTAAACAAACAGAGAATGAGCATCTTAATTATGCATCGATATAAGCTTAGATTTATCGCGATCTATTTCCAGAAAAATATCCGTCACTGAAATTTTCAGCCCCCCGTTCAGTGAATCCGTGTCCTAAAAGAAATCCAAATAAATTGATATATGACTGATACTAGAGTTCTATATCATTGATATATTTGACATATCTATTTGCAGTATCCAGCCGAAAGCCATAAACTATTTATCTTGGGCATGCAGGTGACTAATGAACGCCATCATTATTTTTTTTGTTTTTTATTCCAACTTTTGTTTTGTCATGAGAGGTGGTGTCTTCTTTATAATTGCTCTTACCTATTTAAAACAAAATACAAATACACTTTTTGTAAGCGTCAAATGCTAAAAATGACTTTCATGTTTCATCAGATCCCCCGATAAAATAAAATTTACATAAACATTTACTACTTTTAAGATGTTAAGATGTAGATTATATTATAGATAAAGTTCCATTCTTAGCCCTAACGGGCCATCGACGCAGATGAAGTGTAGAATTCAACTGTTTCTAAAACCTCGGCAGATGAACGGATTGTGTGGTTAGCACAACGCCCAACCGCCTTTACTTCCCCAACTTAAGTCAGGTACCCATTTAAAGCTAGGTGGATTTGTGGGACGACTTTACACCAAATTTCACCTGTAAAAATTCCGTGGGCCTCACCGAGGATCGAACCACGACTCTCAGGTCGACAGTCGAGTATCTACACCACTCGGCCATCCGTCCCATTATATTATATTATATTATGTTATATTACATGTAACATTGATAGTTATCATTCTTTACTTTCTAAAAAATTTTTACCATTTACAGTTAACTTAATAATAAAACAAAGTAACCTCTAAATTTACCTATGAAATTTTTTTTTCTCTACCAGTTTGATTAGTTTTTCTTCAAAAGACAAATTATTACTCATCACAAAGTTAGTTTCTCTCTTAGAATTATCATCCTACAGTTAGAAATATAATCCCACAGTTAGAAAGATCATCCCACAGTTAGAAATATCATCCCACAGTTAGAAATACCAAAAGTTCGCTTTGAGAAAAAAGAATCAGAATTCTACGAGTCTTATTAATTTGTTTTTTTAATGCGTGATAAAGAATTATTTATATCAAAAATAATAATCGATAAAGACTATACATTGAAACTTATGAATCGGCCAAACATTGCAGGTAACAATGTCAATAACACCCAGACATTGTATGCATCGATTACAGCAGGATCTAATTTAATTACATTCTCGCACATGAATAGATTAATTCCAAAGCTTCTTTGATTTTGACCTATCTGATGGTATCATTAAGTTCACTCAAACTCGTAAAAGTGAAAAAATGTAAAAAAAAAAAAGGTCTGGGTCAAAAATCGGGGGTGATGTGGGTTTTAGGGTGGCAGACTGTGAGTTGTATTGGGTCAAAGGTCATGGGTGATGTGGATATTAGGGTGGCCAACTGTGAGTTGTATTAGATCAAAGGTCTGAAGTGATGTGGGTATTAAGGTGGCCGACAAGGAGTTGTATTTCATTTTAAATAGAGATAACTTGAAAAAATGTAGAAATGGAACCTAATTTTGGTCAAGAAAGACCCTAAACGGTAGAATTCATATACACATGATCAACATTATATTACAAACAGGTTAGCTTAGTTGGATTGCTTACAATTTATCACAACCATATTTACATATTCGTCTCACAATAAATAAATATACAGATTCAGTATACCGTGAAAAGGCAAACGAGTCTACCGCTTTTGGCACCCGATTTCCAAATGACCATTGGTCAGTACCAGATCAGAGACCTGACAAGTTAGTTTTTCAGACTTCCAGCATACGCCCCCAGCTGTAAAGAAAAACAACTGACCTCTATAACCTAAGATAACAATTACCAAGGGGAGTGGGGGTGAGGGGGGTGGCTTCGGTTATTTCCCCTGTTAACAGCTTCATTTTAAAAAAATACTCTTTCTACATAAAAGTAATATTGTAGCCTATATAAAAGCGATTAGGGTTCTGCGTTTAAATCTAAAGTAATGAGTTAATACAACAGTATTCCAGTTTAAAATACAATCATGAAAATATCGGATCAGCCCACAACCAAAACATGACCTAGCCTACCGATCAAACCTAAAGGGATATAACTCTATGCAAAGGTTTTTGTGAGGTTACAGCTAGTTTGATTGAATAGCTTTACAATAATTATATTCGATAAAAAAAAATATACAGATATATATTATTAATTATTTCATTTTTAGAGTATGAAACATATCTCTATCGACAATTCTTAATAGATTTTATATTTTTTTAATGCATTTGTAGATTTAGATTTAATATTTATCTATATATTAACTTAAAAAAAAAATAATCAGCTGAAAAAATGTTTTTTGTTTCGATTTTTTTTTGTTTCAGTAAAAAATAAAGGATTAGTTTTATTTGCAAGTATTTCATAGTTTTTGGCCTGAAAAAATTTCACAACGGATATATATGTAAAAAAAAGTAATATATTGATTTCTTTATAAACATTGTACCTCTAAAATACTGAACTAATCCAGGTATCCTCCCAAGGTTTAAGTGGTAAAAGTGTCATTTGGGCTTGGTATATTTGCTCTAAGATCAGAATAAAATAATGAACTACGTTAGAGTGTGAAAGAAATTTAATATTCAACAAATTCCAGTACAGCTGTGTTGGGGTCAATAAAAAATGAAGAAAACAAATATTGTTTTCGATTCTTTTTTTTTTTTGTAAATACAAAAGTTGAGACTAATTGCGTCATACTCACAGATATTGATGTATATTAGATTATACATAGATGTAAAAGTATAAATTGTAGATTAAGTCGTTATATATAAACCTATGTAGTGACAGCTGTCAAATCACGACTGAGGAACATTTGGTGTACGCAATGTGGGATATTGTTTGGTGGCCACTGTGTGAGCTCGTATATAGTGGCCACTGTGTGGGCTTATGTTTTGTGCCCGATGTGTGAGCTCATATATGGCGGTCACAGTGTGGGCTTATGTTTGGTGGTCACTGTTTTTGATCACTTTAGGTGGCATTTATTAGGCCTCACGTTTGGTGGCTACTTTGTGGATTCTAGCTTGGTGGCCATTGTGTGGATTTATGTTAAGTGGCAACCATGTGGGTTCATGGTTTGTGGCTACTGTGTGGGCTCATGTTGTGTGGCCATTGTGTACGTTTATGTTGTGTGGTCACTGTGTGAGTTCATGTTGTGTGGCCACTGTGTGGGTTCATATTGTGTGGCCACTGTGTGCGTTAATGTTGTGTGACCACTGTGTGGGTTCATGTTGTGTGACCACTGTGTGGGTTCATGTTGTGTGGCTACTGTGTGGGTTCATGTTGTATGGCTACTGTGTGGGTTCATGTTGTGTGACCACTGTGTGGGCTCAGGTTTGGTGTCCACTGTGTTGGTTCATGTTGTGTGGCTACTGTGTGGGTTCATGTTGTATGGCTACTGTGTGGGTTCATGTTGTGTGACCACTGTGTGGGCTCAGGTTTGGTGTCCACTGTGTTGGTTCATGTTGTGTGGCCACTGTGTGGGCTCATGTTGTGTGGTCACTTTGTGGGTTCATCTTGTGTGGCCACTTTGTGGGTTCATCTTGTGAACATGCTATACATTTTGAAATATATTGGCACGATAACGATGCATCTGATGAGCCTTTTTTTTCTAAAATAACAAAAATAAAATTGTGCTTAAGCTCTACGCCTTGCCTGACAGGCTCCGTTCCACGTACGACTGTGATTTAGGCTAGTAAGGCTAAACACGTTTCATATATGTCAGAGTTTCTCAGAGTGTGGTACCCCAGGTGGTACGCGATGCACCGGGTTAGGACGCGCGGTTTAAGCGAAAACAGAAATGTGGGGAAACAATGAAATGTGGGGAACAATTAAATGTTGGGAACAATGAAATGTTGGGAAACAATGAAATGTGGGAAAACAATGAAATGTGTGGAAACAATGAAAAGTGGAAAAACAATGACATTTTGGGAAACAATGAAATGTGGGGAAACAATGAAATGTGGAAAAACAATGAAATGTGGGGAAACAATGAAATGTAGGGAAACAATGAAATGTTGGGAAACAATGAAATGTGGGGAAACAATGAAATGTGGGGAAACAATGAAATGTGGGGAAACAATGAAATGTGGGGAAACAATGGCCATAAAAACTTTGTACAAGTTTGTTTTTTTGGGGGGGCACTAAGTGATACGAAAATAAAAAAAGACGGTACGCATAAGTTTTGAGAAACAGCGGTTTAAGGGAATGACCATATTTTACGATAATATACTTCTTTTATAATAGTTAATAGTAGTTAAAAGTACTATTGTGCTGTTTTCAATAATTATTTCAATAATTAACACATTTTGTAGTGGAACAATTGAGCTGAAAAGTGACTATATGTTCAATACTGTCCCGACCTCCCCCCCCCCGCCGACTGCACCCCCACCCGGCCCCTCAAATATTCGGCCTGGTCGGCAATTGAATTAATGCAGACATTGACAAATTTATTTTCTATGTATGATATATGAGCCGTTATTGGGGACATGTTGAAATTAGGCAACCATCTATTGCCCACATTCCTCAGTACAATAAGGAACATTGCCAACTTCTAATCCTACTGATGAAATGTTATTCTAATTCACATAAATTAGTCATTTTTTTTTTTTTTGTCATTGGCCCTTTTTGTTTTTGTAAGTCAATTTTTAAATTAAATGTAATAAATTATTAAGTATAAAGACAAATATGTGTACATTTACCTGGCTCCGCTCTCGCCCCCACCCCACCCCACAACCGAGTTACCTGGTGGCATCTCAAATGTTCGGTTATAAGATACTATCATAATTCTTCCGATGATGAGACAACAGCATTAGTTCAGGGTCACGTTATATATTCAGCACTATAATCTTTTTTTTTTATACTATTTCATTATTCACACAGCCATTGCGTTTACCCTCTGTTATAACATTTTTTTGTTATGTCCTTCATAATTAATGGTGAAGAGAACACTGGAAAGTTGGTCGATGATTCAGATATCAGGAAATGATGAATATTTCACTGCAAAAAAAAAAAGACAAAAGGAATAAGAGCGTAACTGTGACATTTAGTAAACAAGTCACTTGGGTGTCTCATTTGCATAACACATCAGCCAATCCGGTCCGTTAATGTCACTGGATGCATGAAATGTTAGATATACAATCTGTCACAGTGTGACGCGATAACTGTTTGTAAGATATACAAGGGGTGTCCACACATGGGTCAGTGAGAGTCGAACTCCAGTTTTCTATATTGTAGAACATACTTTTAAAAAGCTGCGCTACAGTAAATTTATGAACAATTTTATTAACAAATGTAGTTACATAAAATAAAATTTTGGCTTGCTAGAATCTGCACAAATGCGCCCAATCTATTACACACACACACACACACACACACACACACATACACACACACACACACTTTTCCTACTCATCCAATTTATCTATTTAGGTCACCGCGATCAGAGTCAATAAATTATTTACCAAATCTGAAAGTTCAAAACAATCAGTCATTGCGGACACCGTGTATGGATATATAAATAATTCACGATATGTTGCATCTCTGAATAGATCAAATCAATCTCTTTTATCCATGATCGGTCATTTATTTGAGTATTTTGTTCCTCTAATATTTTTTTTTCCTCTTAAAAGGAATACACCCTTCACATTATTACAAATCCATATTGTACAACAGTGGTTCCCAAAGTGATCCCTTACGACACCCAGGGGTACCTGGTAGCATCCAGAGGGTCCGCGGAAATTTTTTAGTCATTTGGGAGTCCCTGAACAACTCTGTGAAGTCTTCGATGCCTACCCACGTGCTACACACTGCTGTAATCCTGGCTATTGAAATGGTAACTGTCTCCCAGTGGCGTAGCGAGCAAAACTCGCGCCCGGGCCACAATACCTGTTATACGCCTCCCCCCCCCATTCAAAAACCTTATAAATAACATTTTGTGTAAAATATACTAATTGGCGCCCCTTTGTGAGTAGTGTCCGGAGCATGATGACCCCTCCTCTTGGCCTCCATCACTACCAGCCCCGTAGCGTGAAAAATCTTCATCAGGGGCCAGGCATTCTACAGCAGGGGCCAGGCATTCTACAGACCAGGCAATAGCAGGGGGAGGGGGTAGGTAATACATTTTATTAAGTAGAAAAAATAAGTGTGGGGAGGCAGACAAAACGCAGCCCCCCCCCCGCACGCTACGGGCCTGATCACTATGCCACTGCTGTCTCCTAATCATTGCTCCGGGTTCTTTCATATCCTTATCTGTTATGCATGGCTTTCGTTTAAACCGTCATACTGTTTTGTCTCCTATATTAAACCTTTATCTCTCTCTCTCTCCCTCCCTCTCCCTCTCTCTCTCTCTCTCTCTCTCTGTCTGTCTCTCTCTCCCTCCCTCCCTCTCCCTCTCTGTGTCTCTCTCTATCACTCTCCCTCCCTCCCTCTCCCTCTTTCTCCCTCACTCCCTCTCCCCCACTCTCTCCCTCTCTCTCTCTCTCTCTCTCTCTCTCTCTGCCACCATCGTTCATTGCCTAAAGGTCTTTCTTTTTTGAAAATGAACTGTGTGTAATGTTTAAAAATATATCATGTCGCGATTTCATATCGGACTTATCACAAATGACATTCTTCGATAATGAAAGAAATTAACGTGTCTAATATATATTACTATGACGTATTTTAAATGAATTTTAGTCTACTGCGCCCTAGTATGCTCAAATTAATTAACTTAGAAATATTTTTAGCCATTCTATTTTTAGAACAAGGACAATTTATATTTTAAAATTGTCAAACATGTGTATCAGTATGTCAATCGTGTCAGATAAATCTGTCAAAAGAACGTTGGTTGACCTTATTAATGTACGAGCCTTAAGATAAGAAATGTCATAACCGTTTTCTGTGTAATTATCAAAGTTGATTTGATCTAGTAGAACAATTTCAGAGGGTGAGGCTCGCATACCTTAGCGATTGTGAGATGAGAGCTTGCATGCAACGAGGAGTTGTTATCCGGACATATTCGCTCTCAACTCTCCTGTCTATAAAGGCGACTGCAGTGGATACCTGTGGATAGGGATATGCCTGATAATGAACTGGCCGGCCTCCAAGAGAGGTCAGTCAATTCCCAGTCGCACCTCGTGGACGATGAAAGTAGATCGCCGGAGTGCGCATATGTGATTGAAAGAAATCAATCAGTAGTTCTCATATCGACACAACGGGGGCGACAGCAGAAATGTCTGGGGTAAAGTGATGCAGCCTTCCACCAAGACCGTTTGGGGCTTCAGAGAGTTGAGCATAAGGCTCAATGTCGACTCAGTGCGCCACCACTGAGGAACACAACGTGCATCAATCATCACACGGACTCTATGAGACATTGTATCAGCTCACATATTGAAGTGAAAGAGTTCAAAGAAAGAGAGAGAGAAGAGAGAGAGAGAGAGAGAGAGAAATAGAGAAAGAGAGGAAGAGAGAGAGAGAGAGAGAGCAAAAAAAGCAAATCAATTTTAGTAACCCTGGACAACACATTTGTTAAATTATTTTTATTTTAGCCTTATTAGATACTAGTTGCAAGTACCCGGCTTTGCCCGGGTTTAAAATAACGTTTTCTGTTTACCTTCTGTTTTCTCCCTACCCCCTCTCTCGCTTCATCTCTCTCTCTCTCCCTCCCTCCCCCTCTCTCCCTTTCCCTCCCTCCCTCTCCCTCCCTCTCTCCCATCTCCCTCTCTCCCCTCTCCCCCTCCTTCTCTCCCACCGTCCATCCTCCCTCCCTCCTCCTTCCCTCTCTCTCCCTCCCTGCCCCCTCTTTCTCTTTAGCTCTTCCTCCCATATCTTCCATCCTCTCCCTCTCTCCTTCCCTCCCCTCTCTCCCTCCCTAACCCCTCTCTCCCTCCTTTCTCCCTCCCTCCCCTTTCCATCTCTCTCTCCCTCCCCCTCTCTCCCCCTTCCTCCCTCCCTCATTTCCTCTCTCTTCCTCCCTGCCCCCCTCACTCTTTATCTCTCTCTCTCCCTCCCTCTCTCCCACCCCTCTCTCCCTCCCTTCCTTTCTCTCTCCCCCTGCTCCCTCTCCCCCCTGCTCCCTCTCCCATCTCCCTCCTTTTCTCCCCCCTGTCCATCCCCCTCCCTCCTCTCTCCCCCTTCCTCCCTCCCTCATTTCCTCTCTCTCCCTCCCCCCTCTCTCTCTATATATATATATACTTATTATTATGGCTTCACACTTCTTCTAAAATCCTTCTTCATTCCTTTATCTTCCTCAAACTGTACAAATCGGGAAGCATGAAAAAACATCAACAATTCTTTGCATCACAAAGGCACAATACAGCACCAGCGCGCAAGTTCTATTCGAACATCGGGAAATGACGTCACAGAGGAATTTTATTTATGGCGCCGTCGAGATTACTTTAATATATTAAAATACTAAAATAAAAAAAAATTAATTACAATTAAACTACCCATCGAGATGAAACGAAACCTGTCCTATAACCTTCCCCATGTAATTGTGTGTATGTGTAACAAATTTCACATTATTTGGTTATCTGGATCTTGAGTTATAAGGGAACAGACAGACAGACAGACAGACAACAAATGCCTCTTATAAGTATAGAGATAAGCCATTTATAAAGCTCACAACATAGTATAGACCTTTCTCACTTGTATTCCTGCGCGTCAGCTGTCTTTGTGAAAGGGTTATAATGGGCTTCCGGTCGCTTTGTCTATACTTGATTAATACTTAGCTCGATTATTTTTCCTACTTTTTTGTCTAATATATGATAAAATGACTTTAAATTTAATACCAAAATTTAATTTTTGTGATGTTGACAAGTTTTCAAAGTCACAAAATATCCCGATATCAGAGAGAGAAGTTACGAAGGGTTACAAATACTTCTCTGAGAAGTATGTCCATGACATGAAAAGTTACATTTTACACTAAAATTGTTATTTAAAGTTTTTATAATTGACGTTTGGGGTTACCAGCAGGCCTGTAGCGTGCGGGGGGGCAGGGAGGCCGGGCCCCCTGCTTATTTGCTCTACTTAGTAAAATGTATTACCTGCCCCCACCCCTGTTATTGCCTTGCCCCCTGCTGTAAAATGCCTGGCCCCTGCTGTAGAATTTTCACGCTTCAGGGCTGGTTACCTGTTTAGGGATAGATACGCCCATGCTCATGTACATTATATTATTTAACCATGATTGTTAAAACAGTATATTTTTGGTTAGCATATATTGTGCGATAGATAGTAATTAAAACTCGGTAGTAAAAGGTTTGAAACTACTACCTCATATTCAGTGGCGCAACCAGCGAAAAGTGCTGGGGGGGGCCTCACATGTTGAAAAAAGACAGTTTAACAGTCTTTTTAGTAACTTTATATAGTAAAATATGTATTGATGATTTGGTCTGGGGGGCCTTAAGCCCCCCCCCCCCGGTTGCGCCACTGTTCATTATGCTGAGGTGATGGTCAATGTGTTATTTTTCTTAAATAAACAATAAACAGTTACAGACCTTAGCTCTACACTAGGAAATGTAGTCAAACTATCAGCGAGATGCTATAGAAGCCAGAGAAAAAATCACGAGCCTCATAATTTACAGGTAAAAGGAAAAACATATGATATTATAATAAAATATGTTACTTATTTAATATTTTTAAAAATGAAAATATCTGGTGATTTTTTGGTGCGAGAAGGGAATTTATATATGTACAGCCAGATACAAATGTTTGAAAAATGACAAATTAACAAAAAACATAGCCTTTTGGTCAAGAAAGTCGGACTACAATGAGTCATATTCAAAATGTCAACTTTATACATTGGTATACAACTGTACTTTTTTACTGAGTTGAAGTTGTTTGCATTAAACACATGTTTAACTGTTTACAGACAGCCCATTAAAATATTAAGATCAAAATGTCGAGAGCATACACTAGTGTTAGCAGTGGTCTTTAATTATAAAAATTATATCGTATAGTATTAAAAATCAGAAAAACATTGTTATAGTTTTAACGTTTAAGATAATAATAAATAATCACACTGAAAAATATATTACATTTTGATTATTTGATTTTCATGATTAAAATTAAAAGAATAGCAGGTAATAGAAATTTATTATTCGCAAATTCAAGTAAATTAATTGGTACCGGAAGTGTAACTAGCCCGTCTAAACAAACAATTCAGCAAGGGGACTACTTTAAGAGAAAGGTCTATATTTCATTGAAAGTTAACTGGGGTCTATTTGGCCTAATGTTTTGCAATGACATTCTGACACTCTCGATACAATCCAATCCGGTTAGGCTGTGAAACTATACATAATAAACTGCCTTGCATAAAATAATTAAATAAAATCTTGTTAATCACGCAAATTTAAACTAAAAAAATTTCTTTTGATTTAAATAAAACGGTCTATAATAATTCATTTTATTGGGATGCATATTGTTTACTATGCTCAATAGTGTGGTAGCCGGATAATTGCTATATAATATTTGAGGGCCGGGAGTGCAGGGTACAGTAAAGACTCGTTTTGTATGGAATGAGAATCGTTAATTTTGCTATATCGCTGAAATTATTTCAATGATTACAATTAATGGGACGGAGTCTGAAGTTTTGTAATTTGAAGTGCACAAAGTTCTAAACAGTTTCGCCGCCATATTATTTCGTACGCAAAGATCACATCTCCTTCCTTCTTTCACCCAATTCCAGAAACTGAATATATATATATACCAGAATAAATATACATTTGTTAAATGAGAATTCACTCAGCTAACACGGCTACATCATCACAATTCTGCTGCTCTTACGTGACAAAGTCAATGCTTTTAATACGTAAAAATACGGTGCATTGGTCGATGTGAATTCATATTGCAGTACCGAATGCAGAGGGGTAATCATAACAATAAATATACCTAGAACATAATTATAATGCTATATAGCTGAGGCTATTTTACATAGGATTCAATAGGAGTTATTTACTTTTTACACTTCAGTGCGGTGTTAGGAAACGGGTGTTGACAGTCATCTGTACTGTAAATAACGAGTTCAAATACCTGAGAGTTTAGTCAACTACCTGTGTTTACCTTGTGGTCTACACGGTCACTGTAAAGTTCAACAGTGATGAATAAATAAAATGACCACTACTAAAAACTGCCCGATGTGAGGATTTATAGAATTACGAGATCTTATTTTCAAAAGAATGCTAATAATCAACACTGTAACACTGATGGCAGTTCAAAGTTTAATGATAATGATCAATACTGTAACACTAACAACAGTTCAAGGGTTAATTATGATGATTGAAAGGAAAGAAAACTAATGCCAAGGGAAGAGAACGAATGCCGCATCACCAACTTAGCTCATTTCAATATCTATAAAATTTGGCACGGTTAAAAGGAACAACTCTCCCAAACTTAGCCCAAATGGGCCATCGGGGCAGATGAAGTGTAGAATTCATCTGTTTCTATAACCTCGGCATATGAAGGGATTGTGTGGTTAGCACAACGCCCAGCCGCCTTTACTTCCCCAACTTAAAGTCAGGTACCCATTTAAAGCTGGGTGGACTTGTGGGACGACTTTGCTCCAAATTTCACCTGGAAAAACTCCAATGTTCTCACCGAGGATCGAACCCAGGACTCTCAGGTCGACAGTCGAGTATCTACACCACTCGGCCACCCGTCCCACCGACGAGGGTATACTTGATGAAAATGGTAACCTCACGACCATTCAGAATGCTTCGATTGTATGACAGTGGTACCTCCTGTTATCATTATCTCAGTTAACGAGTTCCCCTCCCTTCACCCACCCCCACCACACACACACATACACGTGTATGTCAAACTGAATCCCTCAGGTGGCGACCCACTGGGGGGTCCATAAAATACTTAAAGATGTCAAAAAAAACAACGTGCCGCCCGTGAATATGTTTAGGGTCAGCGGTGGTATCAAGTGTTAACAACCATGAGGGAATCAGATCAGATCAAATCTATTGAAATATTCATAAATCTGTCATTGTCATGAGTAGGCTTCATTATCCTAAACATATTATTTAGATATTACAGTTGCACTACATCCTAACCTCTCCACCCCCCACCCAATGTTCCCTCTAAGGTGGGGTATGAATTGAGCGAAGTAAGCGATGTCGTCCGTCGGAGTTAGCGATCGTACGTGTAGTATGAGCGACGCTCTGAATTCGTGTGAGCGATCGCTCACGCGCTCGGCAGAGAGGGAACATTGCCCCCACCCCCTCATGCCATTTACAAAGCAACAACAAAAAAGCAAAACAATGCAGAGATAAATAAAAGAAAATATCAATGAGCAAGTTGATTTTTATTATTCAGCTTTTTTTTTTGTTCGATGATGTAACAGAAGACCGGTTGTATAAATTCTGCAGCTGGAACATTATTAGCTGACAGTCTTCTCTGACAACGTTGTACAGATAGTCGTGAACAGAACCTTCTGTGACACCGTTGTGCTGATAGTCGTGAACAGAACCTTCTGTGACACCGTTGTGCTGATAGTCGTGAACATAGCTTTATGTGACACAGTTGTACTGATAGTCGTGAACAGAGACGGAAAAAAGGAAATGTAACTCTAAAAGTAAATTAAAAATGTTAGTTCAATTATTGTACGGATTGTGTTGCTTGTTTTCGGTGTTCAGTTTTCCACTTGACGGCTGCTTATCAAAAGATATCGATCTTATTTTCGTCATTGACTGTAAGTACCCAATTCGAGGAATTGATGTCAAGATAAGGAACATCTTGTTAAATAGTTTTATTGTTAAAGATTCAGAAAACTTGACCAGAACATTCAGAGTTTCTGTGATCGATCTTCGGAGTTCTGAAAATGTGACCTACGTCACTGTTAATACAATAGAAAACTATGACATGACTTTCGTCAACATTTGTTCTTCATACACAGAGGAATCTAATGATGACCGAATGCTTAAAAGAACATTTCAAACTGAGACTCAGAGACTCCCACGGCTAATATTTATAGTACAATGCATTCAGTATAACAATGATATATACAATTTTTGGTTCGAGAGAACATTCATAGTGATTTTGAAAAATAAAGCCTGTAACATCAGGAACAATAATGTAAAATCGGAAAATTTGTATGTGGAAGCTGATGATGAGTTTCTAGAAAACAATGAACTAAGTCTGTTGTTGTGCAAACAATGCTCTGTTGGGTGGATTACATTAAGAAACAAAGAGAATGACATCCCCTCATGTTTTAATATCCAGACGCAAAAGAGGAATATCTCATGGAAAGAAGCTGCCAACTTTTGTCACAAAAAGAAATCACAGTTGGCAACGTTTGAGGATCGCTTGGATTTGTATTACTTTAAGTCAGAGCTGATAAAGTTAAACATTTCATTTTCCGGTTCCGGTTCGAATGATCTGATTTTCATTGGTTTATACCTGGTACATGCAGGAGATACAGGTCGTCTAATGTGGGTCAACGGCAGACCAGTGGTTACATCTATTTACAAAGAAATGACCTTACCAACGTGTCATAATACTTCTGGTCAGGTCTGTTACGCTTGGAATATACACGACACAGACAAAGTGAACATCAGACCTTTAGCGCCCCAGAGTTGTTCCACAAAAACTTCAGCATACATCTTATGTAAAGCTAATTTACATTTATTTTTTACTGTGGGAGAGTTGTTCCTTTTAACCGTGCCAAATTTTATACGTATTGAAATGAGCAATACATATGTCCTTGTTTCAAAAATGAATAATTTAATGTCTATATCTAATAGCATATATCTAAACAACATATTATCTAGTAGTAAATCGTTTCCATCTTTTACATGCAGCCAGGAAGGAAAACTGATTTCCTATCATTATGTCTGCGATGGGTTCAATGATTGTCCAGCTGGAGAAGATGAGCGGTTTTGTGCGTTTGATGAATCAGAATGTAACACATTCAACAAGTTTATTTGTTCCACTCCTGGAGTAGATGGCAAGCAATGTGTGTCTGTGGATTACCGCTGTAATTTGATTGAAGATTGCCCTGATGGTAGTGATGAGTTGGACTGTGATGGGTGCAGTGGAACACCGTGCAATGGTGGTATGTGTATTCCTGATCAGTGGTATTTTAATTGCAGACTACAGACTCCCATGAATTTGATTATGGCTAAATACAGACATCTCAGCATAACAAATATGTATGCTAAAGTTACCAGGCTAGTAAAGTTTATAACCATATGTGACCCAGAGAATAAGTTTCTACAGAATCAAACTGATGCAAACATCAAACTTGTTTTATTGAACAATACATCCATGTGGGCTCCCAGATGTCTATACTTGAGAGGACAATTTGGAAACCCTCTTGGATGTCCTGATATGTCTCATTTGTATAATTGTAAGAGCTTCAAGTGTCCTTATGGATTTGTCAAATGTTATCGGTCCTATTGTATTCCTGTTTACCTGGTCAATGACGGAGTTAAAGACTGTCCTTACGAAGACGATGAGATTAGAGAAAATGTGCTTGCTTACCATTATAATTATTTCAAATGTTACGACAGTGATATTCGTATCCACGTCTTCCAGGTCTGTGATGGTCAACGGCAATGTCCACGAGGGGACGATGAGCTCAACTGTAATGTCCTTTGTCCAGTTGGTTTCATATGTCTGGACGGGACAGTGACAGTCAATAGTACAATGACTCTCGTAGACTTGTCTGTACTTCCACCAAACACCACGTACCTAAACATTTCCGGTGTAGATGTCTCTATAGTCAAGGCCAATGACAAACTTTCATTCAGTAAACTTTTAGTTTTCATTGCATCTCATTGTAATATCACTGATGTAGTCTATTTTAGATTTCAACTAACTTCAGTGTATTTAGTAGACTTAAGTTTTAATCAGTTGACCCAATTAGTCGCAGATGACTTTCTATCCGACTTTAACAAATTGTATGTGGTAAACATATCTCACAACAGACAACTGACAACTATAGATGAATATTATTTTCGTCAGTTTAAATATCTAACATCATTAGATCTATCGTTCACTAGAATTACACAAGTCAATCTTTATTTTAATCCTAAGCTTAATCTAATTTATCTTCAAAAAACACATTTAACCAGATTAAATATATCAAATGACTCGCGATTTGAACTCATTGACCTAAGAGATTCAGACTTCACACAGTCAATACCCCAAAATTTTTTCTTCAACATTTCAGTCGTTGGTAAAATTCTCGCAGACTATAAAGTGTGTTGTCCATTATTCAGAGGTCCGAATATTTCAGAGCACCAGTGTCAGTCTGAGAAAATGTCGTTATCAACATGCGATGATCTTATTGGAGACAATTTAAAGAGAATCTTACTATGGTTTGTGGCTGTTTGTGCAGTATTTGGTAATGCAGCTGTTCTGGTTTATCGTATTTTTATTGACAAAGCAACATATAAATTGACTTATGGCAGATTTGTTGTATGGCTGGGTTTCTCTGATCTACTTATGGGCGTTTATCTTGTTATTATTGGTACTGTAGATTTATACTACAGAGATGTTTATATTGGTCATCAAATGTCTTGGAGACAAAGTGCACTCTGTCAGTTCTCTGGTGTTTTGGCCACCATCTCTGGTGAGACATCCACGTTTTTCATATTTCTTATAACCTTTGAAAGATATTTGACCATCAGATTTCCTTTCGGACAATACAGTTTCTCCAAATGGACAATGAACTTGAGTATTTTGTTGGCATGGTTACTGGGATTCCTGCTGGCCTTCATTCCTTTAATATTTCAAGATCTGTCGCTGTATTCTGCCAGCGGGGTGTGTCTTGGTTTTCCTCTAAGAAAGTCCACTGGACCGCCCTGGATCTACTCAGTGGTTATATTTCTTTTCCTAAACTCACTTCTGTTTGTTATAATTGCTTGTGGTCAAGTGGCCATCTTTTATCACATACATAAAAACAGCGCCAAGTTTAAAAACAGCAGCCAACATTCGGCACGCCGTGCAGGGGACATCACTGTCGCCAAACAACTGGCCCTTGTGGTCATGTCGAATTTCATCTGTTGGTTTCCAGTCTGTGTTTTGGGACTGCGGACGGTGGTCAGTGATTTTGAAGTGGACAGGCAAACGTACGCCTGGATAGTGGCTGTTGTGCTTCCCGTCAATGCAGCTCTAAATCCATTTTTGTACACAATACCGAGAATTTACAAAATGTGGAGTGATTTCAAAAGTGGTCATAAAAGTTCCTCGCCTACAACCTCAAAAACATCAGCTACTCGAAGTTTATAGTTTTAACTACAATTTCTAGTTGTAGGCTCAGACTGACATATATTCGGTTTTCATTGTCTATCTGCTTCGACCCTTTGTAGTCAATTTTTTTTTATTATGCAAAATATTTGTGTATACTCTCCTTTTTTTACCCTTTTAATCTTATGTAAATAAATATATGTCTGTTAACAATATTGAAAGTTGTGATTAGGTCTTGAATATTAATAATTTTTATTATCACAAAAAATACGACGAAATAGAAAAACGTATTCATACTGCAATTTGTTTTTTTTTAAAGACCAAATGAGACATTTCGATTTTGAATAACAGTGGATAAAAATTTAAGATTCTCTTTATCTTAATACCATAAGTTTATTGCTTTATAACTTTATTTAAACGGGACCAAATGTGAGTTGATAGATTTGATTATACACACAGTCACAAACCCACAGATAGGGAAACTAATTTAAAGCTTATAATAAACGATGAAATTAGTATTAAAATAAAATATTAGATAGATATGACTAACAGAAGAAATTGAGAGAGATAGAAAGAGAGAGAAAGAGAGAGAGAGAGAGAGAGAGAGAGAGAGAGAGAGAGAGAGAGAGAGAGAGAGAGAATTTCATTGGTAATTAAAGAAATCATTAAATTGAAGTGTAAATCTCAGCTCTAATTTAGTGGGTTTTTTTCCTCATCTGTATTAATTATATATATATATATATATATATATATATATATATATATATATGTGTGTGTGTGTGTGTGTGGTATAAGTGTTTATTTGTGTTTGACTCTATGTGAAAGTTTCTTTGCACATTCAAAATTATAAATAAACAAGTTTGTTTTTTCTATTAAAAATTTGAATAATTGAATATAAATACTGGTTCGCCAGCTGTGTTTACTTTTTTTGTTAAACCCTTTAGTATTTGTATGACCTTGACATGCGTTGAAGTTTTGGAAGTTTTGATAACTTAGTAAACTATCATCGTATTTATAGTGATATCAACTTTATATAAATATAGCTCTCTCTTTCTCTCCCTCTCTCTCTATCTCTGTACACACACACACACACACACACACATACACACACACACACACACACATATATATATATATATATATATATATATATATATATTAAACTACTGTCATCTCTATCCCATTTACATGCTGAAAGTATCGGGCTAAATTCCCTGCATGCCCAATTATCGACCTATGTCTCCCTTAGTGCCTCCATAACAACAGCACCATCAGTTATGGTGGTGATACAAGAACGGCACTAGAAAAAAAAATCGCCCCATCGAGGGCTTATGTGATGGATGTCACAGAAAATCATCTCATCCTCTTGGACACTTAACAAAAGGGTAACGTGACCGGAACAAAAGGGTAACGTGACCTGAACAAAAGGGTAACGTGACCTGAACAAAAGGGTAACGTGACCTGAACAAAGGGTAACGTGACCTGAACAAAAGGGTAACATGACCTGAACAAAAAGGTAACGTGACCTATATAGGGATAGTTCAAGAGATTTTGAAAACAAATAAATAACAGATTTTCAACTATAAAAATAGCATCACAGTTTTAAAAATGTAGCATTGAACCAACTAAAATATATATTATAAAATGTATATGTTTGAAGCTAAATATTAAAATACATTTACAGAACAAGATCCATATCATACTGTATGAATGAATAACTTAAAGGAGCATACAAATATTTACCGATGAGGAAAAATGATTGGAAACAAAAAGGCAGAGGCGCAGCCAGGGGGAGGGCGGGGGTACATATGTCCCCGGGCGCCGAGGTTCAGGGGCGCCAAATGGTATATTGTACATATAATATTATATGATTTTCGAATGGGGGGGGGCTGAAAAGGTATTGAAAAGATAAAATGCCCCGGCCGCCGGTTGCCTTGCCCCCCCTCGCTACGCCTTTGCGAAAAGGTACACACTAAATAATGAGTGTTTTGATTCTATAGGGGAATCATTGAAAAATATCAGTATAGGAAGAAAAAAAAACAAATTTTAACGTTTATTTTCAATAAAGGTTGTTTTTTTAAAGTAAAAATCTCTATACTTATAAGACGCATTTGTTGTCTGTCTGTCTGTCTGTTCCCCTTTAAAGGTGACATACATTTCACCATAAGGTTATTTCCTTTTTAAACAGACAATTATTGTTATAAAAAAAAGTAAAGTTCCCTTAACCCTAATGGGCCATTGGGGCAGATGAAGTGTAGAATTCATCTGTTTCTATAACCTCGGCATATGAAGGTTAGCACAACGCCCAGCCGCCTTTACTCCCCCAACTTAAAGTCAGGTACCCATTTAAAGCTGGGTGGACTTGGGGACTTTCACCAGGACCTGAAAAAAATCCCAAGGTTCTCACTGAGATTCGAACCCGGGACCCTCCGGTCGACAGTCGAGCGCTCTACACCGCACGACCACCCGTCCCCCATTGTTATAAAAGGTCTACTTAAAACGTTGTTCTGATGACGTTATCTTGTCGAAAACGACAAATTAGATTCTTTATTCAATCTCCTTTACTTAATGAGAACTAATGATACTAAATGAGAACTAATGATACTTAATGAGAACTAATCGTATTATATGCTTGCCAAAGATTCAAGTAAAATAATACAGTATAATACAAAAACAAGCGATTTGGGTTCTCTGTTAGAATCGAAAGTAAAGAATTAATACAACAGTATTCCAGTTTAAAATACAATCATGAAAATATCGGATCTGCCCGAAACCAAAAAAATAACATAACCTACCGATCAAACATAAGGTGATATAACTATGCAAAGGTTTTTGAAGGGTACAGCTAGTATTATATATTAATAGTATTACTCAGAATGATTTTGTTTTTTTCCTTTATAAATCCCTGAAAGAATGAGATGTTTATCTCTTTGATCATATAAACCACACAATGATTTTGACAATGTCATTTTCTCATCCCCACCATGACACAGGGTTCATTGGCCGTGGAGGTACCACTGGAGACATAGTTGGATGACTGGTATATGAATGGAGTCGAACCCTTCACCCACGGAATGCTCCAAGATCCGGCTGACTACCAAATCGCCACCCAACATTATTTCGTCCGTTCCTCAGTATTACTTATGTGTGTGTGTGTGTGTGTGTTATTGTCACAGATTGTGTTTGTCTTACCCAATTATGTGTGTGTGTGTGTGTGTGTGTTATTGTCACAGATTGTGTTTGTCTTACCCAATAATGTGTGTGTGTGTGTGACACCCCATTGAGTGTAAGGGCGAAACATCTCGTACTGGACGAGAGAGCGGGGAGATGGTGGAATATAATATCGGGTCTTTGTGGAGTTGGTTTTGCTCCTTGTTGAAGTTGAGACGGTCAGCGTCCACGTGGGGACCGGAGTTCGTTTTTTTTTTGCACGTGATAGTTGAATGAAGACTGATGTATCTTTTCTCTTGTGTTGAGGAGATGGTTTTGTCTTTATTGCTGGCTGGCAATAACAACCCCGACAGCCAAGGTAATCTCTTCGCATTAAACGGGATTTTGTTTAAACCTGGACTTGTGTTAGTGTTTGCTTGCTGATGGTCGTGTATCGAATTGGTAACCGATTAGTGACAGTTACACTGCACGTATTTATATAAGTCCTGTATGAGTATGTATGTATGTTTAAGGGGGGCGGGTGAGTGTGTTTCAAGTGGATGTAATTTAAACGATAACGTTTATTGCATAAACTCTTCAGTGCATTTTGTTTTGCATGTGTGCAGGATCGGATTTTGGTTACCCTCGGTATAGGACTGGTTATTGAAAAAGGGCTTATATTAATCGAACGTAATAAAATAAAAGATACCTCCCTTCCCCGTGTAAAAAAAAAATACTCAGCATTTATGTGATTTGTTATATGATTTGTTATTTATAGAAGGCTGACTGGATATTCCTGGAGGGCTGACTGGATATTCCTAGCGGGCTGACTGGATATTCATAGAGGGCTGACTGGATATTCATGGAGGGCTTATTTTTCTTCAAGAACTAAGGCTGGGTTGGGCTTAATTTTTTAATCATGGGCCCAGTATGCTTATAAATTTAACAAAAATGTCGGATCAGGACTAATAATTAGACAGAAATCCCAGACCTATATATAATACATGAATAGAAATAGTTTAAAAACTGATTATATATATATATATATATATATATATATATATATATATATATATATATACAGCCTTATCAGCACAATGGTTGCGTTTGCACCAAGCATTTCCTGTCATAAAGAGAGTATTAATAGCATTGTTACTTGTGATATTTGTTTAGCAATGTGCAGATCATATAAGTCACGACCACTCTTTGACTGAAAGATATTTCAATGCTGGTTAGCATTTTATTTTATTTTTTATATTTACTCAATAGACAATAACTTACGACATAAAGACTTGTTTTGTTGTTACAAATATCACCAACGTTGTATCCACCGAATTACATTGTGATCGGGTTATATTAAACTAGTTTGTAATACGGGTAATGTAATAGTACTTCCGCTAAGCGAGACTGTTGTGTGTATTTATGGCTATTCACCACTCCTACAGTGATATATTTAGACTTGTTGAATTGAAATATAGAGTAATCACTATATATCATATATAATAATACTCATTTCCAGTGTGCGTTAAATCGAAAGTAAAGAATTAATACAACAGTATTCCAGTTTAAAATACAACCATGAAACAATCGGATCTGCCCGAAACCAAAAATAACCTAGCCTACCGATCAAGCCTAAGGGGATATAACTTTATGCAAAGGTTTTGCAGGGTACATCTAGTATATATATATATATATATATATATATTAAGCTTTTTTACTGGTTTGTAGGCACGCATTTGGAGTTGAAAATAGTGATATATTTTAAAGCGCTTTAACAATAAGTCTAAATACAAAAAAAAAAAAAAATATCACGTAGTTTCAGATGATGGTGGTATTGGGAGATAATTGTGTATTAGATATAGACGTTGTATAAACTGAGCATCATAAATGTTACCATATCTTGAGATTTACATACACAGTGTCCAATATACAGCAAATGTTGCCGCTACACTATGTTTGAGACAAAAATATATTTTTTTTTGTATTACAGATTTTTGATGAAAGAGACAAGACTTATGTCGTTCAATTCTAAGCCATTCTATACTGAAAAAAAAAAAACCGTTTACCAACTCAAAAGAACAATTTAATGAATGCTGCGAAATATAGTTTAATCGAAAATTCTTAAGCACTAGGTACTTGAAAAATCTGCACTGAATTTATTTCTTGAATAATGAAACTGATACCTTTATAAATGTTAAATTCCTTATGTCCTGTAGGGCCATCATGGCAGAGCAACTGTAGAAATGTATCTGTTTCTGTAAACACGGCATATAAAGGTATTGCTCTATCTGTTTCTGTAAACACGGCATATAAAGGTTTGCTCTATCTGTTTCTGTAAACACGGCATATAAAGGTAATTGCTCAGTGGACTTGAGGGACTTTTAACCAACTTTCACCAGGACTTGGAAAAATTGCCTGGTTATCACCGAGGATCGAACCCGGGGAGCCAATCGTCACCCAATAAATAATACACTTGAAAGTAGAAGTATTGATGATCTGGTCGGTGCTCAGAATAAAGTCATGGCTACAGTAAAACATAGTAAACTGCCATGATTCGGACATGTTTTAATTGCATGATACTCTCTGAAAAATGATTTCGCTGGTTGGTAACTGATGACTATAGAGCGATGAACAGGCCGAGTCGAAATAACTATTAGAAAAACAGTGCTAGCTACTCAATAGATTTAAATTAATAGTAAATATCAAGTGAGCTTTGCAAAAAACAAAAACACACTCAAAACAAAACACTGTCATAAACACACACAACTATAAATATAAACACATGAACATCAAACGCTTAACCGTATACTCATTGACAAACACATAGAGCACAAATGCATAACAAAGACATACACATAAACGCATAACAAAGACATACACATAAACGCATAACAAAGACATACACATAAACGCATAACACAGACATACATATAAACGCATAATGCATGTATTTTCCCGCAATTGTTATTGTGGACCAGTTCTAAATATAGCATATTTAGTCACATTGTCAATGCGACTTTTTAAACCTTTTTAATTACGGAACAGTTTCAAGATGGAGATGAGGCTCACCATCTTTTAATATTACAGAATTTTTTTTTTATTGAAATACACACAAGTACTTTGAGGAATTCTACTTTTTGTTACAAATAAAATAAATATAAATATCGTTGTGTCAAGACAGCCCTTATACGAAATGTGATAACAAAATTAAGCTATATATTTTTCAGCTAGACAGCCCTTATATAAAATGTGATAACAAATATAAGCTATATATTTTTCAGCTAGAAATCCCTTATTTAAAATGTGATAACAAAATTTAAAAATATATATTTAAGATAGACATCCCGTATATAAAATATGATAACAAAATTTAGCTATATATTTTTCAGCTAGACAGCCCTTATTTAAAATGTGATAACAAAATTTAAAAATATATATTTAAGATAGACATCCCGTATATAAAATATGATAACAAAATTTAGCTATATATTTTTCAGCTAGACAGCCCTTATTTAAAATGTGATAACAAAATTTAAAAATATATATTTAAGATAGACATCCCGTATATAAAATATGATAACAAAATTTAGCTATATATTTTTCAGCTAGACAGCCCTTATTTAAAATGTGATAACAAATATAAGCTATATATTTTTCAGCTAGACAGCCCTTATATAAAATGTGATAACAAAATTAAGATATATTTACAATTTACAACAAAAACAATAGGTAAAATTTGAAAACCGATAATTTGAAACCAATATTTTGAAGAATAGCTTGCTATGATAAACTTTCGTTTAAATCAGTTTTTTAACTGTAGTTGTTCTCGTTTCATCAAAACGCTATCAGCATTCAGAACGATTTCCCGAACACAGCACTGCGTTACTATAAATAGGTTTGTGCACTTCTATTTACAAGCGAAATGTAGAATAAGATAATTCTCTAGTAGTCAGTTGTGTCAGAAGCAGGTTGTCCAAATGTAGAATAAGATAATTCTCTAGTAGTCAGTTGTGTTATAGAAGAAAGTTGTCGAAATGTAGAATAAGATAATTCTCTAGTAGTCAGTTGTGTTATAGAAGAAGGTTGTCGAAATGTAGAATAAGATAATTCTCTAGTAGTCAGTTGTGTCATAGAAGCAGGTTGTCGAAAATATTTCTCGAACCAGAGTTTGATTCTGATTTTTTTGTGATGTCCGAAAAGGATTTTTTTCAGTTAATGTGATGTGACATTTCCACTAAGAATATATCAATTTAGATACTTGATTAATATTTATGACTACGTTCTTTGTGACATTGTGACATAGAATATAGGCGTGTCCAGGGGTTTTTTTGCTCAATAAGAGGTGGTGGGTCTCTTCAATAAGAGGTGGTGGGTCTCTGAAGTTTTTAACTTTTTACCAAATGAAGAAAACTATAAGAGGTGCCGGGTTGCATTTCAGAGGTGCCGGATCGCAGATCCGGCGCGCTACATGGCAAAAAAACCCCTGGGCGTGTCTCGCAATCATAAATGTCAACCCTTTCATTGTTTCAGTTCAAGAATCAAATTAATGTGGGTCGAATAATTGAAATATGTTATCGATATATTTTTTTTTCATTAATAATTGCATCGGTCGTGATAAGAGATTAACCATTTTCGACAAATTTTGTAAGAGGACTACAATTTTCTCGCTTATTTCTTAATTAAAATGGGTAAACACAAATAATAGTTATGTTGAGCAGCGCAAGCATAAGGCAGTTTAGTTGAATAATAATTTTGTTTATTTCTTTTGTGTTTCAGTTGATTGTTTTTATTACTTCACATGTTTTTACGAGGTTAAAGTTCATAAGATGAATGTGGATCTCTTTATATTCTGAGGGCCACCGAGCAAGTGAGCCTTGTTGACATGGGGGTGGGGTCTTTTAATTGGGGAGAAATATTTTGGACATATGAAATGGACCACATCTCACAAAACAATGCAAACGGCATCTAGGCTTCTAAATTAGTTCAAACAATGTTCAATTATCGGTTTGTTCTGAATAACTTTGATAAAATGTTTAGTAGATTTTAATATAACATTTTTCGTTTAATTTTATTTTTTGTATAGTTTACTTAAAAATGTTGAAACTACATGTATTACATTTTTTTTCAAAATAAACTTGTAAAAAAATCAATTAATGTGAAAACGAAGCAATGAAAATTAACGACGATTATTGTTCTATATTTTTTAAATACTTTTATTATATTTTTTAATTAAAGTTTTAATAAAACATTGAAAAAATAGCGCGCTCGGTGTGGTGTGACAGTGGAAGATATTAAATTCCCCCCAACAATAATTAAATGTTCTTTTGGTCTTAATCGGTGGGCAATGCCTATATTAAAATAAAACAAAACTGGTTGGAGCTATTCTAGAGCGAAAGATAATAAATAAATAGAAATCCTATGTGCCATATAGATTTTAATAAATGTATTTTGTACATGTTAGATCTGAGCCAGAGATGACTAAAAGGGGCCAATGTCTTTTAGCTATCTTCATTTTACTGTTTCTTTTTTTTACTTTCTTTCTTGGAAACTTTTTTGAACTTTTCTCCATCTACGACGGATCTCAATGTGTTACTGGGTAACAAAAAGACCCCCCAATAGAATTGTGACAGCGCCATCTGGTAAAGACTCCACTGCTCAAAATACAAATATGGCTGAAATAATTTCTTTTGTAAGTAATCGGTCAGAAAAAAATAAATAGTGGTCAATTCAAAACAGAAATAAAGCAGGCGATTTCCAACAGACGACATTTAGACCGCAAATGTACAGAGACAAGTCTGGATGAAATGAATAACGTATTTCAGGTTCCTGAAGTCAGTTGTAGAAAACTTCTAACCGGAGATTATGACGAGATGATTAATGCTAAAAAAATAATCCAAACAATGAACAGAAATTTTATGTCTGAAAATTCCTATTTAAACTTAACAACAGACTGTGAACATTTTCAAAGACTAAGGGACTACATAATGTGCCCTTTGACCTAAGAGGAAAAAAACTTCCCTATAGCTTTCTCGATGCTTGTATATAAAGATATTGAGTTGGTGGAGAGGTTACTGAGGTCAATATACAGACCACAAAACTATTATTGTATTCATGTGGACAAGTAATCTGTTGAACAGTTTATGAAGGCTGTTTCAGCCATAGCCAACTGTTTTCAGAATATTTTTGTGCCCTCCGAGCGAGTCGATGTCAAGTGGGGGGAATTCAGCGTTCTGGAGCCGGAGCTCATTTGTATGAAACGTTTGTGGAGATACACGAATTGGAAATATTTTATAAATTTGACAGGGCAGGAGTTTCCACTGAAGACGAACTGGGAGTTGGTTCAAATCCTGAAAGCGTACAACGGTGCCAATGATCTTGAAGGGACAATCAAACGGTAAATATAATGTAGGGCCAGACATAGAGAAAACTGCAAACTGTACACATCTTTGAGTGCAAAACCAGACATAGAGACAACAGCAAACATTACACATCTTTGAGTGTAAGACCAGACATAGAGACAGCAGCAAACATTACACATCTTTGAGTGTATGACCAGACATAGAGAGAACTGTATACCTTACACATCTTTATGTTTTTGACCAGAAATTAAAGTATTGAGTGGCTAGCACAATCCACAAACCCCTTTATTTCCCCAACATATTCCAGGTACCCATTTAAAGCTTGGTGGAAGTGTGAAATTTAAACTGAAAAATTCTTAGGCTATCACTTTGTTTGAGTCCGGCATTTTCACGTCATCGGCTGTTGCTTTAACGACACATCCCATGAATTAAAAACAGCGAAAATCTTTGGTAAACAATATCACGTTGTATTTTATTTCTTCCTTCATCTATAGAAAATGTGTGTGCAAGTGCTAAAATACTGCTTTGTACGTTCTGAGTACTGAAAAATGGAACTTTTTGTCTAGAGTTTTTTGTAGCTCCTAGGTCTAAATTTGGTATGAACAATCCAAACTATATTTTTTAACTATTAACATAAAACAAATCAGCATAATCCAAATCTAACACTGCAATTTTTATAATTTGTGTCTCTTTGTAAAGCGCTAATAATAAAAACACTTTTACCGGACTATTGTTTGTCTCTATCCGAATCCGCTGTACGCCCTTTTTTTGTAAAGTTTATAAAAATGGGATATGTGCTATGTGTGAAATCCCTGTAAGGATGAGATGAAATCTCTTAGATCCTATAAACCACTAATTGGACGGTTTTTATGGTGCCACCATACCCGATTGTGCAATGGCCATGGAGGCACAACGGGAGATATATCGGGAACTTAGCCAAGACCTAAAAAATATCCTTGGTCCTCACCGAAGATCGAACCTCGTACCCTCAGGTCGACAGTCGGGCGCTTTACCGCACGACCAACCGTACCCTCGGATTTGTCCTAAAGCTCATTAGAATTTTAAAAAAAAAAACAAATATCATCAAAATATATTAAAAAAAATAGAATAAATGACAAAGATATTGTTTTGTTTTAAGTATCACTTCCATGAAATGTGATAAAATTTTATTTACTGAGTACATGTACTACACATACCATTGTTACCCAAAGCGAGAGAATGTTGCCTATTCAATCCATATATCAGATTTTGATAGATAAAGATTAAATCCATGCTTCCCCAGAGCTGACAAGGAAAGATGGAAATCTAGTCCTCCACGTAATATAACAGCAGTGAAAGGGTCAGTTCATATCACGGTCAACAGGTCAGTAGTCAGCCAAGAGATTTAACTATAGAATTGATATTAGCAATACAATGTTGTTGTTTTTTTATCATGTTTTAAGATCAAATCATTTATTCACATTCCAAAATAGAGCATTTCAATAATTTCCTAAATTATAAACGTATGTGTACATTGTACACTGAACAGTTCTAGCTATATGTGTGCATTGTACACTGAACAGTTCTAGCTATATGTGAACTTTGTACACTGAACAGTTCTAGCTATATATGTACATTGTACACTGAATAGTTCTAGCTATATGTGTACTTTGTACACTGAACAGTTCTAGCTATATGTGTACTTTGTACACTGAACAGTTTTAACTATGTGTGCAATGTACACTGAACCGTTCTAACTATATCTGTGCAATGTACACTGAACCGTTCTAACTATATCTGTACAAAGTACACTAAACAGTTCTAACCATATCTGTGCAATGTATACTGAGCCGTTCTAACTATAACTGTACAAAGTACACTGAACAGTTCTAACTATAAGTGTAAAAATTAGGATAAATCTTTCTAACTATATGTGTAAAAAGTACACTGAACCGTTCTAACTATATGTGTACAAATTACGATAAACCGTTCTAACTATATGTGTAAAAAGTACACTGAACCGTTCTAACTATATGTGTACAAAGTACAATAAACCTTTCTAACTATATGTGTACTTTGCACACTGAACCGTTCTAACTATTTGTGTACAGAGTACGATAAACCGTTCTAACTATAATAGTGTACTTTGTACACTGAACCGTTCTAACAATATGTGTACAAAGTACGATAAACCGTTCTAACTATAAGTGTACTTTGTACACTGAACCGTTCTAACTATATGTGTACATTGTACACTGAAGCGTTCTAACTATATGTGTGCAATGTAAACTGAACAGTTCTAACTATATGTGTACTTTGTACACTGAACCGTTCAAACATTTTTAAGAGATCTAGAACAAAAAAACTCTTTCCGCTAAATAGAAACTATTAAGTCTCCAATAATGTGTGTAACCCGTGGAATTTTACCACCACCCCCTCCCCCAACTAGCAGGGGAATTTTACCACAGCCCCTTCTCCTGCCCAAAAAAACTGGGGAAATCTAACACTTGCCATCCACAACCAACTGGGGGAATCTAACACCGACACCCGAAATAACTTGGGTGGGTATAATACCGTCCCTTGCAACAAAATTAACTCCGTGAGTCAAATACCACCCTCCCCCCCATCCCCACAACTGTAAAGTCATTTTTGTTAAATGCAAAATGAAAGACTTGCTAGGAGACCCCATTGGCTGTGTTTGTACCCAGACTGGTGACACACAGTTGGCCTGCCCGTAAGAACGGTTCTGATTGTATAATACTTCAATTAAGTAAGAAATGACTAATATTTCGCTTTTGCATCTCTCGGCTAGTATCTGCACAATCATGGATCTGGTCTATTTGGCTAACCTGGTGTGTTTTAAGTATCACTTCCATGAAATGTGATAAAATTTGATTTACTGAGTACATGTACTACAAATACCATTGTTACCCAAAGCGAGAGAATGTTGCCTATTCAATCCATATATCAGATTTTGATAGATAAAGATTAAATCCATGCTTCCCCAGAGCTGACAAGGAAAGATGGAAATCTAGTCCTCCACGTAATATAACAGCAGTGGGGAATATTAGACCAATGGCCACTACATAGGTTTTGACAATACAAACATTCAGTGCCGGCTTTTGAAGAAAACTGCTAGGTCAACCGATCCATACAGCTGAGGGGTCACCCCCACGATGGAAGCAATGTGTCTAAAATACACTGCTCTATGCCAATGCATATGATATTCGTCTTAGGCTTTACATATGTACACGTTTTACCAGGGCCAGATTAGACAATGGAAACTATAATAGCTTTGTGTGCAACAATGTAATAATTGCAAATAATAAAATAATTGTAGTTATTAACGAATAGACAAAGGCAAACCATATTACTCTAGGCATTCGTACCTATTAACTGACACACACACACACACACACATCCAGTGCGCTGGCCTTTAGGGAATGTTACTTTCGGCTTCCGACCCAGACCCAACATCTCATTGGAACCCACTAAAAGTACCTGTGTGACACATCATATAGCTAAAAATGAGTCTCAGCTTCGCTCATAGTGCAACCATAGCCCTCAAATATTGGCTAGTAATACTGTGGCAAGTAATACTGTGGCAAGTAATACTGTGGCAAGTACAGCTGAGGCAAGTAATACTGGGGCAAGTACGGCTAAGGCAAGTAATACTGAGGAAAGTACAACTGAGGCAAGTAATACTGGGGCAAGTACAGCTGATGCAAGTAATACTGGGGCATGTACAGCTGAGGCAAGTAATACTGGGGCAAGTACGGCTAAGGCAAGTAATACTGAGGAAAGTACAACTGAGGCAAATACTACTGGGGCAAAGTACAGCTGAGGCAAGTAATACTGAGGCAAGTACAACTGATGCTGCCTCTTATTATTCAACATAGAACATGTTATATTACATCCATACTACGTTTATAAGATGACATTTTATAATGCCACCTATAAAATTTCATTAGTTAATTTTTGCAACACCATAGTCGTATGAAATATCACCTTAAATCAATGTCAGTATTTGTCATCAAATCAATGCAAACATGAAATTGCCACTAGGGGAATGACAGAAACATTCTCTATAAAACAATACTCACCAAATTATGCAATAACAAACATAATACAAATTATTACCAAATTATGCAATAACAAACCTAATACAAATTATCACCAAATTATGCATTAACAAACATAACACAAATTATCACCAAACTATGCAATATATGACATAAAATAAACCTCACCAAATTGTCAAATGTATTATGCAAACCTCACCAGATTATGCAATATATGATTTAAAATGTGCCATATTATTTTAATTTTTTTCATATTTTTTGCAACAGGGATTTTGTAGACTACGTCCTCCACAACCAGACAGCCAAAGATCTTCTGGACTGGGTGAAAACTACATCTGTCCCTGATGAAACATTTTTCTCGACGTTAAACCACAACCCACAGTTAGGGATCAGAGGCTCGTACAAAGGTAACCTGCACACCTTCAAACAGTTTTACTATAGCGTTTAGAATTTAACCCCAACTTCACCGCAGCCACATCTCTACACCGGCAGGTGAAACAATCCCCTCCCAAACTAGTGACCCATCTTAGTTGACCACGGTACGTAACCCAAGGTCATGGTCAAGCCAAGCTCCCAAATGCATAGCAAGCGTGATCACCCCCTACCACCCGACGTTTATTAAGTTAAGTTAGAAATAAGTAAGTAAATAGAAGATCAGAGAAAGATGCAGTAGAGTATAGTGCTGACAGGCTTAGTAGTTAGACGTAGTGTCTTAGTTCGGTGTCGACAGTCCTAATAGTTAGAAGTAGTTTGTTTTAGTAGTAGTAGTTAGAAGAGAAGTAAGTTGTATTAAAAGTTCTATTAAAGTATGTTGCATATAGTGTACTGCACAGAGTTCTGTTCTTACATATCAGTCTTGTAACAAATAACGTAACATATTAGTCGAGTCTCAAAAATCTGACGTAACATGTTTAGCAAATATAAAAGTTAACTTAACATCTACTTAAGTGGTTTATTTGTGCTATTTACTATAAATTAAACGGTATCCGGACAAAACCCTCATCGGACGGAACACCTACGTACAAAACCCCCAGCGGACTAAACCCCAGCGCACAAAACCCCCACTGGACCTCTTCACTATTTGTATTATAAAATCTATTATTTGGCCATCAAATTCATTAAAAAGTGTAATATATAATACCTGGATGAAAATATATATATAAATACATATTTTTAAGTGATATTTTTTTTCAAAGTACCCCAATAAACTGCATTAGCCCGTCGAGCCACAGTGGTCAAAAGTCAATCTCTTGTTAACTTTACACCAACAGGCAGCTTATCTTACAAGGTAAAAAAAACGAAGTTAAAGGTTTTAGCCCAAGGTCAATACTGACCGTATCTTTATTCTACCTTTTAATTCTTGCGCCAGACACACATTTTATAGCAGACGGTAAAACAAACAGCATAAGAACCACAGTGGTCGAAAGCCATTCCTTTATTTAGATAAAACAGCATAGAAACATGCCTACTGATAAACTGTGTTGACAGACATGATATCTCTTATATCGACACACTTTTCCCTTAGCCCATGGTCAACTACGTATATATAGAATTATTAATAATATCGACTTATATTCAATATTAATATTTTGGGGATTTTGATCTGCTGGAGGTTTTGTCCGCTGGGGTTTTCGTCCTTCACTACAATTATACATAGGCATAAAGGTCAACTGTCAATACAATTAAATGATGCGCGATAGTTAGGTAGCACTGAGGTATATGTCAGAGAAAAACATGAGGAAAATATGTGGATGGAGTACATATTGATGTTACCGACTATAGCAGGGCCAATATATCCGCATTTTGTGTTAAGGTGGACGTACTGAGCTAACAGCCATTTTCTAAATTACATATAGGCCTATCCTTAAAAACAGCATAGAGTAGGCCTGAGGGTGGCGAGTGATGTCATTCTCTCCTAGTATTGGACTTAGCTGAATCAGTTTTACTGTGAAACTACATTGAACTGTCGGATCACAATGAACTGAACAATTTGATGATGTACTATAGTGAACTGAAAAACTAAAGTGAACTCTAGGACTATACTGAACTGACGAGCTTCATTGTACTGATTTGAACTAAACTGAAATGTAGAACTACATTAAACTCAATTGAACTAAACTGAACTGAAGAACTACATTGATTTGATTGAACTAAACTGAACTGAAGAAGTACATCGAATTTTTGGACTACACTCAACTGTAGAATTTAACTTAATGTTTTTTTATCATGCGAGCACTGTATCCACCAATGAAAAATGTTATCTAATGTATTGTTCTACAGAAATTCTTTAAACATATCACCAATAGCATGACGTTGTATGTAACTAGCAGTCGTGGTTGAAATCCTCCCACCTCTCCTACTCACACACAGACATACACACTATTGAATTATCCATATAAATCATAATAAGGTCAAGAAATTATCTTTAGCAGCTTAGATTCCAGATTCAAATTGGTTGAAGACGAAACAGTTATGGGCAGCATAAGAAAACGATGTAACTCACATCGACAGAAAACGTGCTGCATTTAGAAACAAAATCAAATTAAGCCTGTTCCATTCTGGACACAGGACGTGTTAGCGCATTTTCATGTTATGTATCAGTACGTATGCTATCTTTCAGTAAATATTTGTAAATTTTGGAAATGTTTATAAATTCAATTGTGTAATGCATATATCTGTAAAAAAAAATTATAAAGACGTTTCTTTATATTTGAAAAAAAATTATTTTCTCTTAAATCTAACTACAAGTGGTTTGTGGTCACTGAAATAGGACTCATAATTGAAAACATTCGAAATTATAGTCATTTAATCGTCCGAAAACTCCGTCAATTGTTGCATAGCTCTGATACTTTCAATTAAACTCAGAACACAAGCTTACTATTTCATTTGATGAGTTTCTTAATAAATCTTGGTGAAACTACGTGCTGCAGTATTTCGCACCAAATGAACGGGTTATTGAACGTACAAGGTGTATATATAATATATAAGCCCCTTAGGAGCCCTAAAGCCCGGCCCTCAGAGGTCCTATCGCGAAATGGACTTTTGATGTACACATGGCAGGCCAAAACCTACAAAATGATATATACATCATGGGTCTAGGACTTATAGTTGCTGAGATATAGCGCTCCTTTATTAATATAGCTTATATAGTAAAAAACGGTACTAAGGCCCCTTTTACGGCCCTGAGAGGTCAGGTCGCGAAATGGAAAAAAGTCATTTCTTGGCAGGCCAAGACCTACAAAATGATATATACATCAAGGGTCTAGGACTTATGGTTGTTGAGATCTAGGGTGATGACGGACGGACGGACAGACAGACAGACAAAATGCTCTAAAAAATCAAATTATTCGCTTATTAGTTTCATAAAAATCTACTTTGAATCTTCTTTTGAACAGAATGTATTTAAATAATATAAAAAGGTTACCTCTCTTTTTTTATCATTTACCCTGACAAAATAAACAACAATAAATGATTATATAGGTCATGTTCTGTTGAATGTCAGACTTTATTTTGTGCATCAGATTTGAATCCGTTCTCAAACTGGTTGATTCCTACTGTGAGACTGTGATCATTTTACCAATGTAGCAAAGATAGACACAAAACTTTGTGTTTATGGCTAGCAGAATATGTGTATGTAATAACATGTGTATGTACGTTTACTTATTTTTTAAAATAAAATTATACTTACACTTACAGATACACACACGTAAATAAATAAAATCTAGACAAATGTTCCGGGTTTTGTTTTTCATTTCTTTATTTTATTTTATTTATTTGGTTTTTTACTTTAGGACTCCCAGAGACTGACCCAGACACTTCCATGGGGAAACCTTTCTTGACAAGATTCAAAAACTGGGGACACCCTCCACGTGGATATCCTTGTGCTGGTCGATTTGTACGAGAGATTTGTATCCTGTCTACAGGTAGGTGCTGGAGGGGGTGCTATAAGCTCATTAAGTATGTTTTAAAGAGGCATGGCAAGTTTTGATAGAGTGTGCATGTGTCACAGGGTATTCCCTATGACAGTGCACCAAATGAATGGTTATGTTGAACGGAAGTAGAAAAAGATGCGACGTAGAGACGGTTGTTGTAGTTGAAGGAAAGAATACATTGTTTTTAATAACCTCTATTATTGTTGTTGGTGTTAGTTTATGATTATATTGTGATAGCATGGTAGTGCGGGAAATTCTATCGACTGTCGACTTGATGTCTCCCGTGGTCTCTCCGTGGCCTTTGCACTATTTACTATGGCGGTTGTTTATAATATCAGAGAGATAAACGTTTCATTCTTAAGTGGTCTGTGGCAGTCCAATCGGTCAAGACATGTTGGCCGAAGTAGGCAGAATGCGTAATAGCTTATTCATCGATAAGATTATAACGGTCCTTTACCAAGTTTGTCAGCACCATGATTTGTAAGAGGAATTATCTATATACATAATAGCGGTGTGGGTTCTGCGTTAAATCGAAAGTAAAGAATTAATACAACAGTATTCCAGTTTAAAATCGTCAAACGTAAACAATGTATGAACAAATCGGATCTGCCCGAAACCTATAAGAACCTAGCCTACCGATCGAGCCTTAGGGGATATAACTCTATGCAAAGTCTATTTTTAGCCGCGGAAGTTATACACACGCTCTCTCGTAACGTACGCCAGGCTAGCCGATTATGTATTAGATGGTATTAGAAAAGATCCAGTAGTAAGAGGTCATACAAATAGTTGTGTACTCATTTAAGAACTAGTTCGGAGCCGCAGTTTAAAGATTTGTTGTGCTAAAATACAAAGTGGTGATTGTATTTACTTATAAACTATTGAATATCTGCATCCCCTATTCCTGCACAGTAAATTATAGTGACTATATAACTATTTACCACTTAGGCCAACAGCTTGTTAAGACACTCAATGTTTTCCTCATTGTTTATAAAAAATACGCCTATAAAGATTGTTTACATATTACTTTTTATTACATATTTATTGCATCTTATTGTGTTAACCTGTGCTTTTAATTTTAGAAATAATAATTTAGAACACCGACAGGTAATTTTGCGAAAATCCTCCAAATATGAATAAACAATTATATTTGTATGATCTAACAAATTTATATTATTATTATTTTTTTTTACATTTTGGTGTGCATTATAATAAATCCTTTTTTTAATTGTTTGATACAGTCCAATGTATCACATTAAGTATATCTAATTGTAACTGTAGACTAAATGCCTGCCTCCTCTTTACTCACATACCTCACCGGTACTTTAAACAATGGACGTTACATTACTTAGTGATAACTATTAATCTAAACGGGAGATTAAAATAATAAAACTACGACTTTTTTCATTCACAGGAGATCTTCCAATTCTAGGGAAATCTAAACATTTATTTGCCAAAAAATTCTACTTACGGGAAGATCCGATTGTCATTGGCTGCCTAGAAGAAATGATTTTCAACAACACGAGAGATGAGTTCAAGGGAGATAAACTGTTTAATTCTACTTACTACAGTCAGCTGGGATTTGTACTCAATCAAATTACATAGTTTGATATTGGAAATTTTGTTTTAATATAAATAATAACGGAAAAAAAATAAAAGGATATAGTAATGATACATATATATGAGTAAATATATGTGTATAAACATAAATGTCCATAAAAAGACAAATGAAATTTGTGTGCTGATTTATGTAACAAATGGGACAGTTGTGCTGCTAACCTCCCTACTCACATCTAAGTGGGCATGTGTCGGAGAGTATCATAAAATATTTTGGCATGATGTTTTATGAACTATCCTTCCTGGTTTGAGAGACATACCATGATCCACGGGGGATGGATCATAGGGGTTCTCTAGTCAGGAAAAAAAACCATTACTTGCGAGGGTGGTGGTACTGTGGTCAATGAGGACTATCCGAGACCGTAATATTCACAGCTGGCGGTGGTGACGGATGTGGTTGGCACACTACGCCCTCCCCTCTGTCCGAGTGGAAGGAAAAACCCCTTTCCTTGCCATTCTGGCCGATCGGCAGTACACACACGCTGCTGGTCTAGCCAGTTTGGGCAAGGATTAAAACCCATCTTTCTGCCATCCCTGCAGATGATAGCGGGAACACTCACCCTGCCGCTCTGAAGGGATGGCAGACGTGCATCAGCGCCGCCAACAATGCTGGTGTGGTAGGCACACTACACCCTACCATGCTGGCAATGGCGGCGTTAAAAAAAAACAACTCACAGCTAAGTTTTGTGTAGTAAGAAATGGGTCATTCTGACCAATAGATAAACACATTTCGTTCGAATGTCTTGAGGTAAAAATTTTCATTTTAATTCTGTCTAGAGCTGACTAAATGACTTACAAGCCCATATAAGTCACTTTGTTAAATGTTATTTCAAATATATGTGTCTATTATTATATTTATCTGCGTGTTGGTTAACGTTAACACGGTTATATTAGTGAATTTGTATATGTATGTTTTATTATAATGCTGTATCTTGTTAATCTTTCAAAAGCTTAATTAATTAAACATTCCATAAAGTTGTTTGAAATCATCAATCATGAAAGAGGTCTGAAATATTTTATAAAATGTAAGCTATTTTTACAACAATAACAGAACCTTTTCGCATTTTACAAAATCTAGAGTTAATCATTGGAGCCACTAGATTTTCGTGAGCCATCTTAGCATTCTAAATGACTGGAATAAACGTGAAAGCTCGATAATTTCAAACGACGCAGTATGCATAGACTCACATATAATTTGAAGAGCCATCTTAGAATTATATTTAATGGGAATAAACGTGAAAGCGCCCTAATTTCAAAGGTACTATTGGTGGTCGCCTAGTTCGCCATGCTATAATATATAAATATCGTCTATAAATAAAATACTTCACATTTAAAAATTTCACATTTATTAATCCATAAATATCATAGGCCGAAAAAGTTTATGTTTGTTTTTTCAATAAAAATGTTAAGTTTTATCTGAATAACATTTGAAAATTTAATAGTAGATTTATATTACTGAAAGGTCAAGGGGGGGGGGGGTGTATCCCTTTGAGTAGGCACATGGATGTAGTCGACATTGCTGTGTGTAGTTGACATCATTTGATGTCATAAGTTGACAAAGCTTGGTGTATTTGACGTCATTTGATGTCAAAAGTTGACATAGCTGGGTATATTTGACATAATTTGATGTCATAAGTTGACATAGCTGGGTGTAGTTGACATCATTTGATGTCATATGTTGACATAGCTGGGTGTATTTCACATCATTTGATGTCATAGGTTGACATAGCTGGGTGTATTTGACATTATTTGATGTCATAAGTTGACATAGCTGGGTGTAGTTGACATTATTTGATGTCATAAGTTGATATAGCTGGGTGTATTTGACATCATTTGATGTCATAAGTTGGCATAGCTGGGTGTAATAGCCATCATTTGATGTAATAAGTTGGCATAACTCGGTATAATAACCATCATTTGATAAAATAAGTTGACATAACTGGGTATAGTTTACATCATAGGACGTCATTGGCTGAAATAGCTAGGTGTAATCTGCCATCGTTTGAAGTAGTAAGGCTATATAGCTTTGATGTCGTACATCGACATAGCTGGTTGTAGCTGTTAGCCATCTAGAAGACGCTTTACGTTATAACACGATGTAAGACCAGTCGTAATATAAAACAAGTCCTTCAGTCCACGTTATTAACATCAACGTCACGTCTCTAACATAAAACTGAAACACTCCTGGCGAATCTACTATGAAAACATCAGCCGTGTGCAAAATATGGAAAAAGCAATTCAACCTAACGCTTAACGCCAAGAAGATAATCATTCTTCCAGAATTCATTCCTAAACCTTTGTTTATTTTCAGTATTTACAATCAGACTTACTTCTTCTTGTAAAAGTTAACGCAAAAAAATCAATAACAATATTACTTTGATATATGATCATTATGTATCTCATCATTATAGACATAGTTTTCAATGTATTCCTGGTTTTTTTTTTTTCATTCCCTCAATCTTCCATTCCTACTAATATAAGTTTAATTAATCATTTTACATTGAAATCATGATAATTAACAAAATTAATAAAAAAAATAAATAAAATCCTTGTACCTACCCCTCCCCCCATCCATAGACTGGCTCCAGCGTCAAATACCAAGATGACTAGAATTAACATCAAGTTGGTTTATTTTTTGATTCTATTGACAAACAATTGGTTTAATTACTGGCTTTTATAGTTGGTTTTTCCCCCATTCTCTCTCCACCTCTAGACTCCACCTTGTTATTGATTATATGGTAAACGTAGGATACCAGTAGCTATTCTATACCGACAATTAAACGTATGAAGAACAAAATATGTTGGGATAGTTGTTAAGTTTTTTTAAATATAATATAGTTACAAACCCATCACGTATAAAGGGAAGTAATTTATTTTTACCACTCCCCCTCATTTCTGTCAAACTTTTTTTCAATAGATAAAACAAAAAATCTATTAGAAAATGCAAATCTTTTTATGTTGATTTTTTCTCCCCAGAAAATTAGAGATACCGAAATATCATATGTCACAATTATAGTTTTACAGTTTAAAGAAAAAAGTCTAATTAGCTGATATTTTGGTCTACATTTAAATGACTAAAATAGTTTATGACAAATTTAAATAAAGATGTCATATAGGTTTGTACAAACTAAGTCATGATATAACCATTAAACATATTTTTTTTTCCTCTGGATGACTTATGTATACAAATCTTGAGTTGAAGACATTAACTCCTGGGAAGAATGAACTCAAACAATATCTCAGCAGACGATGTGATGT